>JAVJGG010000032.1:9551860-9586537 GCA_035590195.1 Aviceda cuculoides | reverse complement strand
TCATAGATTTAAACATAAATTTCATAAATTTAAACATAAAAAAAGTAGGGTTCTTTAATGTTGAATCTGTGCTCTTAATTAACAGCAACATTTGCATTTATATGTGAAGTCCTAATACAAACATATTTGACTTCAGTAATTACAGACTCATTAATCCGTCAGTGTGAAGGACATTTGGTAAGCATCACTGTCAGGATCTATGAAAACATCACCAGTTTGTGATGACAACAGATGGCACAGGAACTGACCGTCAAAGTTTGCATATCTAGAAATATCTGCTCCCTACTAATGACTACATTCAGAAGCTGATGTCTCATTGATGACTGAGTTATGACAATAGTACTGTTCTATTCGCTATCTTTTGTAGGGCTTATAATGTGTGTTATGGTTTGCTCCAGTGTGTGGCTGACAAATAAACCCCTAAAATGGAAGAAAGCTCAGAGGGATGGGCAAGGATGATGTGCCCATGAAGCTCAGGGAATAACACAGGTTGTGACTGACTGCAGCTGTAGCAAAGAAGCTGACTTTATCTCACCACAAAGGGGACCAGAGGGTGGCCTACATTTTAAACAGCTATCAACAGTTGAGTGGATCAACTGGTGGTGTAAATATTTCTCCCTGAGTCCATTCAAAAAGCATGAATGTCTCCCTGAGGTAGTCAGACCAGCATGGGGGGGAGTGAATTAGTGATTCAATCACAAATTCTGAAGTGTCACAATTTAGACAATTGTATCAATTTAAAAATTGCTGTTGCTTCTATATTCTTAAATACTGCCAAGTCCCTGTTTGGGCTTCTAGTCTAAGCAAAACAACTAAGTTTGGGAGTTCAACAATGTTGTCCGTACCTTCTGGACCCATCGGGAGGCAGAGCTGTTATTTCTTACAGCAAGGCTTCCATTTAATGCTGCTTACACCACTGTCCAATCTAAGAGTCATAGATGTCCTCGCAATAGCCTGGAAAGAGATATGTCTTCCTGGGTTTCCAGGATGCCAGACTCCCATCCCCACTACTCACTGTACACCAGCTCCACTGGTCAAGGTTCTGAAGGACTGCGACATGGCCTTGACTGGATCTCAGCCTGGGTCAGCTACCACTGTAAAGCCTTCATCATTTTTTGTGATTGTCGTGTTTACATTCAGGGCCATCAAAGCTGAGAAGAAGTGTTCTACTCACCTGTGCTAGCTCTTCTCTAAAGCAACCATGCAGGGAAGAGGTGAGAGTACAGCTGGTGCTAGACATGGACTGCTGGGCACACGAGGTATCTATCCCAATCCCAAGGGAAGTGCTTTTATCTCTACATATCTTGCTAACAGCTGAAAAGGATCTTACTAAGTGCTCTTGTTTTTCCTGAACTGCTTTCCTATAAAGACAATATTTTTAGGCAAATTGAATGATCTTACTCCAGAGGTTGTATTTGTGTTTGGTTTGGGTTTGTTTTTTTTTTTTTTTTTCCATGTCATCAACCTTACCTGAGCTGCCTTTCACTGCCTTTCTAATTCCCCTGCTCAAATGCTACTGCATTTGCTTTTACACATCGGTCAGTACTTCCTGCCTGGATTTGTTGCACCACAGGTGCTGAATGCAGAATATCTGCAAGGGCACACTGCTGAGCCTTGTACTGCTGGTTCTGCTCCTTAATCCTTTCTCAAATTTCAAATATTCAATTTCCTTGTGATGAGCTGCAAATTTTTTTCCCAATTTCTGTCTTGACTGTCTTTAACAGACTACTCAGATTATTTGCAACTTTACACAAAGCTGTACTTCAGCTGCTTCAAGCATCTTCTGCAGATTTAGTGTTATCCTGGGGGAATACAAATAATTTTCCTGCTTTTCACCCAGAAAGGCTTACAGCTTCCTTTCCAGATGAACTGTTCCCCTAAACAATCTTCTAGGCAGGAGAAAGTCTCTCTCTCTCTCTCTCTCTCTCAGCATCCTAATAAAAACACATTCCTTAAATTTCTAATTTTCCTGCTTCTACATGTGGCCAGACATGGAAACCCATGTTTTAAGTCCAAGACAACAAACTGTATCATACAGTATTAACTGGAATTTTGATATCTCGCAGTCTTCCTCCTTTCCAAAATGCTGAAGTTTACACAAGAACACACAAAAAATACATTTTTAAGAAAGCTGAACTGCAGAATACAAGGAACAAACTTTAGATGTATTGCATTGCATGTAAATTCTATGCTTCTAAGTAGTTTTCTAATATATTAGAAGCAATAAATGTAAAAAATCTTTGTTGCTGCACACAAAACTTGAAAAATAAGTGTTTATTGCTGTAAGTTGTAGTTACTGGCAGCAAGACAGCTGACTAGGGTCCTGAGGATGGGCTGCATTTGATTTTTATTACCCTAGAGATTGATATTCACTGTTGATCTAGCATGAGATAAAGCTAAAGATATGTATTTAAGTTTTAAGGAAAAATTTTACCCACTGGAGCTATATACAGAAATTTCTGCATTGCTTTTCTATATATTTCAGTTTACGTTCTATCAGACATAGAAGTGTTGATGGTACAAATTACAGTGTGGGTAGCTGCTCTTTTTTTTTCTTTTAAAAAAATCTATATTTTGCTAGCTCTGTTTCAAAAACATTTGATGTTGAGTTTTATCAAGTAGATAATTTCTTTGCTATAGTATAACATGATGATCTTTTTCTTAAACAAGTGTTTTGTCACAATTCCTATCATTTTCTTGCAAGGAACAGCTTGAAATATGATGTATAATGCTAAACTATATTAATGAAAATTCTTGGGAGATTATAATTTTTCCTTCCGGCAGCAGAAAGCAATATATCAGATAGGCTGGCAGATCTTTCTAACGTGAAAACATTTATTGCATAGCCATGATGACACAAAGTTCACTTATTCAAGTTCCTGTTTCCCCAAAGAGGGTCATATTGCCTGAGGCGAGGGGTGACAGTTAAGTGAATTGTGCATAACTTTGTGCAAAGCCTGTTCCTCTCCACTCCTTATCCATCTGAACAGTCTGGCTGTAGTTTTTCCCCGTTATGCTCCCGTCAGAGGAACTGGCAGGTCCTCCAAAGTCTGTTGGCTCAGCAGTATATGTCACCCTACAGCATGTAAATTTCTGCAAACTACAGTGAGATATCACTGGGCATGGAACTGCTGAAGCAGGTGACACTGGGTATCTTGGATGGCTCTCTATAGACCAAGAAATCATCCAGAAGGTACAGGGTCTTTAAAGAGTCTGTTGATTGTATAACTTGTGAGTTATCTGCTTGTACTCCAGAAGCATCCAAAAGATACTCCAAAGTCTTTTCTGTTATTTACAGTAACGTGAACTAAAAGAAGTGCATCACAAGTTAGCATTTTGTTATTACATAGCTCAATCTTAACTTTTTTTGCATGATTACCATACCCAAAACATGTTTACTTTTATGTGGTTTGGGTTTTTTTTAATTTTATTTAAGGTTTATGGGCCAACACTCAATTAATTTCCTCTCATATTCATTGATGGTTTTTTTTCCCTGTATAAACTTCAGAAAATTGAAGATTACAGTTTATTTAAGAGTGCCACTATACACAGATTACTTTGGAAAGAACTGAAGAGTGTTTGACATTAAGTAATGTGCACTCCACCATCTAAATCAAAATAAATAGGAATTTTTTGCGCTCTCTCTAGTCTGAAAATGATCTCATGAAACAAATAAGCTACAATTTTATTAAAATAGACATTTAATCATATTTTTAAGTACCTTTCACCTAAAAAATAAAATTAAGGAATTAATTTAAAAAATAATTATGAATTGTAATTAATCTAACTACATGCATTATGAAATAGTAAATTAGAGGAGATCAACAATAGACAGCTAAGAAAAACTTTTTTAATTTTCTCCAGTATAAAGTAAAAAACCACATTTGGCAATATAGTTCTAAACTTCAGCTGTTCTGATTTTTATTCTTCACAGTTTCTAGAACACTAGAAGAGATGTGTCTTGTTTAAATTCTTTAATTAATTTTAGATTTAAATACATTTTCATCCATATTTTTCCAGTGGGATAAAAATATATCTACAGCTGAATCTATAAAAACCATTAAGTTCTAATCCGTTGGCAAAGTGCTCTGTCCTTATGGTTCTATGCTGAATTCTATAAATATATCAAATAACTCTATTCCATATATTCCAACTGTGACACCGTATGACTTTGTGTGGTCCAGCTGCCATCTCCCTGTTGTCTGTTAATATCTCAGTCATATGTAAAAAAAGATAAGAACACTGAATCAGCTGATAGAGCTGTTATGCCAATTCATTTGTACTGAGAGTACAAATGTACTACAAATGAGAGTAGTGGATGTTGCAGAGGCACAGTAACAGGAGCGGTTCATTACCTCCACTAGGGCTCCAGCTCTTTCAAGAGGAGGAGGTAAACTGCATTAATTAAAGGCTGATCATCTTTGGATTTACTTCAAGACCTGATTCTTTGAAAAGTCTTTGACTCTTTCAATGGGGTCAGAATGACATTTCAGTAATGGTTTTCCTCTCTTCCACTTGGCAGAACAGCTAGACTATCTTGTAATCAGGCTATGAAAAAGACAGGAAGAATCAAAGCAGCTACTGACTTTTAGAAGACAAAATGGTTTACCTGAAAGCTTCTTAGGTATTTTATGCCTTCTGTAAATATCCATAAAAAAGTGGTAACTATGGGCTTCAATTCATGATCTGTTTGTTTTGTAGGTTTGGGACTCAAGAATAATTCTATAGAGGATCCTTGGGAATAACCTTGCAGTGTCTAACTTTTAGATATTTTTCTTATTTGTGTAATCTTCATCCTCAGATTTGCTGCACTGCCCTCTTACACATTGTGCAAGGAGGCATCATGCATAAAACTGCAATTAGAGAAGAACTGACTTGCACCTTTACTAAGCTAAGTAGCTTTAACTCAAATAGACAGATTTCTGAGAATTTCAACTAATTTAAATGGCATTCCTGCAAGTATTATTATTGTTGCTATTATTATTATTATCATTATCATTACCGTTATCAGCACTGTTGTTATTATTACTTTACTTTGCCATTCAAGAAGGCTATTGACTGTGTGGTATGGTTTTTCCTCCTTTCACTTGTAGGAGCCATGGAATTCCACCATAAAAGAATCAGCCCTGTCCAAACTGATATGTTTTACCTCATGTATTACTCAACACACAAGACTGGGAGCTTTTAGGCTGAAGGGAGGACTTAGACTTACAGTTCTTACCTAATACACGTAATTCGATCAAGCCAATGGCTTGTAGGTTACATAAGCAGGGTATTTTGCTGTGTCTGGAAGAACTTTACCTATCTGCAGTCCTAATATTATATGCTCATTGATTTAAAAGGCTAGTTATTTATTGACAATTCTAGCTTGAAGTGACCTGTAATAAAGAAGTGTGCTTTTAAGGTCTTACTAATTTGCTTGACTCAAGAACAAATATTTCTTTACATTAATTTCATGTTCGATCATATATTGAACCGTTACTAAGCCCGTAAAATAAAACTGCTAGGGTTTTTTGTTCTTAAACAAAACACCTGGAACTCTGTATTCGACTTATGAGCCTTATGTCTTTTTGCCAGGTCTAGCAGTTTTAAGTAATTCTGCTGTCCATTCTGAACCACTTACAGGTTCTACTGTGGGGTTTTTTGTTGTTGTTTGGTTCTTTTTTCCTCTTTTCAACACACTTTAACGTGTTATATTTGCCATATAACCAAGATATTGACTGTGTTATGGTCCTCCCTTTCTGTTATATCTCTAATATAGACAGCTTTAAATATCAGATCATTTTATAGATCTGCACCATTTTATTTTCTTTTCTCTTTTTTCTATTCCCATTTTAAAGACACAAGAGCCTAAGAAATTGAAATTTGGCATTTATTCTAGTTCAAACAGCAATAAATCAAGAGAGCTAGTTCTGAAGACTCTCTCTACATAACATAGAGGGGCTGTTTGACATTCTCCCTGACTCTACCACATACTGAGTGGTACTAGCTAAATAGCTGAGGTGCTTTGTTTTGGTGTTTAGCTTTTTCTTGCCCACCAGAATTCTATTCAGATTCTTTGGTACCTGGCTAATTCATCAATATAAGACCTAAAACCCTGAGATTTATGCAAGTATTTTATCATGCTGCTATTTCTAAATTAATTTGAAAACACAAGGGGCATGCTATTTAGAGAATGTGACTTTGTGAATACAAGTATTTTGTTTCTTTCCTTCTTTCTCTCGCTTTCTCTGAGCTTTTTTTTTTTTAGGAATACTGTGGCTAATACAGATATATTTACAGATATATTTTCATTAATTAATCCAACCATTTGGGGAACTTGCCAGATGTTTTTTCTTTTTGGGTCTCCAATTAGATTTGTAGATGGCAGAAGGAAAAAAAAAAATGTCATGATTGTTAGTAAATAAAAAGTCCTGCATGAGTGCTTTTTAATAGCTTATCATCAACATGTAATCGAACTGAATAATTGCTGCATAAGAGAGTGGCTGTGAACCAGCAGCTGCCCCTAGGCAGTACTTTGTTGAGGAATGTCACTGCGACAAAAAGTGCTGGACATATAATGCATCATCAGCATTTGTGCTATAGGCATGTCATGCAGGTGGATAGGAATCACTGGGGTGTGGTAAATGTAAGTGTGTCAATGACATCTGAGTGGTATTAGATGGATAGGGGGCAAGTAAAAAGACAAAGAAGGCAAAAGACAAAGAAGCCAAAAAATTGAGGAAAACAGCTTTTACCACTAAATGGAAATTACCTTCAATGCTGCAGTGCACCACTGACTTTGACAGCTGAAGCAGCAGCAGAGAGAACTTGACAAATATATTGGTTATAGTGTTTTCTCTGCAAGCGGCTAAGTCTGTTTGATTTTCCACTGGCAATATTAATCAATGTTCTTTCAAAAAAAAATCAGACTGAACAGAAGAATATTTTCTTAAGGCTATAAGAAATTATTTGAAATCCTAGATTGGTGTGAGTGAATGTGTGTCTGCCTGTGTCTATATTTGTGGACTAATGAAGCACGAGAATGAAAATAATTGTGTAATTTGCTCATTGGACTAAAGGCTATGTTATTCAAAATATGAAAAAAGGTCTGTAACAGATATATATGTTACCTTTATTTATCATAATTTGTCCTTAATAGATACTGTATATCAAAACTAGAAGCTTATATATTAGGCTTAAGTTAAACTTAGATACAAACTTACTTCCTTGGTTGCTCTTCCTGGAATTGCATTTCCTCTTAAACCTTTATTTCCAAACGTTTTCCTTCAATTTTTCCCTGAGACATCAAACATATCAAAGATGAATAGAGCTTATGTAGTTATTACTACAGATACCAAATAAGACCATGCACATATAATAACACTTTGCTATCATACTGTTCTTTCAATTTATAGGAGAAGGGAAAATACCATTAACCATACTTCACATTTAGATAACTTGAGTGAAATGCCTTATCTAAAGTCATAGGTTATGTCAGCAGTAAAACCTTGCATAAATCTGTCTCTGGATCTTCTGTTTAGAACATGTTGCCTCTTATCTCTGTTGCTTTCACATTTCTTGATTTTGAAATACAAATCATAGTTTATGTTACTGAATGTAAAAGTTTATTTGACGATTACTTTATAGTACTAGTATGAAAAAATCAACACATTCACAGGCCAGATTCTGTTCTCATGATTAACGTTTCCTTTATATGAAAGAATTTGTCTTTATAATGTGGCTCTATGTTGCATATTCTACTTGAACTGTCAGTCAGGGTATAATGATATTTAGTGCCAGCTGCTTGCAGCAGGGCATGTTCAATGGAACTGGCATTGGCAGCCTTTAGTGGTCTAAACTGTTGTTCCTGACTTGCTTTGAGCCACTCAACATTATGACAAGTAACCTAAACTGAGAGTTTGCTTCGTTATTTTTATAGAAGAAAAAGCTGAGCATGGGTGTTCACTCACAACTTGGATGCTTCTGACAGCAAATATGAGCTAGATCACTTCCATACCATCACAGTTAATGTGGGGAGGGAAGCATTTCCAGAAGTGTATCAATCTAACTCTGTCTGTAGAAAAAGTAAAATTCCTCAGTGGCCTGAAATACGTACATTTATTATAACACAAGTAGATTAACGTACTTGTTTGAGAAGCCAACATTATCCGGCTCAAATACTGTGCCAGACTAGGTAGACTGGGAGAGATTCACATCCAGCATGCTTGCCTGTCTATACCTCTGCCTGAAACTAATCACTTATAAGCACAACAGAGTCTCAGTACTGGAATTAACAATTCACACAAGCGTCTTCTGCTGTGGAGCAGTTTTAGTAAGGAGTTGTCTGTCTGCCTACATGAGTTTTTACACATCTGTCAGCTAACCCAAAGATTCATATGTGAAGTCCAGCAGCTGGAGCATCAGGTGGATATCCAATTCTCTCTGCAGACTTGTGGGTCTGTTAACCAATGAATAGGTTGCACTCATCCATGCACACAGTATTTTTTCACCTGTAGTAGTTAAAACATGGGCTTTTGCCCTGTTTAATAAATGACTGTAGCATGTTTCTACAGCTTCTGGTTGCAAAGAATTAGCCTCCGTTTTAACAGGGTTAAGAGTGCAAGCATCAGAGAATAAAAGTGGAAGGAAATAGCTTCTACTAGTAGATGAGAAGGACTGTGGTATTTTTGACATGCAGCCTGGCTGTCAGTGAAGTGATCAACTTGACACACACTGAGCTGCTGTGGTGGTGCACTATTGCCAGCTGAAAGCTTTGAGAGACCTTTCCTTTTACTGAGAGGCTTTCCCATTTTACAAAATGCTACATTCTCACTGAGAATGCATGTTGAGCATAAGCTGATATACTTCAGCTGACTGCAATTACTGTAACCAGAGGCAACATAGTCAAAATAACATAGTCTATACTTGCTTAAATATCTGTTCATCATTATGTGGACCTCGCAGCAACATCCAAAAGCTTTATTTCTCAGATGAGGTCAGTCTCGGTTAGTAAGCTCAGCCAAATTATATCCAGAAATAAAGATGGAAACATTTGTTTCCCCACGAACAGCTAAAAAAAATTAATAAAATTAATATGTATACACACAGAGAAATCCAGAAGCTCAGCTTTAATGTTTGAAATGGATAAAAGAGTAATACACCATTCTTTGGGTTTGAGGGTTCCTTGTCTTTTTTTTTTTTTCTCTTATTTTTTTTTTAAGTTGGATGTGCCTTCCTTCTGGGAGAAAAAGGCTTAATTTGGAGTGCCTGCAAGATCATGACAAAAAACACTTAGTGAAGCAGTCCACTTTTTAGAGTTTCTGCCTCTCACAAGTGCAAGATATAGTCTTCCATAAACTAGATATCTTATTCCTCTGTGAGAGATGGAAACTCCATAATCCCAAGGTCTGGCTGAACTCTGAGTTTGCTGGAGGAAAGATCTTGCATCCTCCTAATGAGCCCCTGAAGATATTATTTTGAGCTATGGTTTCCCTCCTGTCCTGCTCAACACTGTCTGTTGTAACAAACCCAGTCTGCCAAAAACCAGGAAGGGAAGGAGTGGGAATTAGAAGGAGAATATTTTCCTTCTCTAAGTCTGACTCTTGTTCCTGCCATACAATACAACTAACGAACTTCTTTCTCCCCACATACACCTGAAAGAGGCAAGGACTTCAAAGCTAAGTTAGAAAAATTCTTAAAGGATGGCTTGTAGGAAAACTGCTGAAGACAAAGAGAGTTGTGTAGATGACGTGTAATAAACTGAATGAAATGGATGTGAAGGAAGATGTAATTAGAGGATTAACTGGCAGAAAATGGATGAAGTAATGGTTTATGCACAAATCTCCAAGGGCAATTTTAACTAGATGATTGTCTGGATGAGAGAAAGGAAACTGAGAAGAAAGAGGAGGATAACAATTTGAAACAGAGTTTTTGTAAGTCTTGGGATTTTGAACAGAATGTAAGGAAACAAAATACTGTGAAGAGACAAAGAATTTAAGGCTACCATAAAATGTTCAAATGTTAAAGACTAAAGAATTAAGTTTGGAATTTATTATAGCTGAAAATATAGTTGACTAGAACAAAGGGGGAAATTTAAGATAATTTGGGCAGACAAATAACAATAATATTGGAGTACCAAGTTTGGAAAAGTAACTGAAAATAGATTTGGGAGTTGTAGATGTGAGAAGATGAATGCAAGGATACAAGAAAAATTAGATTATTTTGGGGAGTGTAAAATAGGTGAATCAGCTACAGAAGGATTGTATGGCACTATTAGAAATAAAAATAACTGGAGGGACACGCTAAGGTCATACATTCATAAGGAAAGAGGACAGAAGCTTAGGGAACAATTTGACAAGAAATTGAATGGAGATGTATAGAAGCAGTCTGGGGTGATATAAGAAAAACTAGACCATGAAAAGTGAGCAGGAGAAGTCAGAAAAATAAATTCATGGTTTTTAAAGAAAAAAAGGAACAAGAAAAAGAGATTGGCAAACTCAGAGTTTTGTTAGTTTCATAGATTTTAAGGTAATAAGGGACCACTAGCTCTTCTAATTTAAGATATTAGTGGTATTCCATTCAGCTTGTTTTGCTTTGAAAACAGCAGCTACAGTTTTCGGATCTTCAGGTGTAACAATTGTGTCCCAGAATGGTAGAACCACAAAGGTGGAAATGCCATGAATGTCTAAAGAGCTTTCACTGACATAAAATTGTTTCTGTGGGGAAAAAGCTAAGATTATTCTAATAGGTCACCTATGCTTCAATGTGCAAATATCTATTCCAGCTAATTAGACGTTCAGAAAAATTTCTTCCCAGACTAATCTAGGAACCATTAGAAACTATTCCCATGAGACACAGCTAGTCAAATGTCTATAAAGGGAATAACCTTCTTCTGTTACTAAATCTGTTGAAAAACATCTGTCTATATCAGGAAAGATATCTGTTTCAT
The DNA here is from genome assembly GCA_035590195.1 of Aviceda cuculoides. Taxonomy (NCBI): domain Eukaryota; kingdom Metazoa; phylum Chordata; class Aves; order Accipitriformes; family Accipitridae; genus Aviceda; species Aviceda cuculoides. Next base: position 9,575,607 of record JAVJGG010000032.1, on the reverse strand, counting down.
TCCTAACTTATAAGTGTCTAAGAGCATGGTAAGACTCATGATAGTTTGATTTATATTATTAAACAGAAAGAACACAAACAGCAACAATGTTTGGGGCAAATACTATAAAAAACCAACAATTTTGTCATTAGGATGGGCCAGAAATTAATTTAGAAGACTCAGTTTGGAGACAGACAAGAGATTCTAGAACTTTATATTGTACATATGGAGAAAGTTTTCTGTGGGGATATTTTATTTTCAAACTATAGAGCAATTTTGACAGCATCTTAGATTTGCATCATTAAAGTCACAGACAATGATTTTGTTGGTTTCACCAGAAATAAGCTCAGACCTGCTGTACTGCTACAGATGAAGTCTCTGACCTCCAGCGCTAATATAGGTGATGATTAAAGTGAATTAATGTACATCTGTATTTTTTATTATGTCAAAACAGAAAATTAAATTAGGTCAGTTTAGAGAAAGGAGATATATGTTATATTGCCTATTTACACAGCAGTTGAGGCAAGCAATTCTTTAAAGAAGAAAATAAAGAGGTAAGTAATAATTTGCAAAGAAATCTGACTCAACCTTTTGTTCAGTACTTGAAAAGACTTTTTATATCTTGAAAAAGTTTTGGTTTTTTTCTTGTTTGATATTGTGAGTCTTGACATTAACCAGGAGTGGAAAACAAAACCCACATAAGCAATTGGATTGCTTGAGGCATTCGTGAGCCAGACAGACCAGCAAATACTGACAAATTAAAACAAACAAACAAACAAAAAACCCCCCCAAAACCCATTCCATTTCATTTTTAAGTTAATATATTCCATTTAAATGTCCAAATGTTTGAAACTATAGCACATTAATTTCTTCCTGCACTTTTATTGCACTACTCATGAGATCTGCAGCTCAGGTCCTAAAACTTCTTCTTCATGAACTGAGTCTTGCTTACATTTGGGAAAAAATTACAAGATCGAGTCATTTCTTTGGTGTGAATGTTGAGACCTGCTGCTGTACATATAGAGGTCCTGTTGATCATTTTTCTGCATAGAATATAGAAGAGCACTCTTGTTTTCCTGTGGGTTTGGGGGTTTTTTGAGTATCTCTTCTTTCTATGTACTTTTTTAGTATGTGGATTGATTATATCCTGAGTTCTTGTGCATGAGAAAAAAGGTACTAGATAATACAGAGCAGAAGGGAAAAAGATAGTACAGATCCCTTTCAGTCTGAGAGAGATACACGAGCCTTAAAATTTAACACATACTCTATTCATCTTTCCTCCACTGAGGATCTTACCATAAGACAAATCAGTATTGAAAGCTGACTGAACAACAGGTTGGAGTACAAAGTTATCTTGTTTGTCTTGGCCTTAGCTAAACTTGGCTTCTTTGCTAGTACTGAGGAGTAACAAAGCAACAACACAGAGGAAGAGCTTGATTTAATGATGTTGGAATGATGAATGAGCAATTCATCCAAAGCTTCCTTTTGGTCGGGAGAACAGTCTCAGACCTGTGTGTGAACTACTCTCTGGGCAGCTGGATAATAGGTCAAGGCAATGTCATTCCCTTCCTGAGTTAGAAACAGTACTTTCTGTACTTACGAGAGATGAGTTCCTTCCAATGGAAGCAAGAAATGCCATACACATGAGTCAGCCTTGAGTGTCCAGGTGGTGCCATTACTCAGTTTTTGGACACTGTGCTACAGCATATTCATACCCTCATTCAAACACTTCACAGTTGTGTAAAAGGAAAACATCTTTTCACATTTTTCCCTTTGAATTTTTAAATTAAGGACATTAAAACAGGCACAGTGCTCCTAGTTTCTGAGCCAGAGACTATCCTATCAGTTTTAATTTCCCCTGCCATTTTTTCAGGTGTTCCAGAAGTGTGAGAAAGCAATAGATTAAAACAAAACAAACAAAAAAACTACAGAAGCTTCTCTCTTACTGAAAGGCAATAAAACAGATTTCTATCTCTTCAGTGACAAAGTCCTCTTTGCAGCAAGTTTCCGTGTTGACATCTTAGGCACAAAGTTTCTGAAATGAAACAGAACTTGAATAATCTACCTAGAGCTCAGCTGGTGTGCATAACCATATCATTTTATCATCATTGCTTAAAAAGAAATCAAAAACAGAAAACAGATTGTGATATTTTTTATTTTGGCAAGACAAATTTCTTGATTTCAGTAGTTAAAGTCCTAGGAATCTGAACTATAGAACATACTTTAATTATTTTTCTCCAATTTGCAAAGTAATATAAATATTATATTTTTTCTAGCTTAATAACTGTGGTGGGTTGACCTTGGCTGGATGCCAGGTGCTCACCATGCCATTCTATCACTCCCCCCCCAGTAGAACACGGCAGGGGGGTGGGGAATAAGATGGAAAAAGAAAAAAAAAAAACATCTTGTGGGTCAAGATAAAGGCAGTTTAATAAAGCAAAAGCAAAGGCTGTGTGTGGAAGCAAAGGAAAACAAAATATTTATTCTCTACTTCCCATTAGCAGGCGATGTCCAGCCACTTCCCGGGAAGCAGGGCTTCAGTACGGGTGGTGGTTGTTCTGGAAGATAAACATCATAATATTGAGTGCCCCTGCCTCCTCCTCCTTTCTTCTTGCTGTTATTGCTGAGCTGACGTCATATGGTCTGGAATATCCCTTTGGTCAGTTTGGGTCACCTGTCCTGGCTATGTCATCTCCCAAGATCTTCCCCAGCCCCAGCCTGCTGGCCTTTGGGGGTGAGGAGGGGGAATGTTGGAGAGACAGCCTTGATGCTGTGTGAGTGCTGCTCAGCAGTAGCCAAAACACTGGTGTGTTATCAACGCCCTTCTAGCTACCAATACAAAGTACAGCACTATGAGGGCTGCTATGGGGAAAATTAACTCCATCTCAGGCAGATACAATACAAAAACAAACAGAGCACATCATCAGCATCATTATCTCCATACCAGACAATCTCTTGCCTAACTGCAAATGGGAAAATAATTTCTTCATAGTCACTGGATGGAATTAAATCTCAATGAAAAATCTAAAATTTCTATGGGCAAGTTCTGGATGGGCTATTAAGTGTTCTGGGTATTACTAACCCTTTCAAATTCCTTCTAAATTATTCACATAACCCTCTTATAACAGTTTTCCAGTTGTTGCTATGATGGGTAAATGTTTTTTAATTGTTGCTATACAGTGGGCTCTTGTACATCACATCTATTTACTATAGCAAGACTGAAGAAGAAAAAAAATACTCGTCATTTTCTGATAGATGGTGGTAATTCTCACTCACTTATTGGCTATCCCTAACACTGTCACTTCTAATGTCTATTAACTCTGTGAAAAGGTGATGGTTCGCTGTGTGATTGCTTTGCTCATATTACTAAAAATACTAAAGAGTCCCCATTCTGGTAGAATGTTCTGTTACCCTCCAATACATATGCTTTAACTCCAGCTCTCAGCTGTCTGCCATACTTTATCCATCTTGAAAAAGTAATTTCCCACTCCTGAAGAAAAGTTTAGACAATGATTCATCTTGTAAAACTTTGAAAAAATCTCCATAATCATACAGCTACATTAAATTTACTAGTTAATCTTGATCTAAACTGTTATTTCACTAAAAAAGCATTGGAAAGAAAGACCTAGCAGATTGCTGAAAACTGAAAAACAAATGAAGGAACATTTCTGTCTATGTTTGGGGCTTTAGAGATCCAGATGAGACTTTCTAAGCCTAGCAAATAATCAGGATGCTTAAGGATTCAGAACAAATTTTCTAAACGGAAAAATCCAGGTATTTATATCTGGCTGTAAAAAGCATGCAAAAGCATGCATCGTCAAAGATACTAAAAAAAAAAAATCGTAAAAGCAGATTTCTGGGTTGGCATGGATTCAGGATAGAGAGGAGTAAATTCATTAAGGGACAAACCATAGTTGTGACTGAAGGGAAAAAATAAGAAAACTGAATTATTTTTTTACAACCACTTTCTGCTATTTTACTGGAGAACTTGTTTAATGTTTACTGTTTTGTGTATTTTGTTTTCCTATCCTCTTTGGGCAACAGCTTTCTTGTATTCTAACCCCACACAGTAGCTAAAAAAAAAGACACTTTAGCTCCTTCATTTGGAAAGCCTCAGATCTCTTGCAACATAAACAAACTATTACCAATTACAAACTTGACCTCTTATGTTAAAAAGAGTTTGCAATACGTATATGCCCTCCCCCCACCCCCCTGTGAAAATTCAGCACCCACAGTGCTATGTTTCTAAATCAAATAAGTAGCCCTTTGACACGTTGGAGATTTTGCATGGTAAGAAGTAATGATTACTAATGTTCCCATTTTCTTTAGAAGTACTTCAAGGAGTGCCTAGTTACTTTTTTCTGTGATGTGCATTATGTTTGTGAGGCAGAGCAGCGTAAGAAATGTCTACACCCACATATAGAAAGGTACATGTGATTATGAAGAAGACGGTGAAGAGTATTGGGCTGAATATTAGTTACATTTTTGTAAACAACTACATTGTGACACAATGTAATACATCTTTGCGTTGCACCCACTAACGCTGCCCCATAACAACACCTTATACTTTTAAGAGTCTGGAATGCTGGAAACAGTAAAAAAGGCTTCTGTCATCTTTTCTTATTCTGGAGCTGGAAAGCAAGCCAGGAGGCTTGCGTCACGTTTGTTGAGTTGTTGGCAAGAGTACTACCAGTGATACCATAAATTCTACAAATTCACCAGGCAGCACCACTAAAGATATTCATTATGTTTTTCTTATAATAGTTTCCTCAAAATCTTAAAAAGCTGTAGAACAAAAAAGGAAGGAGTGAAGAGAACAGAGCACAGTTTAAAGTCTGAAACACAATGGTTAATTTTTATTTCAGATTTCCTTTCTTGATTTCCATACACTGCAAAACTGCATGCTCTCTTCTTATGCAGCCATAAGTGCTTTGATGCAGTACCGGGGGGGGGTGGGGGGGGTGGGGGTGTATGTGTGTGCACGCGCGTGTGTGTGTGTGTATTAAAAATGTTATAATATTATTATTATTCCTTGTTTCACAAAACCTTTATTATCATCTTTTGAATAGTTAATCTTCAATAAATAAGATTTCAATAATCCAATAATATTTATTTTGCCTGCCATACCTGATGTAATACAACCTAAATTAAGCAGGGCGACAGTTAAAACATTTAAGCATTTTATTGTTTTCAAACATGTCCTGTGGTTACTGCAGATACTGCATTAGAGCTAAGAAAATTTACCACATGGAATTTGAAGCACATTCATCCATTTCTGGTGTCAGTCTTCAATGTTTCGGACTGTCTTCCTCATGAGGTGGGATATGAACAGAGCTCTGTCAGTTCTTGAGATTTAATATACTGTATCAAGGTTAGTGACCAATAACATCACTCTAAGGCTTTCTGCCCAAAGATGTAGGTAAGATGAAGGGCTAAAATGTTTAAAAAGTTGTCATCCCAGTGGGTGTCCCTTCAAACCAGATCTATGTAGTAACACATGCCCCTAAGATACTAACCGCTGTGATTTTCTGGGGAGTTTTGAAAGAGGCAGTAGTGATGACTCACGTGACAGACTGACACACAGTCAACTCACTAAGTTCCTGAAAGCTACACGCACCACCTCAAATTTAGAGACAAATCCTGTTTGTTCTATGCGGTTATCTTCCCTAGGGACTAAATTTAAGTTAGAACACGGCCTTGAAGAGCTGTGTTACCTAACCTGATGTAAAACATTCTCTGTAGGTAGGTGATACTGTAAGCAACATGATCTTACCTCATTTATTGTAGTCAGATGACAAAATAATGGAATTTGGGCAACTCAGTAGATTATTTAGTTAAATCTCATACTCTAAGACAGCTAACTGTGTCTATATTCAGATCAGCTAGGGTGTTTCCTTACTTTCCTGATACGGCCTTTCTAAAGTGTTTTTAAAAATGCATCCTGAGAGGGGTTTCTGAAGTCTAACCTAACCTTGTCTTCAATTTAAGCTCCTATTTCTCAGCTTCTCAACCATAGATATGACAAACAGATAAAGCTCCTTTTCATACTTAAAGGCTGTTATCATATCTCTCTCTGGAATTCTCTGGAATAACGAAGCTCAGTACATCCAGTCACTGAGCTTCGCCATTTTCTCTCAATTATCTTCAACTAGGTCCTAAGTCATAATAATCAGTGCACACATTGCTTACCTTCCTAAAATGGTAAAATAATAGAATATTTTGAAGATAAGTAAGTCCCAAGTGAAAGTACAGTGCCTTTAGGAACCTCACTTATCTTCTCTTTTTGCTTTGACTCTTATATGGCAGAAAGCCATGCAGTGCTGTACATTCTGTACTGTCACTGGCCATTCCCATACCTTGACACTATGCTCAACAGTTATTATAACCTTAGGAGATGAAAAAGTTTGCAGACTGCAAAATTCAGCCTCTGTCACGTAACTGAAGGAAGCAAATCTCAGAATTGATGGCCCACAAAACTGCACTTCCATCAGCTTCTTCAGAGTCTATGCTGGAAACAGTTCATCCTAGCTAGTAGTAGTTATAAGGAAAGAGCATCTTGAAGCCACCTGTGCTCTAAGCTACAGGAAAGGTATATCCACACAGCATAGGGCCAATTGAGTAGTGTTAGCAAATAATATAGTAAACAAATAACATTTGTAGTGAATGTCAAATAAATAAATTATTTGCTAACAAATGCCTTTATTAGTCCTCCATCCCCAAAGATAATGGCATAATATTCAGCTGTTACAGTACTTGTGGTTTTTAAATGAAAAATGCTCAGAATAAAATATTTATGAATACATATACATATATATTCCTTTATTTGATCAGCTTTGAAGGACATTTGTTGCTGTCCATGCCCAATGCAACTGACATGAATAGGCTAAATTCTATACTGGCATAAATCCCCTGAGTCTGCAACAGGCTGAGCTTTGGCTCTTTGTTATTATTTAATGGGAAAATAAACATTCACAGCTGAATTTGTGAAAGGGGATGATAAGAGGGTTGCACAGGTCAGTTTCTTATTAATGAAATAGAGACCCTTTCAACTCTGAGCTACTCAGATGAATCTGAAGCAGGTCAGAAGTAACCAAAAGTCATTAACATCTGACAGCTGGGTGGTGGCCTGTGTAAAATGAGTTGGTGCTCTCAGCCCAGTACATAAAACATCAGCATAATTGGTGTTAATTTGCACCCCTGTTGGCAGTCTTAGCACAGAGGCCAGAGATTGAATGGGCATGAAAATTAAACTATCCTGTCAGCCATGAAGGTTCTTTCAGGTCAGGATTGAAGTGCATTAACAGGATACTATAGAGGAATTTCCACTGTCAGTGCTGAGGCTGTAGCTGTTTGGTGTATAACCCAGACTTTCTGACTAAATTCAGTAATACTATGCATTCCCCAGACATTACAAACACCGAGGGTTTTTCTTCTACTTTGTTTGTTTGTTTATTTGAGAGAGAGAGAAAATAAATTTACATCAGAAATGCAATGATGGCAAGAACCAAGGAGGTCAACAGCTTACCTCCACATCAAATGCAAATTATTGTATCAGTGTCAGGTTCTGTGGAGAATTACTGATGTATTTTTGCAACCGAGAAGCCATGAGTGGTACTTTGTACATGTGTGTTGATGGCAAAAGAATTGACTGTGTGGATAATTATCCTTAGGAATGTTATGGTCCAGTGTTAACTTCTACTATTACTTTTTATTTTGAATCTGATAGTGACACGACTTGCAGTCTTTTTCAATCTAATGCAATCAATATTTAACACCAGGCATGGCTGTTCCTTTCATTCCTGGTTGCACATGAGAATAAAGTTTGCAATTAAATTGGAAAGGCATGGAGATATTGAAAAGATGAATGCCTTCACATCACCAACTGGCAGAAAAGCTGGCTGGGGAGGTTTGAGAAAATTCTGCAGTTATGTGGTTCTATACTAAGGAAGACGAGATTCAGAAATGCAGAGTGGGTAAGTAACACTTCAAATTATATTTCCGTGGGTATGTTCACCACTTGTCAAGCCTAGCAGATACCCACAAGAAATAAAATAAATCCTCTGAAGATTTAATCATAGGTTTAGACTTGCTTTGGTCTAAAAGGAAGGCAGTCCTGAGTGAGCTGCAAAGTTAAGTAATGCGGATGTGGCTTTCATGTGCAAATTTCTTTTGACTCAGTGAAACAACAGCTCCCAGAGTCTGGACTGATGTCCACACAACCAGGACTGCATGTGAATGCAAATGACTTCATTATAGGCCAAGTCTCCGTGCACCAATGAGCTGTACAGGACACTTGCAGTGATACCAGCTTTGTGTGCAGCTTTCTTGCTGTTTCTGTTTCCTGTCTGAAAATAAGCGGCATCTTATCCGTTGCTAAGCAGTAGGAAAGGGATCCAGTGTGGCAGGGGAAGTAAAACTTCTCTTTTTGTTAGTGCATTCCTTTCACCCTGAAAATTGATAACTTTTATATTACATTTTTCTTCCATCATCTTGTATTTCATAACAGTGACCTCAAAATGAGTCTGAATTCTGTTCAGCTTGCTGTATTGCTGAACTCATTGAATGTACATAGCAAGCAATATATTCATCAACAATAGTAATAAAAAAGACCAGTTATTTTCAGTTAAGTGTAGCACAATCTTTTATAGGAAATATTAAAAGAAAATATAAAGAGCAAAGACAGTTCTTTACGTATGTTTTTACCCTTCTAGCTCAGAGACCAGTACCTCTGTACTGTGAAGAGAATTCCAAATAAGCACTCCAAGCTTTTGTTTGGGTTGAGAGACAGTCTTTATAATTATGCCACACAAGTAGAGCACTTTGACAGATTGGGTTGAGAGTACATCCTGCAGAGCTTCTTAGCAGTTCCTGTAGCTAAAGATCTTTTCAGGTGAGGTAGGAAATGTGTATTTGTATCACACCACTGAGTAATTGAATTTGGATTACTCAAAGTATACATGTGGACTGTCATCCCCAAAAGGTTTTATCCCCTACTAGGGAGATTTTAGGCACTTTGCACAATTGGTAGCTTGTTGACAGCAGGTATTGTAAACCTGGTTCAGAATCCCAGATTCAAGGCCAAGTCTACACCCCATTTGAATGGCCAAAATCTTCAAGTCCATGCCTCACTCCTTCCTCCTCTGAGCTACAAAATCTGCAGGACATTCAAGGAGTAGTGCAGTGAAGCATAGACAGGCAACTAATTGTTCTTTTCAACTCTCAAACAGGAGGCATTTTCCCATACTGCAGATACTTAGACAGAGCTAAGAAACAGCCCTTATATGAGAATTTGTAGCCAAGTCCTGAAGATGATTCCCTTTTCTGGTTACTGATCATTGAGACACCTTCTCTCAGACACATAGCTTTACCCTTGTACCAGATGCAGAGCTTTAGCTCTGGATTTTGCTGTAGGTGTTGTCTGACTCCTTTTGTAAATCTGTCCTTTTGAGCGTATAAATGCATTGTTTTATCAACCGTAGCCTTTATGTGTTTGAATGCAAGAGGAAGAGACCAGATATGCTGTTTGGCTAAAATACTGTTTCTTAAGAGTCTAAAAATGAAAATAAAATCCATAAATATTTCTCTCCTAAGGACATTCTCATGTTTCTGCTGAGAAAGATTACACCTAGAAGAAGAAATTAAAATACAGAGTAAAAGGAAGATCCCTCAAAAAAATTAGTTTCTCCATCCTACACAATTAGACAACTAATATCAACATCTGCAATGCACAGGCGGATGTAGATGTTTGAGGGCCATTAGGCACTGAGCATTTCCTCAAATGAATCACAATTACACAATCACCAGTCCTAAGTAATTTTGTGTCGGTCCATCACAAAGATTTATTAGTCCTTAACATTTCTCATTGTTTACTGGTGACAGGAGTGCCTGGTGCTTGAAGGTGATCTGACTCTCCTCTGTTTGCTGGTATTATATATTCCATTCCATAAGAGAATGACATATGGAAGCCTAGTACCAAACACCAGTATCACCTAGCACCAAACACCTAATATCAAACACCAACCCCTCGAAATACCTCTAGGGATTACAGGCCCCTGGCTGCTTTCCCACATCTCATGATAAGCACACAGCTATTTTATATTCCATTACCCTGATGTCCCTGTGCTTGAGCATATGCCGTTGTCTGTCTTGGGCATATATCCAGACAGAGTGCCTGCAGGCTGTATTCTCCTATAATCCATTGTATGTTCTGAGAAATCATATGATCCTATTGGTTTTTCAGATACCACAGTTTTAAGCTGTCAAAATTGACCTCGTGTCATGTTTCTCTTTTGCTTTTTTCTGTTAAGGCTGTCCTAGATCTTCAAGTTCAAGTATGATTGAGTGCAGCAGTATGCTTCTGTCACAAAAGGAACAGATTTTCTCAGATCAGACACAGTATTATATAGGTCCTACATATTTCTAGGCTGTGCAAATTAAATTTTAAAATATACTGTTCCATCCCCCCAAGAGTTGAATTCAAATTTTTGTAGCTGGAAAGTCAAGGCAGTTCTGATATATGCAATAAAACTGTCCATCACTTCAGACCTCTTGGCAAACATTTTCTTCAGATGTGCTATACTCAGTGTACCAATTTGTACTTTTTGGCACAGCTCAGAAAAAGAAGGGATGCATAAGCCACAGCAACCCAGGAGTAGAGCTTCCTCCCATGAGTCTCTTTTCACCTGTATCCACAGCAGATGACACCACTGCTCTGCACCAGCTGTGTTTCTTAACATAGTGACTGGGCCAAAGCAAGGGTATGTCCTCTTACCTCTGCTACCTACCTGACTGTACCAGAAAGGAGAACAGTCTAAGGTCAGGACACCACCCACAGTTTCACAGGTAACGACCAGATATCAAAATCCAGTCCTATGTTATTACCTAAAGATGTCCAATATTTCTTATAGTTTCAACGGTTTGTACCTTTACCAAATGTTTACTGTTTGGAACATCTGATTCTGTCTCAGGCTGAGTTCTTGAAGGTCTTCTCCAACAACAGCAATTCAGCTGGTTTGAGAGTCAAATAAAAGAACAAAATAACAGTTTTGCAGCTTTTTAAAAAAATATGAAAAAATAGGAACAAAATTATATGTAGTTATGTAATTAAAGATGGCATCATCATCACCATCATCCATGCACTCAAGGGAGACTACTTAAGGCTGCACAATGGATATTAATTTTGGTATTTTCTATGTTCTATTTTTTACATTTTAACATCTTTCAACAAAGCTTTCTGTAATCGTACGCTTTTGAGGATGTGTGTATGTGTATTTTTAAATTGCTAGGAGTGGTATTTAATGTATTTCCCTGGAACTTCTAAGTCCTGTTTCTTTTTGTGAGGAAGAATATTTTTACTCAATAGATTCCACCTTCGTAGCAGGAAATTTTCAACTCAGCAAAGGAATTTTAAGATTCTTGGACAAATTTTACAGTCTATATGTAAAATTTATTTTATAAAATTCTTATTAAATTCTATTCCCAAAACTAAGAAAGAGCCACAGGAGTTTGTCTCCAGTATTATACTAAGTTTCAGATACAATTTGTTAGTGGAAAGTTTCTTAGCTTAATGAAGTAAGAAATCAGATACATGAAAATGCCTGAAGTGAATTTTCATTTACAGAGAAAAAAATAACTTCAGAAAACTTTCAGAAACATGCTTCTAAGATCTTCTTTTATGTCAAGCATCCAGTGGTCATTAGGAGACTTGTATGTGAAATGGGTTAGAGTAGACTTTCAATAAATTATTATGTATTAAAAAAACCCAAACCTGAACCAACAAAAAACCCCTATGCACAACAAGAAAAAAAAAAAGATCCAGCTCTCATAAGCTTATAATCCAGCAGGATTTTGTCGTTTTCTCCAGCAAACAGCACAGGACTGAGTGAAGATGAAAAAATTAGCTATAATTAGGCTCCATATATTGGCTTATGGTGGGAACACTGAAATGTCGTCAAACCATATACCTATACTATCTCCTATACCTGAGATACTCAGGGGTGTCAAGGCATTATAGTAATTACATTTATTGCAGTGTTAAAGTTCTTTCTCTACATTGGTTATGTAGGGAGATAAAACTTGACAGACCTGAAGAATAATTGATTTGATGGGCTTTTCATTCCCTTGTACTCAGAATCACAAAAGGTATCATAGCATGTAGTCCACAGAGCCTTCTGCCTTCCCTTCAAAACCCCCTGGCACTTTGTTGTTGTGTTTCAGGGTAGGGTAAATTTGTGCATGTTATTTTCATGTCCCATGAATAATCAGAGGAGTTCAGTCTCTAAAGCTGGCATGATTACAGTTTTCTTGAGCAAAAAAGCAGCACTTTGAGGTGCTGCCTGTAGAAGAATAAGGCAGACAGGAATCCCATGAAGTTCAGAAAGGAGAAGTGAACAGTCCTGCAGCAGGGGAGAAGATATTCAAAAGCTGTCTGGACACAGGCCTGGGCAACTGGGTCTAGGTGGCCTTGCTTGAGTGGTGGAGTTGGACCAGATGAGCTCCAGAGGTCCCTTCCAAACTCAACCCATCTGTGATTCACTGATGTCTAGGCTTAGATTTTTAATAAGTGCAATTTGTGGTAATATCTACACAAATCAAGTTTTGATACAGGCCCATGCTAAAAGCACAATATAGATTCTCCCAATGAGAAATGTAGTGCCCAGAATCTTGTAGGATTTGATTCTACATCAGTAATTCTACTAACTTTTCAAAGAGACAAAATTTTTGTACCCAGATGAGAGAGTGGGTCTTGAGGAAAGTTTACCTCCAGCCACATGTAACAAATCAAAGGAAAGAAAAGTTGAATGAATCCAAGATGAAAGGCAAATCAAGGCTTTAAGAAGACAGTAAAATAATGGTAACACTCCTTTTCTTTTAGTAAATAACAACATAAGATAAAAATCAAAATACTTAGAAAACTTGGAAGCACTATGTCATATTTTTAATCCAAATGTTTTCCTTAGTGTATTAAAAAATCACAGTGAGAAAGAACAGTAAAGCTATTGTCAGCCTGCAGGGAATCCAGGGTATTCTGAACAAAGATGACAATGTTTTTTTCCTGTAACTGTTAAATAAGGACAGGTCATAAATTGTTTCAGATGTCTCTCTGGCAAGTCAAGAACTGGTTTACAACACCTATTTAAGGACATTGCATTCAGTAAAAAAACCCCAAAGTTCTTGTTAAATTTATAGCTCATCACATTTTCTTATGGGTGCTAGTTGCAGAACACCCTCTCCAGCAGTTAGATGTGTCTTTATTATCTGAAACAGGGATTTGCATTTGGCACAGAGCATGTGTCTATGTTTAATGTTGCATAACTTATTAGTATGGAAACCTACTTTGTTTCCATTTTTTTTCATTTCAGGGACCCAAAATTTAACATCAATTCTCAAAATTTCAGATATGACTACTGTATGTGGCAGCAAGTACTCCACATTGAGGTCATGACAAATTGTTTTCTAGCTTGATTGTAAGCTCTTTGAGAAAGGAATGTGCATTTGTGAAGTGCCTACCACAATGCCGTGGTTTGACCCCAGCCAGCAACTAAGCAACCCATACCTGCTCACTCACTTCCCCTCCACCTAGTGTGATGGGGGAGAGAATCAGAAGGAAAAAGGTAAAACTCATGGGTTGAGATAAGAACAGTTTAATAGAACAGAAAAGGAAGAAAATAATAATTATAATAATAACAATAATAAAATGACAATAATAATAATAATAAAAGAATTTGAATATACAAAACAGGTGATGCACAATGCAATTGCTCACCACTCACCAACTGATACCATTAGTTCCTGAGCAGCGGGAACTCCCAGACTAACTCCCCCCAGTTTATATACTGGGCATAATGTCACATAGTATGAAATACCCCATTGGCCAGTTTGGGTCAGCTGCCCTGGCTGTGTCCACTCCCAACTTCTTGTGCCCCTCCAGCCGTCTTGCTGGCTGGGCATGCGAAGCTGAAAAATCCTTGACTTGGTCTAAACACTACTTAGCAGCAACTGAAAACATCAGGGTGTTATCAACATTCTTCTCATACTGAACTCAAAACATAGCACTGTACCAGCTACTAGAAAGAAAGTTAATTCTATCCCAGCCAAAACCAGGACACACAAAAACTCATTTCCAAACATTGGCCTTTACTTACAGAGCTCCAGCAATGCAGTAGTAGAAATTGTGCTGGTTTAGCTCTGTAGAGCAACTGTTTCATCCTTCTTTTGTTTCACTCTCTATTAAAACCTGTAACATGCTTCTGTGTTCTTTTGTGTTAATTTCTTAAATATAATGCTTTGCCATATTTTTGGTATAAAGTGTACGGAAAGATTCATTAAGCAGGTAGCAAAGGATTTCTTCAGGGGATGGCTATGCTTGAATGACATAAAATTAGAGCATTTTATTCTGGTTTAGAGCATTTTATTCTTTTTATTTTTCAAATAAAACAAAACTTGTCCATTTGTTTCCTGCTGTCCTGCAGAACGTATAAGTTTCTGGCAGGAAATGAAAGCCCAAAACATTTTGTTATGAAAACTATTAATTTTCAGCCAAACTATGAACATTCAGAAATGGCATTATGTGACCTCCAGGGAACCCTAGGTTAGAATCTCATGCTTCAGTCTTTTTTACAGGCTGGATTTCATGGCAACACGTAAAGACCTCCCAAGATGTATCTTGAATCTACACAGAGTACACATGATGCATTGTGTCTTTTCCAGCTAGCCACCTGTAGCCACAGAATGTTATGGTCACACAAGTAAATCAAATTATTTCAGATGAGACATTCGACTGTTAATATAGCACTAGATTTTCTATTTGGGACTACTCAGTTGTCTCGCTAAAACAAAACAAAACAAAAACAAAAACAAAAAACAAACAAGCCAAAAAAACCCCCCAAACCAAACAAAAAAAACCCCAAACCACAAAAAACAACATAGAAGGTACTTAGAAAAAAATTACACTGAGTCAAAGACAATTTCCAGTGTAGAAATTCCTTTTAGAAGGAAAGATTTCCTACTAGAAAACATTTAAGATTTTCCACATTCTTTGCCATGTACGATGAAGGATCATATTCCCAGGCTACTCTTTGCATAGATTCATAAGAATACGTTAAGAAAAGGACAGTGTTTTCCACTTAAAGTAGTCCCTTTGACTGCTTAAGGGGCTGAGTGTAGAACTACCAACATTTGGGAATCTGAGGAACAAAAAACCTAGGAGGATTGTCTGAATATTTGATATTAACTTCAGGCCTAATTTTGTTGCCTTTCTACCAATAGTTCCAGGAGTCAATAATTCTCTGAAAACAGTCAAAATATGCTTACTTATGAGGGATTTATACAATAGAATTGCACAGATAATTTCTATCTTTCAGATGGAAAATGGCCTATCTTACAACCCCAAAATTTCCTCCAGAAAATTTTTAAATCAAAGTAAACAAATATCTTTTCATTGCAGCAGTGGCAGCTTTTTTGATTTTTTTCATTATTACTATGCAGGGAACAGCTTCCAACCGACCTTACCACCATGTCAGAGGCTTTTGGCACAAGTAAATCTTTTGGCTGCAGGGACAAAAAGCCTTCCAGGCAGATTACTGACAGGCCAAAAAATCTGGGTAAGCATTCATTAAACGGAGTTTTTCAGAAAACTCCTTCTGGGGGAAAAAAAAATCTTATACTTTTGCCACTTGTTCTGTTTGCTGTGGGAGAAGTAGGGAAAGCCCGAACTTCTATGTGTGGATGTACATTTTGCAGCTCTACTTTCAGTTCATATAAGTATACATATATATATGTTAGAATACAATTATATAAAAGAGATACATATAAATACATGTATTTGTATAAACATTTGTTTAAATGCAAATATTTGTTATACATGTATATATCTGTTACAATAACTTCCCTCAGCTTGCAAATATGCTTCTGACATTAATAAACTCAGTTTACAGTGTGCTTAGTATGGAAAAATGTTTAAATCACCACATTTTAATTCTCCGTCAGATTTCAAATCTGTCTCCTGTTCTCATGCATTTCCACCTCACACAGCTGCTCAGTGTTTTAATGATTATTCACAATCAATAAAGAACCACGTTATTGTATTTTAGGGAAAACAGGTACATTTATACATGTATTATTTAGTTTTCAAATAACATAGAAGCATATTTGTGGTACTTAAGCTCTTCTCACCATTCATTTTCTATCTGGTGGTCTTGAGCTACTGTTAGATTTCCATGTTCTTTATTTGCCAATAAAGTGGCAAATATTATAATTTTGGATGGATCTTAAAATAAATGTCAAAAACATTTTCCTGTGCCGAAACCTTCCTCAAAAGATTTATAAATAACAAGAAAACCAGAAATAGGAACTGCACTCAATTAAAAAACTGGTGGGTTTGTATGCAGTGTGGAGCTCTATTCACTGTAATGTTATTAAATTTTCATACATTAAATTATAGTTACTGGTTATAGTAATCTAATTGTTGTATTTCTATGAATATAAAATGGTCTGTTACAAGCAAGTTTTATTTGCAATAGTAACAGTATAAAAATAATTTTTTTTCTTATTTCTAGATTTGATGTTTGTAAATTGTTTACAGAGAGCTAATAGATTCATCCAGTTCTTTCTAGAACCCAAGATAAGGCCGAGTTATAACAGAAGTGATCTCTCCATGTGTGCATGCCCAATATCTTTTGTTCTTTAAATCCTTACAACATATATCTGCATCCTGATTTTTCAAACTGTTGTACAAATTGGTATGGCTAACCAACATCACTAACCATTGATCTTAATTCTTTTAGCCACCATAAAAATTGAATCCTTTTGTACCAACACCCTTCCTGTCCCACCCCAGTAAATTCTTAAACATCTTTAAGCATTTGCAATGCAAAGAAGCAATTATCTTGGAACTGGTTTGAAATATACAGCAGCTTCAATAAATGTAAAGGAAAAATATGACTATTTCTTACACATTTATTTCAGAAGAAAGCAGCATGGGTAAATTGGCATAAACTTTACATGTAGCCCAATAAGGTTTATTTAAAGTAGCTGTGATGTGAGCGTAAAAATGGTTTTCAATAACATCAATTTTTAAAAGGCAGATATTAGTTTTCTGAAGCCGAACAATTAAACCTATTTTGCATTTTTATCATCATAATTTTTAGCAAAAAAAAATTAAATGTAAATAATCAATTCTAATCAGTTTATAAATAGCTTATAGTTTGGAAACTTGCTACAATAATCAATGCATTCAAATACAAGAATATGCAAATGAGAGGCAGAGCTAAATTTGTAGCACACAGGCCAATTTAACACTTGTGTAAATCTTGCATGACAAAATTCCCCTTGACTTCATTATGATATAGTCTTCTGGTAATCAGATTAGTTTTATTGTTTGTACTAAGATGTCTGACTAACTTTAATGAAAAATTTATTAAAGTTGGAGCTTATGCTTTCTGATCAAGACTCAATACATGAGATACTTTGCTGAATTTTAGATATCCATTGATAACTACTGCAAATTTTCTCTACGATTCATACAGCAAAATTATATAAGAAACTTAAAAATTTAAAGTCTATGTATTCTACTGCAGAAGTTATGCATGACTTTGCATTTTCTCTGAGACTAATAGCAGTAGATGAGCTTATATTTGTATGTATTACCTCATAACGTACTCTAAAGGTGTTCAAAAACCACTTTAAGAATAGTACCTACTCAATCAGTATTTCAGAATTACTCAGCCCATCAATGAAATGACACCTCTGCAGTGGAATGGAGCAGTGGTTTAAGAGAACACAACAATATTTTATAACAGCTCTTCTTGCATTTACATTTATTTTCTAGAAATGGATGAAATATTATATGATGGAACTAAGTGCTCCTATGCAATAAAGCTGAGTTCAGCATCAACCAGAGCAGGAAATAGTTAAGCTCTTGTATTTATGTATCCCAAGGTTCTAACATGTCAGGCACCAGGCATAATAGTTTTTTGCCTGCCTCAAAATATTTAAATTGGGGAATGAGTATTAAATAAAAACAACAAAAATGCAAAGGAAAAAAAAAACAAAACACAGAAAAACCAACAAAGGAACATGGTTGGCAGAAGCCAGGCTTCAATTAATAAAGTACAGACTCTCCTGAGTGTTATATTTGCACCGAATTGAGACGATTCTAATATCCTATAGCTGAATATTTACTTATTTTTATATGTATTACTTTGAATTTACAAGGGAAGTGTCACACTTATAAATGATCCTTTTCTTCCTTTGGGTCCTGCTAAGTAATGAAACTACCTTGATAAGTAGCGGTCCGTTGTTAGAATTATTGTTGCATTGTAACAGTGAATTTTGACTTCAAGTGATAAATAGGTTCAAGTAGATAAGATATGGAAGAATTTCCTGATTTACTATCTGGGAAAACAGCGTCATAACTGACAAAGATCTTCAGATGCAAGCTGCCATAAATATTCATAGGTAATGGATTTTTAGTGTCACATTTTACTACTCTTTTTGATGAAGTTTTTCATATTGTGTTTATGAAATAAAACTACCGATACATCCCTTGCTCTTAATTTGACTTGACAGAACAGTCTTTTTCGGAGAGCGAGTTTCACATTTCTTTCTGTGAAAGAAGACAGTGTACTGGTTCTTTCCAGGGTTTCTAAGAAATGGAAATGGCTGTAACAAGCTCAAGGCAACAAAGCAGATAAAATGCAAGTATCTATCTCACCCATGGTCTTTTATGTCTGTGACTCAGGTTCTCTTATTGCTTCTCTTTTTCATCTGTGAATGGTGCTGCCTGTTAAGATGATGCTACAGTGCTGCCTCTTTGCTGTTGCTTTATTTATGGGTAGCTTGTAATTGCTTAGATACCCCAGCCAAGACTAGGACATTAGGAGATCTCTAAAAATGTTAAGTAGAAGTAATCTTCTTTCCATTGTGCACTTTGAACGTAGAAGAGGGGCTCACGATGAACAGCAAAAACTGTCATTCTATTGCCTTAGCAAGTGAACCAGAATACTTACAAGGGTGTGCATTTTTGAGTGTGAAACAACAATCTTTTCCTACTTTTAGTAACAAAATTTCTAATGACCCTTCCATCTTCCTTTCACCATGATTCCACAGGTTTATTAACATTTTGAAAGTCAAGAAATTCCATTCATTCATTAAAATCATGATGTCCCATGTATGGACATGTTCTAAGTTTTAAAATGTGCAGTCAGTCTGATATTCTTAAAGATATCAGAAATATTAAAGATGTCTTTAATCAATCCATTAAAGAAAAAAGAAAACAAAACTCTTTTCTCCAGTAGGCTGGAGGTATTTATTTTTTTCTCTCTTTCAGCATTGGTGATAATTAAGTAATGTCTGCATGTTTATGCAAGTATTAGGAGAAAGGAGGAGGAAGAAGAGCGAGCTCATTTAGAACAATTCCAGACTTCAAAACTGACAAAAACAAATATTAGCATAATATTAGTAATACTACTAATAACAATAATGTGTGTGTTTGTTCTTCCTATCTAGGGTATCATCTAAAATATGTTAAATCTCTGTCTGTCTACTCAAGGAGAAACATTACCTCATTTGCAATTGTCTCCAAGTGGGGGGAAGGGTGGAGGAGGGGAAAAGCTGTTCTCCAAATGCAGCCATTTGAATATCCATGAATTGAGACTTACCATGTTCTTATGCTTTCAAACTGTTCCTACATACATACCTACATATTATAATGGAGGAAAATTTCTTAAAATAAGAAACCAATTTTTAAACTATGGTGGTTTTTTTCCTGTGTGAATCTGGCTTTTAGAGTTTAGGACCTGTAATGCCTGAAGTTTGAAAGGAAAAATAGATTGTTTCTGTGGGCTGTCACAGTTTCGTATTTATGGTGGCATATCACTTTACTACTCCTGCTGACGGCCCACCTGTCTCCATTGCTCTGAATCGACACTTCAGGACTCAGCACCTACTGTTAGCCACTGAGAAATACTCCCTAAGGCAGGAAAGAGGCAGCAAGCCAAAAACAACATTCACAGCCAGTTAATGAATGCAGAAATTAAAACAAACAAACAAAAATACCCTGGAAACCATTTCCAGAAAAGCAATTGAATCATATGATAAAGAGTAAAAGGTAGAGTTAAAATATAGATGGCTAGAAAGAATAGAAACAAAACTATTTTATATGGCACCAGATTAGTTCTCTCCTATTAGGTACTGAATGGTTTATTGTCTTATTCTTATCTCACAGTAGCCTAACTGATGCCCTTAGTCTTAATTTAAACTGTATTGAATGGAAAACAATCTTTCAACTTTTAATTTCTTCATGAACATCAGATGGGACATTAGGAAGACAACTCTTGTACAAAATTTTTACCCAGCAGTTGAAGGTGCTTTTGAGGTTCATAGCTTCTAATCTTGTCACTTTCTCCTATAAAGTGATACCCTTAGATGAAAAAGAAAGAAAAAAAAATAAAATCATTATCTTCTAAAAGGGTTTTAAAGCACAATCTGATTTAGCCCAGGTGTATGACCTGACAACCTGACTTTTGAAGCAGCTGAAAAGATTTCTTTTGATTTCAGCAGGACTTTGTAAGCTATCAGCACACTACAGAATTCTAACATTACCTGAATGGTAGGGAAAAAAAATCATGTTTATAACATTCTCAGCTCAACAGGAGCTGAGAGTCATTCGCTCTCAGGCTGATTGGAAGTATTTTGCTTTCCTCCCAGCTCCTGCTGAGCTAGAATGCAGTGGGAGCAAAAAGCCATTGCCTGTGACAGGAAGGATATTCCAGCTTTTGCTGGTTTTGAAGCTTCTCCTGAGCTCCAGAGAAGATATTTCACTCGTGAGGGATGAGGACATCTTCATCTTGATGAGTTTTGCACTCAGTGGAACCTGTGAACTAGAGCTTGGAGATTCACACCTGACTGGTGGCTGCCAACATGTTTCAGGATTTATTGAGTTCAGGCTCTTCGGAGTCAGACTCTACTGGTCCCTGCAAAATTTATGAACATTACTTTGCAGTGACCATCTTATCTAACTTCTGCTGGGAAGAAAAGCTCAGCTGCTGCTAGGAGCTAGACTGCCTTCAGAAGTCAAGCAGAAATTCAGCTGGAGCAATACATCTTACTGATTTGCTGATGATATGCAAATTCAGTAATTTACCTCCAAAGTGGCTGTATGTTAACCCTCTGAGACATCGCATACCATCACATGATGCCTTACTATGTACTGAATTTACAGAAAAGGAACCAAGAAGTGAAAAATAATTGAAGAAACAGCAGAGGGTTTAATAGACTTGATCCTGAATAATCCTGAGTTTATTTCTCTGCCTACATGCATATTATACAACAGGGCCTTGGGACTGGGTCATGCAACTCTACTGCTACTTCATCCGACTTAGAGTACACTTAGGCATGCATCTTATCACTGTAAAAGCAAGCTCAAGACTTGTCTTTTGCAGCACTACTGTTAATCATTCCTCAGACTAGTTCCTGAACTCAGATAACTTCATTATAGCTACTGTTTGGGGCAGAATGTGGAAGAAACTAATACCTACAAGCTAAGAGGCCAATTTACACCTGAGAAGCTTACTACTGCTATGCTCAACTGTTTCACTTCAGGCACTGGTGGAGCAGAGCAGAACACAGAAATCACGCTATTGCTCTCACCAGAAAGCAGAAAGTAACAGCACCTCTTCCTTGTTTAAAGTCAAATAAGCTTGGCTCTTCCTTTGGTTTTAAGAGGGAGAAAAGCTCTAGGCTGTTAGCTATTGCAAGCTAAGCATTGAAGAGAGAACTCATATGGTGAACCTCCACTCTACTTTGGAAAAAGTACCCTTAATTGCATCTTCTCAGCTAAGACGAAAGACAAAACCTGAGATTAGTCTTCCTTTCCTTGTCTCCAGGTGACCACATGGAGACATATTGGTCTCAGCTGTGAGATGGAGCTGATAGCTGCTGCTTTCCAGAACAGAAGATCAGCCCAGCTAAGGCTCAGCTGGGAAGTGGTAATTAATGTTAAGAGGTAGTAGGGAATAACTTTCTAGCCTGCTTCTTGGCTGTGATTCACCATTGAGTTCATACTGGTAGTGGAAGGAACTCTGACTTTTCTAGAAGAGAGCTTGTCAAGATCATGAGCTGGAGTATTCTGAAATGTAGAAGCTTCATATTGCTATTGTACAGCAAACAAGTCAGTGAATGAGCCTAGGCTCAGGCTGGTCCAAATCTGTGCTCCAGGCATGATCTCTGTCATCTCTTTTCTTCCCCAGTTTGGAACTTGCTGGGCCCAAAGTAGATAAAGAGCTGGTGCATAACTTGATCTGCTCCTGCTCTGTTTCTCATATGCCTTTCTGTAATCCTTCTATGCTGATCATCTGAATGCAAAGTAAATTGACTAGCGTTAGCCTGCTTGTGTTAGTTCCATGCAGCATAGAGATTCCTCCGTAGCAGCTGTCCTATGAAGACAACTTTCCTATATGGAAAACCTACCTTTTGAAATGAATGGGAAATTCAGATTTTGTCCTCTGTTTTCAGCTATTAAAAATTATTTCCCCACTATTGTTACTATTACTTAAAACATTCTACAATCTATTTCAGTTATCTCCAGAGCTGAAGTTGAATCTGATTTTTTTTATGGAAGTAATTTTTTTCTAACTATAGAAGTTAGCTTCTTTCTAACTGTATCTGAGTGTGACATGATAAAAGCAGCATTAGAAAATATTGGGTAATTTCCAAGATGCAGTTTGAAACACTGGGGACATGACTATTAACTGCTTGTAGGATCTTCTTTGCTTCTATAAAATGCCCTTAAGGATGGCATATATTCACTTTTTTTTTTTTTAATATTATTAAAGGTGTGTAAAAGGTTTTAGCATTTATGGAATCAGGCTTTAAATAATTTTCTGTATAACTTTGTGCGAATATCTTAAACCTTTTGCCTACTTTACCAAACTAATGGAGCCCAAGACTTCTCAATCTAAGAAGACCTAAAAGCATTTGAATAAATAAAGATGGAAAAATGACAAATTTTCATCAAAATGAGAGAATACTAAAATTTTTCAAGACTCCTCACTAGGCCTGAAGTTATTTTATACACTTGCTCATAACCTACAGAAGTAGCAAAATCTGCAGAGCACACAGCTGTACAAGTCCATGGAAACCTTTGAAAAACATCAGTGGGATCCAAACAAGTTGAGTGAGGGGGAGAGTACAAGTGCAATTCTAGTTCCTTGTTGGTAAATATTATGTAATGAACACTGGGAAGAAAAATATAGAATATGGCTATCCCAACTAGCTTTCAATAAGCTACAGCCACTCAGAAAGAGGTCTCAAGCATCGTTATGTATGTATATAGCTGGCCAAAATGGTGCCCATCTCTCAACAGCTCACAGTGGCACTACAACATACTTCTGGCAGTCAACATAGTTATGGAGCTTCAGTGACGGCTCCCAAGTGAAAAATCCCCCAAAACAGGAGAGAGGTTCAAGGTTGACTTTGTCAGTGCTGCATCAGTTTTGTACTGGCACAGTGATAGAGAATTTGCTCTTTATGAAAAAAAATAAAAATGCTGCACAAAGATTATGACTGAGCTTGTAGTACTGACTTGTACACTTCAATGTGCATTTGACAGTCCATTTATTTCCTGCCCTCTCAGAGTTGCTGCAGTCATACTAAATACATTGCCAGTGCCTTTAAAAAAACATAATGGCAGCAAGCGATAGACCAAATACTTCTGAGAGTCAGCTGATCTAAATGCATACTGATTGCAAACAACAACGGGGGGGGGGGGG
>JAVJGG010000032.1:9537306-9551760 GCA_035590195.1 Aviceda cuculoides | reverse complement strand
GGGGGGGGGCAGTTTGTAAGGGAGGTAGAAAGAAGAATTAAAAAGAGAAACAGTGAAGAATCTGAAACAGAACCAACCTGACATTTAAATCAGTGATCAGCAGATCAATGACAACAGAAGCTTTCCTACAAAACAGAACAGAATTTTTCTACCTCCCCATATACACAGATTATATGACAGCAGCCAACAGTATTTAAAAAGGAACCATTTCAGGTAGGTCCCACTGTGTGGCTCTTATCCCACACATTGTTTCTGCATACAAATCCTGTATTGTGTTACTGTTAGCAGTCAACAGTTCAGTGGCCCATTTAGGGAAACAAAAATTAGAAGGGAATCCATCCAGCAAAGGCAGCTTCTAAATAGTGTGGGGCAGGTATTAAACACCCTCTGTCATGGATTTGCTGGAAGCAGTTGCAGTCTCCAATTCTGTATCGGTGGTGCATTCCAGTTTCCCAGTTGCAGCAAATCATCACTGCCAGATTCATAGACATCCTTTGGTGGTGATCTTTTAATTTACTTGAGAATATTTGGTAAAGCTGTATGAACTCGGTGAGACTTTTCAAAAATGGATTCTATGTGCTACCACATGCAAGTGCTGAATAAATTGATTTCCACTTTAATGATGTGGTTTGTGCTGTTAGCTTGCCACTGGAAGCACTGCAAAGAGGAGAAAGTTCTGTGAGGCAAGAGTGAGAACACAGCTTTGTAAATGAGAAGCTGAAAGCATTGCCTATGTACTGACCATGGCTGTATGATGTTTTACTGTGGGGTTCCTCTTCACGGATATGATGTTTCACAATATGACATCTTGGTAATACATTGCAGATGTTTTTCCAAAAGGAGCTGTGCAACCTCTGATATGCCTTTGCTTACGTTAAGCTCTACAGGCCTCCGGCAAAGCTTTACAAATCTGGAGGCTTTCGGTTCATATGTGATTTAAAATCTGATTAAAGAATACAGTCTTAGCAACTCTAGGCATCAAATAAGGAGAGAAAACTTTAAATTTAATTTGAGTGACTTCTTGCTTGGAACTACATTAAAAACAGTGCTATCTGACTGCTGCAGTTCTGTGTTAGAAAGCAACTTGGTATGCTAGCCAGTAAGACTCAGTTCTCTAGAATCAATATTGCAGTTATTGAGTAATTACAGTACTTGCCTGGGAAGATGGACAATGTGATATTTGTTCAGGGACTGATGGGTGATAATGGTGCTCAATGAAAGATGATAATTGAAAACAAAATGATCTTAATGCAGTTGACTGACACAATAGAGAGACTATGGTCTTTAAATCAAAACACACTTTATCTTCTTGATTATCAAAACATTAGTTTAAAAATAGCAACCAGCAGCAAGACTTTTAGAGGGTAATATACCACTTGCACTTCTTTCTTAGCTTCAGTTCATCAATAAAGGCTCTTTAAATGCTAATCCTCTTGAAAAAGCATTTTCCCACTGAAGGTGTTCTTACAGGCTATTACCAATAAGAAATAAGAGGAACTGCATGCATTTTCCTTAAAAGGTAAGAAACTTAAACTTTGACAATTCACTCTTGACTCTTCTGTCACTTTTAGCAAGTGCTTGTTTAACATATGTCATTAGTCTGTGAAGCATACATAGCATGCATTCCTCATCCCTCTACTACTGCATATGCACACTGGGGAGTTTGTCTTGACTTCATGAAATTACTGCAAGTTCGTCAGCAAGCACTCCCAATGAGTAGGTAAAACACCATGTTTGAATATTCAAAAAAATACTGCAAAATTACTTAATATCATAGATTTTGGTAATTCAGTCATAAATCATTCTCCTCAAGAGGATGAGAAGATCATCTAAAAATAACAGAATAGGAAGGATGTAATTTGCCAGAAACCATTCTTTGGTTCCGTGGTATTTTCCCACGCTCTACTAAAGCCATCAGTGACCAATCAAGCACTAATTCTGTGAATTTAATTACACATAGTTGGGCAAAATACTCAGCAAGGGTGATGGCCCTCTCTGAAACTTCAGGGTGATGATAAGGACTCAAAAAGGAGCAACTGAATTTGTGGACACTCACTGCTGAGTGCATTTTAGAATCAAAATATTTCAGTTTCAGATGTAAAATCTTGAAGATGTGGTGAAACAGTTGAGTTTTTAATTAAAATTGATACTCTTCATGGGGAAAAAGAAATAATCTTAGCTCATGAGTATGCAACATCTCATAAGCATCTCAATGATACTTCTTTTCTGTGCCAAAGTACAACGTTGATGATACATGTTTTTAACTACTACACTCTATTTCTTAGGTATGTTGCCTCTAAGCCTTACTGGAGCATTTGCCAATGCTAGGTGCTTCAAAAAAAGGCTGGCTGAGGCACTGGCCAAAGTAAGCTCTTGCCAGATGTGACTAATATGTGAACCCCTTGACAAGACAGAATTGGCAAAGTACCAAAATGCAGATGACCAGAGATGCCAGGTATGCAATTTATCATAATAGGAAGAAGGAAATATTGTACAAAGTGCAGGATGACCCAGGTTAATCTGGAATGAGAACATCAATAGCAGCGTGTCCTTAAAAAGGGAAAAAAAAAAAGGTAAAGATGGAAGGTATAAAAATTGGTCTTGTTCATATTTGAACATGATATAGAAGGAATTTCTCATTAGAATAAGAAAATCTTTAGTGTTTTGAATTAGGAACACTAGGAGAAAATGTTTTGCTATCTCATTGTTAAAATTTAAGCACAGGTATGTGGATAAGAATTTCCTCTAATGAAATCCTATTTTGTCTGAAGGTGGTGGTTTTCTATGAAATTTAATTCCTTAATTACCTATCAAAATATAAATCCTTATCTAAATCTGAAGAGTAATCAAGTAATTTGGAAACAGCATGCACTGTAAGTAGTATCCTGTGTAGTACAACTACCACTGTGCCCAATTATCTAGAAATTATTTTTGTACATTCCATTTCTAAGGGTCATGTTTTTACTGTCCAGTAATTCTATTATTATGTGGGTTCATCTAGAATAACAGTGACCTCTAGGGATACAACTCAGTGTGATACTTCAAGAGATACAATTTAATGTGATACATCAAGCTTTAAACTCTTAACTACAGATTTTATATTACATGTAGCAATAGAAAGAGCATATATGAAAATGTTAAGTGAAATTTCTCAAACCTTCTGGGCTGTTGAATATATATGCTCTGATCATTAATTAAATTCATGTATATATACGAATACATGTACATATTCTATATATATGTTTATAGACTTCTTTATGCTTGCTGCTTTTTTCAGTTTAGGACTACTCTAAATACTCTTTTCTGACATTGAAAATATTCACTCTTTCAAGATTTTATTCCTATTTGTCCTAGATGTTTTACTAATAAGTAATTTGGAAATCAAAACCTGAAATGTTTCATTTTTAAATAGAATCTTAGAGGGGTTTTTGTTTGTTTTATTTTTTTTCTTCTTAATCAATTAAAGTAATTAAAAATGAACTTGAGAATTCTTCAGATTTACCTCAATATGGGTTTTTTTCAGTGAATTTTTATGAGAAAATTATTGTCTTTCTTCTAACTGGACAAGAAGTATACAAATGCAAAATAATACTTAATCTATTTCTTATTACATCTGTAACAGAATATATAATCTGAAATTTTGATTAAATATTATGTACCAGTCATTTCTTCATTTTTAATGATATTAGCTTACCATCAAACTTTGCTTACTCAGATGAGATTCTTAGTAAAAGATAGAAACTTCCTCAACAAAGAATATTCTGTGTGCTGAGGATTAAGCTTTACACAAATAATTTCATTATACAAATAGTAACAATATTCTGCACAGTGTAATGATTTGCTTAGCCTAATGGTTTTGTTAGATATAGAACTAAAAAACTTATATAATTTTTCAGTACATTGTTAACCTCCATGAAGGAAATTACAGAATTGTTGAATTTGTTGCATGGTAAACAAGACATACAACCAATTTGTAGTTCAAGACAGGGTTTACAGAAACAATAGGCATTAAGGTTACATTAGTCATTCTGGGTGCCAGACAGATGAGGAAATTACAAGTCCCAGACTTGTTATAATGGCTTGACTAGTCGACATCATTGCACATATTCCAGCAGACTCCAATCTCTTTTGTGCTATATGAAGAGACAGTTGGGGACTTCTAAAAGTCAAGGATCTGTGATTTGCCAAAAATGTACTTGGTGAAAAGTGCTTGTTTCTGTGCAGACTAGGCAACTGAATAGGACAAGGATCCTTAAAAAGAGGTCTGGGGTTAGCCTGAGGGGCCTGTTTTCCTGTACCAAGAAGGAGAGAACAAGCATGTAGCTGCAACACAGCAGAAGAGGTACTCCAGAGTGGAGAATGGATTACGGCTGGTGAACTCTGTAGATTCCCACCTCTGTTAGCAACAAACTCAAACATGGGCAAAATAGGCAGCAGGATCATGGCTATCTTACTGCTTCTTCTTTGCTGCCCTAGGCAGGTACCTTCTTTGCCTTTGACAAGAAGATGGACAAGAGTGCCAGATATACTCTGATTATCCACCCACCCTTAAGACCTGGGGCTGGCATAAATAAACACCCCAAGGATGTCTGTAACTTGTGCTGTAACTAAGAGGAAACTGTTGTCTCCCAGGGTTGACTCACAATCTGAGCAGAGAGGAGAGATAGCTCGTCAGTCTGCCCCTTCTCAATACTCATCTCCTCACCCTGTGCATGGCATGAGGACAGCTAGACTATCTAAAAAGACAGTCTAAAATCCAAGTTTTCACTAGTATGCCCTTGGTCATCTCTGTGTGCTAGAGAAGGCTTAACTAAAAGAAGGCAACCCGCCCTTTCTGACACCTTGTTTTTTAACAAATATGTCTCTGTTCCTTCTTACAAGAAAAGCTACAGGAGAGCCATATGACTATACATCCTAATAACTCATTAGACACTCATTGCTAATGATAAAATGAAGCATAAAATTGCATGTATGACATTATGGAAGCAAGCACATAAACAAAGGGCTCCCAGTTTTGAAGACTGTTATTTCTTCCAGTGTTTTTTCTCTCAATGTTTTCTTTGTGGTTGTATAAGATTATTATTTCTTTCAATATATTTTCTCTCAATTCTGCAGTAACATACTGATTCTTTTTTTCACTCTTCTAGACCAGAAGACCCTAGAGCTGTGCTAGCTTTTTTATATGAAAACCAGCTGAAAAATTGGTGTGGTAGTTTACATCTAACAGAAACAAGAATTTTCTTGCTATGTTTGTATTTTTTATCCTTACTGAAATAAATATGTGATCCATGTACAATCAAACAACAATATTTAATTCTCATGGAAGGCACTTGCATTTTTTTTTAAACTGGCTGAAATTAGATGGGAAGGCCCATATAGATCTGTTGGAAGATAATGGTTCTTTCTCGGGGTAGGTCAGTGAACCTAGGGAACTGGATTTGGAAGATACCTTTCTGCCTGAGGGAAACCAAATTTGGTCTCCTGTGTGGGAGCTTTCCCATCACCATTCTCTAATATGTTGGGGAGCAAGATATTTACAGCCAAGCCGTAGAAAAACTTAAACTATTTAGTAATGCAAAAACAACTGCAAATTTTGGGTTTGAACAGATAATCTCAAGAGGTCCCTCCTGATCTCAACCATTTTGTGATTCTCTGATATTATATACTTATGTACAGGAAAACTGCATGTTCTGGACATGTGGGTTTCAGTTCCTTTTCTTTTCCTTTCTGCTTTCATTTCTTTTATAGACTATTAACCAATAGGACACTCACTTGAATAGTTGGCAATATGAGTTAAAGTCTTTTTAGGAAGCAGAAGAACAGAATGTGAGTTTCGTACATCTTGGATGAGCCTCCTGGCCTTGAGCTTGTTGCATGAAGATGGAGTAGTTCTTGGTTTCAGAAGTGAGCTTTGTGTTCTTCTCTTCCAGGTGGCTATTTTTCAGCTGAAACTACTCAGTGAACTTGGATCAAAATACACAAGTAATTTCAAGTCACTGTAAATTGCTTTGTTCATCCAGTAAACTATTTGCCAAAAATATTATTGTTAATGATTAATTTGACCAGTTCCAAACTAATTTCTCATAGGTTTTAGGATTTCCTTTTGCACAGTTTCATGTGCCTGTTTTTGGTTGTACAGAAACTTAAAGACAGTAGATTCTAATTTATAAGCTAAATCAGAGCTTATAGATCACTTATATTTTGTGTATATCATCTACCATATTTATACAGCATATACATCTTCCAGCATGATCTCTGCAGAAGAGAAAAATTAAGAAAATAATACACGTGATGAGTATCACACAGAGTTTATTATCAGCAGCATGAGTTTTATTAAGTTAATTATGTCAACAATTGTGCAAAACAGAGTTAATCATTTTACGTTACACTGATTTGATTGTCTCTAATAACAAAATAGTATACTTCTGTGGGCTTTTTCTCTGATGTTTAAAATTAAAAAAAAACATAAATCAAAGCTGTTTTGACAGATGAACAGCACAATTTTGTAACAGAATGGAAAATTTTAAAAACTGAATAGCTGATAAAAGATTAGTAGAACCAGGGAGGATTGATGTTATAGCTGAAGGCAGCATTAGAGATTAGGTACTCATTTGGCTTTTCAGAAGGCCTGGTGACTCATTCCACATAAATGAAGTTTGTGATATGTAATGAAAAGCTTTCTATCTTCACTGCAAGCAAATTAGCAGGTATTTTGTGGGAAGAATGTTAATGTTATCTTGCATTTGTTTCAGAGCAGGAACACATTAACAGAGGAGATTTGAAAAGAATTTCACTTTTATAAGATCAGGTGCTGAAGGTATTAAAACAAGGTCACCTCTGTAAAGCAATGAGAGAAAATTAGGTTATAAACAAGCAGTGCCTAAAAATATATTCTGTCTGTTTCACTGACCAAATGTAATATAGTATTGCCCCAAACTGCTAATTTTCTTTACCAGAGTGATACTCATATGTCCAGAGCTGAATCTGCAAAGTTAAACAATAAAAAAGCCATGGTTTGTTGAGGGAGTAGAGATAAGCATCTCAGTGGGCAAAGTCATTTCATTCCATTAAGGGAGAAAACAGGCCAGGCTGTTTTACAGCCTTTACTGTTCCACGTTATGAAGCAATAGACTATTTGAAGCCATTACTTTTTTTTTTTTTTTTTTTTTCTTCTCCAAGAAGGCAGTGAAGATCAGTAAAGGAGATCTATCTGAGGAAGTAAAGATAAAAATAATCATTTTTCAATACTGCATAACTGAGACAAATAATGATCAAGATAGAAAAATGAAAAAAATCATTCAGAAAAAAATATTTTTAAAATTATGTTAGAGGAAACTAGAGTATATGAGAGAGACAGAAAATAAGTATGCACTGAAACCAACACAGATGAGATAAAGAAATAAAAAATAACACCTTTATTTTTTATTTGAAAGCAAGACAGAAACAAATTAAGAGTGTACATTTGCTAGCATTGGAATAAAGGAGAAAACAGGCCGAAGAGGAGACTGCTTAGTAAATTAACAATATTTCCTTAGAAAGGACTGGGTTACTTTATGGCTGGTTTGTGATTTAGGCACGATAAAGTCTTAGAGTGAGAAAATAAAAAACATATATATACATGTAGAGATAACATAACAGAGATTATGTAGGAAGAAATACTGAACATGAAGAAATGATAGCTAGATAGGAAGACACAGATAGGGAGATAGACAGAAAATTGATCTTCAAGGCAACCTGAAAAGGTAGATAAAGAAATACGTTTGATGATAAAAGCGGCCTTGCAACCTGGGAGATATTATTTACTATCATGATGACTTGTGGTAACAGAGGAAGAACTCCTAAGTAGGTAGCATATTTCTAGACATGACACAAGACTTTTTCATCACTCCTGGTTTATGAAAGGGACATAAAGATCAGAGACTTCCCTTAGTTATTCAATTTGTATTAAAGTAGATATCTTCTACATCATTTTTTTAAAATATGTTTATAAAAACCTTGCAAGCCTCACATACACACAAAAAAAAATAATCACTCAACTCCTCATTCAATCAGTGCTTTGTATCTTCACTTCCCCTGGCTGGCTCTAGGTCAATGCAATGAATCAGATCCAGGACATAAACAGCAATAGGCTGCAAACTTTTTGATGTTTGGCCAAACCTCCTTCATCAAAACACTTTTATATCACCTTTGCAATTTTGTAGGTGGTCAGATAAAAGTTTGTGCGGGTTGGGACAAGTTAAAGTTGAGTGAACTTTCCTGTTAACTTCAGTAATTACTTTAGAAATGTTACTTTAAGACACAACATTTTAATATTCACTTTCTCTAAAAAGTAGTACCCTTCCCTTGAAACAGGTTATAAGCATAACAACTTCAAATGTTTGATAAAGAAAATGCCAGGGAATCTAATGATGCTTGTCTACTACACTTTGGCAAAATACAGCTTGCTCAGCTAATGTTTCTAAAAGACCTTGAGGGCTTTTGATGAGCTGCTTATTACTCCTTGAGCGCGCCCTTACAATAAAATCCTACGTTCTATAACTTCTGCTGGGGTACACTGACAGAGCACCAATGAAACAAATACAGCTACAGATTTATACCAAATAAAGATCTGCTCAAGAATATTTAATGCTTATTACAGATAAATAACCTGAGGAGCCTACATAAATAAAGAGCATAGTGTTAATATTTTCAAAGGAGAAAGTCATAGCAGGAGGAAAAAAAAAGATTTATTTTGCATTACTCTCCCAGAAAAAAGCATAACATTTTAACCAAAGATTAAATCTATGGATAAAGAGTCTGGAGGAAAAAACATATGATCACTTATTGTTTTCTGAGTAACATACATCTAAATTTGTCAAAGCATTGCTTTCAAGCGAACACAGAATGCATCCAAGTATGTGAAAACAAGTGGAGATGGAAAAAGGAGGAGGTTTAATACACATTTCCATAGGCTCACCACATGCAAAAGATATTCCTGAACACAGGAGAAAAGCCAAAATGATGTCATTATTTGAAATATGACCCCCTTTCTAACTTAACACTTCTTGTGGTCACTGATTTTAAAGGAAAACTAAAACAGTCTTTCCCTGTCAGAGAGACTGCATTTATCGCTAAGAAAAACTAACTGTAAGATAAATTAAAACCAAAGAGAGTTGAAGGAAAGGGATATTAAGAAATATGTTGTAAGTATGCTAAAGTAGACTCACGAGATCTGCCTGTAGTTGTATGAATAGCATTTTCAGAAGCTGCAGTTAAAATTCCATCAAAATGCAATTATTTGAATGTGAAAACTGTATACGTCTTCTTTCTTACAGTGAGAAAACAGAATGCAGGAAAATAAGATGAAAGAAATAGAGGGCACTTGTATACAGCAAGGGTCTACAGTTACACAGAATTTGTATCCTACTCTACAATAGTCTGAACAAGCTTTGACTTAGGTTTGAAAATCATATTCACAGCGTGGAAAGTGCTTTGTGTATTGATAGGCTCCCCTGTAACACAATATTGTCTAGTGACCTGACCACACTTATAGCTCAGACTTCATTTTATATTCTCACTGGAGGGTCTGAAGTTGCTCTCCAGGCAGCATCAGCTACTGCAGAGACTTCTGAGTTTTGTAGCCATGTAGATCTTCCAACTGGGGGCTGGGGGCTGGCGGCTGTGCCATGCAAGTGACAGACAAGTACCAAAAGCTGCAGGTATTCAGAGCCAGCTCAAGTTTCTCAGCAGGGTAGAAAAAAATTAAGGACATAGCAAGATTTAAGGAATGGCAAATTTTACTGTTTTGGGGATAGTTAAATTATTTCTATGGAGAAGGAGGAGTGAGACCAGTTTGAAATATCTTCTTCAGTGTCAGAGGATTCCCCAAAGGTGTTTATCTAATGCAGATTACCCATTCTGTAGCCTCAATTTCTCTTTCAGGATCCACATCTCTTTTGCTCCCAAACATAAGAAACGCTTTGACTAGAACGGCAGAGAAAAAACTGTCTTATGAGGGTTTTTTGAGCTTTCACAGCTTTCCAGTGTTCAGACTGAATTCAGTCAAGTCTTTTGTTTATTAGCATGTCCTACTTAATATCTAATTCTGAGGTAGTTCTTCATATACACTATATAAAGTGATATTACTTGGAAGCAAATTTAGATGTTTTAAGTTAGCTTATAGTTAAATTTAGACCTTTGTTACTAATAGATCAATAAGGCTTTTCAATTTCTATAATTTTCTCTTCAAGTTTAGGAATGTGCAGGGCAAAAAAACTCAACCTTTTTGTCAACTGATCTTGTGGCTGATAACTTTCAACACTGCCAGCATGAAATTTTAATATAAATCATTTGTGACTCTTCCTTGTTGATGACTCTTCTATGACATGGACCCACTTTGCTTGCTTCATAAATTATCAGTGAAGACATCCTATTTAGTATGGGACTGAGGGGATGATCAGAGCTTACACTTGTAGATCTTCATTTGGTGGCTGAAGGTTGCATTAACTCCATCTACTCACCGTTTTCTTGGAAATGTCCAGTCTTTGGCAGTTCACCCATCAGATACAAATAAAAGATGGAAAGGTTTATAAAAAACTCTGTATCATCATTTCCGTGGATGAATATGAATGATTCTTATTACTAAAAGCAAATTGTATTATTTCACCCTGGAAATACAGTTCAATGTATTATATAAAAAGTCACTGTAAATATTATGCCATGTTCTTCTGAGATGACAAATTATAATTAGAAAATTATTAATTTGTTTTACAACTATTTTTAATACATATATTTTATGACACTATTTTTTTAAAAAAGGTTTTTATTTCATAGTTTTATTTTGTTTCCTTGTTGTTTTGTAAGGAAGAGTACTGAACATTAATGGGAATTCCAGCAAAACTTTGTTGAACTGGCATTTATAATGAAGCTGCTTTAAGTTTTTTGAACTGTAAAAATCAAACGCTAGTAAAATATATCAGCCTCTCAGTGAAGCCAATTACACAGCAATTGATGAATCTCCCTTTGTTCAATAAAGCAGGTTATAATGTCCATGAGTACAAATCCTTGCTGGTACTTAGTACTGCAGACAAGGTTGTTTTTCTGGCTGCTAAGCATCACTGTGGAAGGAGCTCAGTTGTCCATGAAAGTTTTTTTTCTCATCTATAGCATCTGGTCTTTGGCCAGTGTTTGAACTACAACTGAGCTTGACAGTGTTTTGTTTGCTTGCATATTCTGTGCATTATCAATTTCTAACTGATACCTTTGTAAAGCACTTTGTGATAATTTAGTATAAAAATAATATTAGAAGGTCTAATTTAGTAATTTCACATGCTTTAGACCTCTTTTCACTGAGAAATGTCAGTGCTGTTTTTTCTTATTAACAATGAATGTCTATGTTAGCAATTAAACTATCACACTCAAAAGTAGTTCTGATTGGCAAGATTTTCATATTTTCTGAAGTACTCAGAAGAATACTGGGGAATGTGCTATAGTAAATTGTCAAAACAAATATTTAACCTGAGCACTGTTGGAAGGTTCAAAGGAAAGCAGTTCAATGCCTTCTGCCTTAGACTCCTATCAGGTACATATTGATGTATCAGGCATCCAATTTGTTCCAAATACTTTTGACCCTGCATAGACAGATGGACTCTTCATCAGACATGCGGTGTGTCCTACCCATCTGTGAACAATAGTAGATTATTTTGTGTCATATATGGGAAGCATCTGCCCTGGATGCCTAGATATCAGGATGCTGAAAATAGCCTATCACTAGCTGACAAGAGAGCATTACAGTTGCTAATTATGACCAAAGTGCTGGTCGGCTTCCACACCTGCAGAACTGAATGGGCCTGGTGGTCTGAATATTGTTTCTAGCAGCAGAATACTATTCTAGATCTAAGTTTCTGGTTTCATATAACCCCATAATGGTACCATACAAATTTACTTGTTGAGTAAATAAATAAAAACTAATGAGAGAGCAAGAAATAATATATTTGTGCTGAAGTCCAGATTCCATCATTCTTAAACATACTAAGTGGTACTGTACTATGAAAGTTGTTTCAATGGCTCTTACTGAAAGGATTAGAATCAAACTATTATTTTTCTTCTTGCTCACTTCACATTTTTCCTCTTTTGAGAAAATACAAATCACTTCGTGTTTTTACACCAAGAGGCTTTAGAGAATGATACTGAGAAAAGGCAGAGAAAAAAATACGTTTAGATCTTGTAAGCAAACTGTGGTAACATGTAGGATACCTAGATAATAATTTTGTTTGATATTAATGGTAATTAGTTCTCCTTGCACAATAGAGACAAATGTTCAAACACAAATAAACATTGTGGCCTAGACTCTTAGGCATGCTAAACACTGGGCTATTTTGGTTTTATGCCAGCTTTGCTTTTTTTCCCAGATTGGGGGAATCTCCAGATGCTCATTTGAATCAGTGGAGGTAAGCAAGTATAGGAGTAGAATCTGGCTGCCCCAAGTCTCACATACATCTCTCTAAATTATTTGCCAGGTGAGGGGTTTATCAGATTGTAAATATTTATATTTAGAAAAAGTTATCTCTGTCATTATTATTTCTTATGTGGTGAAAAAAATATGAGCGATGAGTTCATTACAGAGTTCTAAAAAAGCTCCTTCCCTGAACAGTTCTGAGTTTAAGTTGGAACTTCATCTAGAGGTCACTGAATACAGCAAAGTGAAATTTCACAGTAACCATAGCTAAAGAAACAGTTTCATATTCAGTCTAGATCTATATTTCTATTAAAAAATTACACACCCTCAACATAATTTACATTTACTACCAGAGGTGAAGTAGATACTCACAAAAGTGAAATAGATATTCCTTTTCCATTGTCAGACTTCTTATATTTAATTAATTTGTCAAAGCAAACAATCTGATGCTCCATCAATCTGCATACATGACTGCAGGTATACCTAGATTCCCCTGAAGTGAGCTATATACACTGACAGTCACTTATGTCATTTATCTGACATATAATTTTTTCAGTCTTCTTTCTTTTATATATTCTTCTGTTTTTCCTTTTTTTTTTTTTTTTTTTTTAAATGAAAAATAAATAAGCTATTCCAGTGAAAGTTTGTGCTTTGGAACTTGTTTGAGAATACCTTGCAGGGAATTAAAAAATTCATAGGTGACCTTCAGACTTATAAAGATTCTAGGAACAGATTGCTCCTGAGTCATTCTTTATGGCACATAGGCTAGATTTTTTCTTCTTTAAATTAAAGGTTGTTATTAACTGAAATAAATAAAGGATTAAAGCCACTGGAGGCCCAAATCTAGTCTTATAGAATATATTTTTTAATTAATATCTCTGTATTCAAAATGTCAATTCATTTGGCTATGCAACACTGGTGTGAAATTCTTTAGCAAAGCATTTTAACACAACGCCATGGTATTGAATTGATGTGCAGATTAGATAAGAAAGTAGAAAGATGACTCCTGGGGAGAAAGGTGACTTTACTTCAGAGCTATATATTGGTGTCTCTCAGAATTTCATGACTGAATAGCAAATCCTACCAACATGTATAACACCTACCATGTATCTGCTGAAGACAGGAGGTGTGGCTGCACTAGGAAGGTTTTGTTTGACTTCTGAACACATAAAATGTCAAAGCTGTGTTAATTGTGCTTGCAATAAAGATTTTCAAGTACAGACCATTTTCTAGACATAGCATTAAAAACTAATCAATTATACTCTATCCCCTTAAGACTACTCTACAATTCATTCACCAACAGTCATGAGAGTGAATCCTCGTACTAGCAGTCAAGTTGGGATTTTAACTCAGTGAGTTGTTATGGCATGTTTCCAGGTCATGATCACGGGACAGCTGTTTTCTTCCATAACAGGGTGAATTATAGCAGACAGTGAAGCCAACAAACCTCTTAGCATTTGAGTAGGGTGCTCTCTGCCAACCAGGGAGCAGGCATTGACAGACATTGGCTTTGGGAGGGTTGGCATTTGTTCCATTGCTTGCATTTGCCAACAACAGTCACTATATAGAATGGTCCTGTGGTGCCTCCTGTAGGGATACAGGATTACAGTAAGAGATAGGTAACAGCAGAGAGAAGACTGGTGTTCTCCTTGGAAAACTATCTTTGAAAAATCCCATTTTAAGATGACATTTTGTACATGTATGGCTGAAATACAGCTCCTGAATCTAAGTGAGTCCTGAAATGCTCCCAACTACGTATCTGATTATCAGGAAAAAATAACAGAGTCTGTCCTGAAATATCTATAAGATGAAGAAGCCACATATGTAAGCCTCTGCATTGTTGAGTGTCCTGGTTTCAGCTGGGATAGAGTTAATTGTCTTCCTAGTAGCTGGTACAGTGCTATGTTTTGAGTTCGGTATGAGAAGAATGTTGATAACACTCTGATGTTTTCAGTT
This sequence comes from Aviceda cuculoides, assembly GCA_035590195.1. Taxonomy (NCBI): domain Eukaryota; kingdom Metazoa; phylum Chordata; class Aves; order Accipitriformes; family Accipitridae; genus Aviceda; species Aviceda cuculoides. Next base: position 9,537,368 of record JAVJGG010000032.1, on the reverse strand, counting down.
GTTGCTCAGTAGTGTTTAGTCTAAAATCAAGGACTTTTCAGCTTCTCAAGCCCAGCCGGTGA
>JAVJGG010000032.1:9498090-9535921 GCA_035590195.1 Aviceda cuculoides | reverse complement strand
TGAACTCAAAACACAGCACTGTACCAGCTACTAGGAAGACAATTAACTCTATCCCAGCTGAAACCAGGACAGAGGATCAAACCAGTTCTGTTAATCTGATCAGTATGTAAAAGAAGAGTTAGGTTTACAAATTAAGTAAACACATAGTTCATCTTAATTTTTCACATTAAGAGAATAAGCCATTCAAGACTGAGAAGTCAGCATAATAAATATAACTTTCTGACTGGGAAAATTTGGATTGATTGGAAATTTGACATAGATCTTCACCTGCATAACAATAAATTAAGTTAAAGGTGAAACAAATCAAAGGAAATCTATAAAATACAATATGGGAGATCTCGCAATAGCACAAAAGTTGCTGTTAAAATGAGATTGTAATTGAACTTTTTGTTTTCTTTCTAAACCAGGTACCAGTTTCTTTCAAATTGTTTTCTGGGACAGCCATGATCAGTAAGGTCAAATAACATGCAAGTACAGGAATAATAGCATTTGAATCAATACTATGTTTAGGATCAGCTAAACACCACCATTGAAAGCAAATTAATGAAGTGAAACAACTATATCCAGAGTTACTGCTGCATCAATGAATATGGAATTTTAAACATTTCTGTAGTGCAAATTCATATTCACTACTGTTGTCAAAGGAATTAGCACTGATTTGCATCATCTAAGAATCTGGGGATTTTGCTGTGGAAGTAGAATTATAACATTGGAAGCCTCTAAAGCAATAAGGCTGAGATAGCATTGCTTGTTTCTTGAGTATATTCTCAGGGAAAAGCAAACATTTCCTGCAACAAATTCCTGGTATCCAGTAAACTGCTAAGGAGTTATTGAAAGAAATTGCAGATCAAGTTTCACTAACATGGAAGGAAGGGCGAGACACACCTTCAGTACAGCACTAAAAATGGCTCGTAGCTATCCAGATAGATCTACACAATGATAACAATCATAGGAAGGAAAAGCGTAGAATCATGAGTTGCTTCAGCTAGATTATAGTGAGCACTTGAACTAACTAGTTTAAAGCTAGCTTAGGTATCTCTCTATCAGACTGATGGCGATGCAGACATGCTCTCTATTTTGTATCTTTGCTTGGTTCCACTTCACATTTTTAACATAACTAAGAACTGGTCTTTTCTTTAGAGATTGTGTGCAGTTACATGTAGCCCTCTCTGCACCTAATTACCTATTTGATCCATCTTGGATAAAATGTATGACCCTTCACTCCTAAGAAAATAAAATTATTGTTTTATCTATCCTGGATAAAATACTCTGAAAATAAATAACATGAAGCCCAAATTTTAGTGAAAATATATTTCATTTCTTGGCTTAGGAGATTAATTTGAAAATAAAGGAGAAAAGAACATGGAAAGATCAGTCTAAATATCCACTAATAACTGGAGAATAAATAGAAGAAAACTGCATATCAACCAATTGAAAAAACTTACTCAGAAAAGATCACAGATAAAGTGAGATAATGAGAGATACTTGAGGTTCAGTATGTAACAAATAAGCCAAATTCGAAGAAGGAAATAAACACTTTTCATTTATTTAAAAAATGTTGAACTTGAAAAATATTTCATCCAGCAATCTCAACACAATTTTTAAAAACTAATTTAATAAAAACAAGCAGCACCTTAAAATGCACCTATGCGGACCATAAAAATTATTTTATTCTGATAAATAATTGAGATATGCTTGAGATACCTGGGAATAGCCTGAGTCTCTTGACTTCCAGGTTTCTGTGTTCACCATGAGCCCATTCTCAGAGTATCAGTCAATATGCCAGTTGGAGCTGGCATCTGAAATGTTTGTAACAGATGGTGAGTGTGGTCATTTTTATTTGGCTCTGAGTGCACTGATTAAGCAATTGTGTATAGAAAAATACATTCTAAAGGTATCTTATAGAAGAAGTCTCTGTGCTGGTCACATGTGAAAGCTAAGAACTGAGACAGAGTAAACGTATCAGAGATGGTTAAAAAAATCCTAAGTACAGCTAGACTTAAAGAGAAAGAAAAAAAGATGGAAAAGGGTGATTAACACATGCCCCCTTTAAAGATTCTTCCTCGCATCCCAAGGATATTTTAAGCAAAGATATTCTTTAAGACATTTGCTACTAATTAAATATTCTTGTTGATCTTAAGGAATTATTTTTCTTTCTAAGAGAAATTTATTTTCCTGAACTTGAGATTCCTCGCTCAAATGATAAGTGCAATGGAGTGAGGGTAAAACATCTGAAGAGACATCAGCTACCATCAATAGTGGTCACTGATAGAACAGCTACATCTGACATTGTGAATAAGGTACATATGCACACATTAGTAGAACAGAATTAATAACTGTTACATTTTGAGTCCCTAAAGCAGTATATACCTACTAAGCCAACAACAAGGTGGTGTCAAACTAGGGGTGGCTGGTACAGTAGGGAGTGTCATATTCTAGGGAAGGAAAGGATTTCATTCCGTTCCTTTCATAATATGCCTATTTCAGTTGTTGATATTTTAAAGGTATAGATGTGTTGGGGAATAAAGAATATATGACAGTGACTTCTGTCTGGTTTTTCACTCTATCATAATTTTTCTCCATATTGGGTTCCAAACACCAAAGACTAATTTTGTTCTGCTTCATTTGTTTGTTGATACTCTGACACAATTTTAAGCAGAAAGTTCTGCTGAACTTTCTTACAGAGTTAGAGTAATAGAGAATATAGAGTCAGAATGTTCAGATTAATCTTCTGTGTAGTCAGGAGTCTGGCTTTTTTCCATTTTTCTTTCACAGCATATGTGAGATCTACTAAAAAAATTCCTCCACAGTCTTTTGTGTGCAAGTTTAGGCAATTTAATGTCCTTATGTGAAGTATTTTTGTCATATCACACTTTGATGTATCATCTTTTCTGTTTCAAAACATTTAGTTGCTAACAGCATAATTGAGATAAAATCCTCACACCTAATTCAGGCTTTTATATATAGAAAATGGAATCAGACAAAGGTCGCCTTTGTATGTGTTGCTCACCTACGGAAAAATGTGCAAAAATATTTAGGAAACATTAAAAAGTGTAAGAAATATGGGGGTTTAGATTTGCAGGAATGTAGGTGAATAAGAAGCTAAAAAGAATTAACCAGATGACAAAAAATTCTAGGAGTTTACAAACTGGGTAAAATCAAGTTAATATAATCCTGGTAAGTGGTTATCACAATAACAACCAAAAATAAAAGCAAGCACTGCTAAATTTACATTAGAAATATTTGTGAGGCAACTTTTTCAGCTGTCTGTCTCACTAAGCACAGTGATAACAGGCAACAGCTGCTGCAAACTTATATGTTGAAGTCACATAGAAATGTTGACAAGTCACAAAAAAGACCAGCATAGAATCTGGTCAGATTACAAATGGGATTTACATGGGGCATTTCACTCTGTGTAGGAATAATCTTTGTCATTTTTATCAAGTCCACTAGATGTGATGAACAAGTCACGTACTTTTTTGTTTTGGTTTTTTTTTGGATAATTTTATCTGCCTTTTCTGTCCTCATCTTTTTTTTTCCCCATGGAGTAAACTGCCCATGAGGAAATACTCTGTATAGTTTCTGGATCACATTTGTTATCAGACTTTAGGTAGACTTTGTTTTAGGAAAATTTTAAATACTAACCAGGAAAAAACAGTTTACGTGGTGTATTAAATATTTCCTAGTATTTTTTGTCAAATGGAAATAGCTGTCATCTTGCATCCTGTTCAGAAACTATTTCTTATTAGAAAATGTATATTAATTTTCCTATGTTTATAGATGAAGGATTCTCAGGATCATGAAACTTGCTATCAGTTATGTTTTAGGAATGAGCACAACCTACACACATGTATTTTTTGTGCAGTGATTTTGTATAGAAACATTTGGGATTTTTTTAGCTTTCAAAAAATAACTTGCAGATGTTAATGAAAGGCAGATCTTACCAGAATTTTTGCAGCATTTCTGAACACCTATAGCATTTCTGTAGAAAACTAGAAAACATTTCTATTTCAGGCAATATCTTACAATAAATTGTTGAATGCAAGGTAATCACATAGAAAATTTCGGGAAGAGCTTTTCATTCTTGGAAACCAAATAGATCTTGAAAATTCTCCTCTGATTTTGATGAGCATTAATTTCACGAAAGAGGTACAGATTCAGCAGAGCACTAAACCTCATGAAAATACAAGCTTACACCTGTTTGGTTATTTGTTTGGTTGGTTTTTTTGTTTGTTTTTCCTGAATTCAAACTAGATTGTATTGATCAAACTATTAAGTGGAAATTTTTAATTCTTTCTTTGTAAACAGACCACTACAAATATTCTCACATTCACCTATGATATTGGTTAATTCAATATATTTGCATGTTAAATTTTTGAATTTTTTTGTTATGGTAAGGAGTTTTTAAGAAGCAAGAGGTTTTGGGTGTGGGTTGGGGTGTTTGTTTTGGGTGGGTTGTTTGTTTTTTTACTTAATTTGACTTCTAAAAGAGTTCTTTAAAATTATTGTGCTGCTCTAAACAAATTTTATTCTCAAAAATTTTATCACGTATCATACATCCTGCATAAAATGTATAATGAGAATTTAGTTTGTAACAGCAATAAATAACCTAACATTGTACATTCAGAAAATAAATTAAATCCATCATAAAGGCATATTGAAAATTGCATCTTCCAAAAAGTTAGTTTTCTATGACTAGACAAAAATCTTACAAATTAACTTATCAAAACTATTTTTAATATGAGAAGTTGAAATATTGCAGTTTGAAAATAAATTTGTGCTTGCAATGTTTAAGTTTGAATTTGTCGTTCTCAATATGCTCAATTCAGTATTTCTATACTGCATGAAATTATTCAAGCAATTATTTATCCTGGTAGAGGGATGCTTCAGGAATAACCCCTACCCTGATGTGTTATCTTCAATTACTGCCTGTAAATATCAATCACGTTCCTGGGTTATAATACAGTGCAAACAAAGAGAAATTCAACTACATTCATATGGTGCTACTGCCCAGGTATTCATACTCCATGTGACGAAGAAATGTAACCTATAATACCAAAGCCAGTGATCGCCCTGACTGTATCTTGTTTCTCAGAAGTTCCTGAACTAATAGTCTTGCTCTGATATCAAAGTGTTTATTTCTGCTATCTTGCACTGATTTTAGCAATCTATGTTGCATATGTTAGAATGTTCTATAGGACATGCAGATTTGGAGGTAATACATATTTTTTTCTTTTCTTTCTCTAATTAAACATTTTGGCAACACTTGTTTTTAACTATTGGCAACACTTGTTTTTAACTATATTTACTTTTTTCTTTAGTGTCTGCATTTCTATTTAGTGTGAAAGCCAGCTGTACAGATGGTATTTTCATAAAAGACTATTGAGAAAAGATGGGAGAAATATTCCAAGTAAGTTCCTATGAGAAATAACAAAAAATGAGGTTACATCTGGAACTATGAATTTCTTTCATTACAACAACATGCCTTAGAAATAAATTAGTAGTATAGTATTTCACAGGGACAACTAAAACTTATCATCTCACTGTGGGCTAAATCTACGAAAGGGATTTAGCTTAACAGCTCATTCTTTAAGTAGACACCCACTCTCCATAGTTAGGAAAGCTTCACGAGATGCCTGACTCTCTGCCAGCAGATACGTGTCAGTCCTAAATCTTTTTCAAGTTCAACTCAGTAGGATTTTTATTCTACTTTTTTCCAACCTATTTGCTTCCATGTCCTTATTCACACTACACCTATGAAATCAGGTCTTTCAAAAATTTTTCTGGGGACTGTGCTGATCTGCTACCACAAAGGCCACAAATGAGATGATCCCTTACTTAGAAACTGGGAGACATCACCAGAATAAAATAGGAGAAAAGATCTTTTCTATGTCTGTTATCTGTACGCTCTTTTGTGGTTGTATGCACTAACAATCAGTCACAAGCAAGGAAATATGTAACTGGTTATGATCAAAAACTTTAGCTGGAAAGACTCTATAAACATCTTCCACTATTATCTGGCTAATTTCACTCTATGTTTTATTTCCTTATAGCTTCTCATTTCAACAAGATCTCAGTAATCTAGTTTTGAATTTAAATTGGCGCCATTTTTACAAGTTACGTTCAGGCTGGGGTTGGAATATGGCCATCAGTGCAACTCATCCAAACGGAGAATGTCTGCAACTCCCTGTTACAAAATGGCCACATAACTTTCCTGCATTCTCAGGGAAATCTGTTGCTCAGATGAAGTAAACGTAGGCTTTTTCCTTTGATAACGTGTTTTTCATCTTATTGCAGTGCTCCACAGATTCCATAGTGATTAGAATTACCTTTAGAAAATAAATTTTCAGGAAGTAATTTTCAGTCTTAAAATATTCACATTCCTGTCAGTATTGTTTTTTATAGTATTCATTGGTAGTACCAATCCCTATTTACGAAGTATGAATATTTAATCATTTCATACTAGAATAAGTTGGATATTGAATTACCAAGTTTTGACAGATTTTTTAATTAGCTTGCAATAGGAATATACAGAAAAATTCATATGCACTCTCTTCTTTTGCAGTTCAAAAAAAAAAAAAAATCTTAACCCCAAGATATTAGATAGATGTAAAATGGACAGGGCTTTGGAGCTGACTAAAAATTGCCTAATTCTACTGGTAATATTCAAAGACAGATGAAATTTAGGTTTTAGAATGGAGCTTGCTTTCTTCTCAGATATGCTTTTACAAAACATAAAGTGTTTTGTAAATAAATAAAGAAAAATGGAGTACATGCTTTCTTACACTGTATCATTAGGAACGAAAACATCTGTATTTTTTATTATCTGTATCTTGGATAAATATTAAGCAAAGCAGATTTTAAAACATACATAGACCTTATTTGGCAACCTTGACCAGATTAAGGACCTTGTTTATTCAAACTTTGTGTCCATTTAAGTATTAGTTTTTGCTTGATTCATTTTTTTATCCATAGCTAAAAGTGTTAAGTCTACTGATTCATTCTTCACTCTTGCTTCACTTCCATTGACGGTACAACTGAAGGTGTTGCACAATAGCTGTGTGAACATTATTAATTTCTGTGCAATTGTGAGAATGTTATGCATGTGAATATAGAGAAACAGACACATAATCTGAAGTCACAGTACAATAAGCTTCAACTTTAACATAAAAGTTTTGAAACTAAGAAAAAAATACAATACTGCAATTACTATGAAGACCTTAATAAAAATGTATCATTTCTGGCACTAGGAGAAATCATAAAAGCCTAGATAGTAAAACAAAAAGCAGAAAAGTGTGCAGCACTGCAATTTTTATATTGTTCTATACTGCAGTGCATCAACTCTATAAACCTGCAGTACAGTGCATCAACCTTACTACTGAAAACAAACCTAGCTAGGGCAGATCATGTCTATGTACTATACCAATCCCATTAATATTAAATTAATTGATGGTGTGTACGAAGAAAACATTTCTTTACCAGTTTGTCTTCAGAGTTTGTTATCTGCTATAATAATATTCAAGTACAACGGCAAGAGCCTGCAGTCTCATCACCACTAAATGCTTTTCTTCTGTGCCCTTACTCCATTAAATTTGAGGCTTATCAGAAGTTACTTTCTTAATCTATTGTTTCTATTTTCAAATGGAAAAGAAATGAAATTTGCCACCCAGCAAGCAAAGAAATAATTTGGGTCAAGATTTTTCAGTTGTATTTAGGAAAATATAGTTGAATAAGGAGCTTAGGCAACTAAATCGAAAAGCATGTCTTTTTCAAGACCTTAACCCCCTGCAACAAAGTTTTAATCAGTGAAACATTTAAGTGCCTAAAGTTTCACAGCTCTGCAGCCACCTTAGAAGGACTTAACAATTACCAAAATCTAGTGAAAATCTACTTACAGTCTCTCCAAGGCCCAATCCTGTAACTGAGCTTGCAGCCAATGTGCACGAAGAACAGAGCTCCATTCAAAACATAGCCAACAAATGCATTTTTTTTGAAAGAAAGATGGTGGTCTTTTTCCTCTAAAACATATGAATTAACTAGAAGGTATTCTTTTTGTATCTGATCTTACTTCAATCACCTCCTCATCAGTAGTATCCAACAAAACCTTTGTGAGAGCCTAAACTGCAAAAGAATCTCTGCATAAAGTTATACTGTTTTACTGAAGCTGAACCAGTTTGAAGAAAGAACTCAAGATTCACAGGTGTTGTGGTTTAACCCCAGTCAGCAACTAAGCACCACACAGCAGCTCAGTCACTTCTCTCCCAGTGGGATGGAGAGGAGAATCACAGAAAAAAGTAAAACTTATGGGTTGAGATAAGAACAATTTAATAACTAAAATATTTTTTAAATTAAAATAAAATAATAAAACAATAATAAAACAAATATAATAATAACAATAATAATAATTGTAATGAAAAGGAAGAAAACAAAGAGAAGAGAGAAATTAGACCCAAGAAAAGACTAGTGATGCACAATGCAATTGCTCGCCACCAGCTGACTGATGCCCAAGCAACGATCTACACCTCCCGGCCAACTGCCCCCAGTTTATATACTGAGCATGACATTCTATGGTATGGAATATCCCTTTGGCCAGTTTGGGTCAGCTGTCCTGGCTGTGCTCCTTCCCAGCTTCTTGTACACCTGCTTGCTGGCAAAGCACGGGAAACTGAACAATCCTTAACTTAGGATAAGCGCTACTTGGCAACAACTAAAACATCAGTGTGTTATCAACATTATTCTCACACTAAATCCAAAACACACTGTCCCAGCTACTAGGATGAAAATTAACTCTATCCCAGACACAACCAGGACAACAGGGAAGGAACATCATTCTCTAGCCTATGGTTAGAACAACCAGCTGCACGAGAGAAGAGAAGGACCTGTGTCTTTTACAGAGTTGCTAATAAATTTACTAACAAAAGTTGTAGAAATTAAATATGCAGCGTTTGGAAGCAGGTCTCTCTTCTTCAAGATAAGAACTATTATAAAGAAACAAAAATCTCTGTCTGCTTCTCTCTAGTCTTTAGATATTTTATGTTTTTTTTTTCCTATGGAAACTTACCCTACAGGAGGAAAGGAAAAATGTTCTATCTGCTTAGAACATGGAAGACTCCTGATTTATACCCATTTTCCAAGCTACCAGAAATTCACCAAGGCAGTCACCATCACAGCCTACAAATGTTCTCCAGAAAATAAGAAACGTAACAACAAACAACAAGCAGAACTTGAGCCCTTCTGAGCTCTCGAACACCCCTGGTTTTACTTTTCTTTATTTATTTAAAATGCAAAGAAAAGGCAGAGAAAATACTGCTGGGAATAACAAAGAAAATTGTCCAATGCATGGCAAACTGTGTTGTAAAAAGGTTATTCTGACAAGCAAGCAGCATAGCCCCTGCATTCCATGCTGTACTAAAAATTCGCCTTGGTAGATTAAACACCTGCAGCCAGGTAACATATTGTTGGAGAAGATCATCTGCATACCACTGGCTACTGAGGTCTGGTGGTTTTTGAAGAAATATTATCAGTACTTCCTGCAGAGATGAGAGTTTACATTCACAAACATGAATTTCTAATGGGTTTCATACATGTAGAAGTGCGTTCACTTGAGCATGCTACTCTGCCAATACTTTTCCCACAGAAATACTCAACATCTAGTGAATTCAAATGAGTTTAATACACAGTCTTATGATTAATGGAAAATGGCAGAGAGTAAGGGACTGAAGCAGTTCGTGCTTTGTTTGATTAATTAATAAGAGACTCTCTTTTCCCAGCTTCAACTCATTATGCTAATGAAATGTCATCAATTAAGGCTTTCCCCTGATTATTGAATCTGTCAGGTAGTGCTCAGTTAAAAAGCTGCATTCCTTTGCTGTCTTTGTAGAGGTGCCATCACAGTTTTTTATGAAATGCTACTTCTATTAGACAGTGTTTGTTCTACTTTCTCATTATTGTATCATCCTGCTGACCTTGAGACAGGTGAATATGGAGGGCCCAAAATGAAACAGAGACAACACTATCTGTGGCACTGAGAGTCAAGATAATGTGTTAGCAGAAAGATAAATACCATTCTTCATTCATGATTTCTTCATAATTATTAATAGTCTGGTCAAAGATAAATCCAAGGAGAGCATGTGACATTCAGAAACCTATGCCATGCTGTACCAGACTATACTGGAACATTAACACAAGATGAAGGGGAAATATTTTAACCATTCAAAATACATCTTTTGCTATGAAAGTGATTTAATAGATATATGGAAGTGGGACTGTATGATAAAGGTATTCTCCTAAGTAGTTCACAGAGGCAGAATAAAGAAATCTGCATTAAAATAGTACAGTTACAATATTTGGGGGTATTCATTTTCTGTGCACGTATTTAGGACTCTCAGTTACTTTCCATATCAACATATGGGCTTCAGAATACTGATCTATGTGATGCCAGTGGCTTAAGTAACTTCTGATGAATCAGTTATAATGGAGAGAACATAAGACATTACACAGCTGCTTGGGAATCAGCCTTTGGAGGGGCGGGAGGTGGGGATTCTGTAAGGCCCTGTCTTCCTTTTTTACTGCAGCAGCTGGAACACTGACTTCTCTTTGATGGGTTATTCTGCACATTAGTTACAGATGATCATAGGTCCAGTCAAATACCTGAGTCTGGCACATGGGTCACGAGCTAGGGGAGAAGCTGTTGTGGTGCAATGCAAATTCATAAGATACAGGCACCACAGCAAGGAAACATGCAGAGCAAGCAAAATGCATGACTTGAATGTTTCTGAATTTAAAAAAAAAACCAAAAAAACACATGAGAACGCTCTTTGAGAGAAACAAAGCTCAAAGCTCTCAAAAGAGTGGGTCATCTTCTGATTTAAAAGATATATTTGAAAGAGAGAAAACACATTAGAGAAAAATATTCTTCGTGATTGATATGAGTGATGACTATATTGGATCATCCAGGGATCTATATCATTCCTGCACAGGCTTATATATTATATGTACAGGCTGGAGCTGGAAAAGAGGTTGAATACTGAAGCAACAAAATTTGCACAATATGAAATTATTAAAGAAAATCAAATACAAAGCTAACTGCAAAGATGTGAAATACAAAAAGGTCTCATGATACTTTATGTATAGTTAGTTGATAAAATGACTAGTGAAATTCAATTACAAGCTCTAAGTTACCTATTACCACACAATAAGAAGGTGTTGGGATCAGTTAGGATAGTTTTTAGAAAACTTCAGGAGTCAATAGTTTTTAAAATGGCCAAGATTCAGTAGCTGTCAAAATAGTAAATAGGATATTAGTTATTACTAGGAAAGCATAGAGAGAAACTTTATAGCACTATTTTAATTTGGTATGCATGCACAAAATAAAGATCGACTATAGTTCTTGTCCTCAGTCCTCAGAATTATATAATAACGCTTGAAAATGTACAGAGAAAGGCATCAGAAGTGATCAAAAGCCTGAAATGGCTTCTTAACATAAAGAAATTAGGTAAATGTCAATTTCTTGTCTTGAAAAAAAAGAGAAAGGATAGGAAACATGCTTGACTTTTGCAAAGCTTGGAGGAGATGAATCAGTAAAGATTTTTTCATTATTTACATATTATATTATTACATTGAAGGAGCTAAAGAGAAAATGCAGAAATAAGAAGATATTAAACAAGTAAGCCTGGTGATTTTTGCACTCCCAACTCAATATGTCATCAATTTGTGGAACTTACTGTCACTAAATTCTGCATAGACCAAGAATATAAATAACGTTCAATTAGGTCGGAGATTAGGTAGGACAGGACCAACAGTAACTGCTACATGAGAACACTCTGCTGCAGTTTCTTTCTCAAGAAGTCTACTGAATACTAAACACGGGGAGAAGACGCTCCCAGGAAAAGAATCACTGTGCTTCTTACCATCTTTCCCTAAGCATTTTTTTCTGGCTACTGTCAGAAAAATGGTGCTAGTTTAGAAAATAGGGGTTTTGGTTTACACAAAAAAACCCCAAAACCAAAACCCCCAAAACAACCAATCAATCAAACAAGCACAAAAAGCAGACATCTAAGTTATAGAGCTACAGTTCTTGTATATCTTCAAGAATTCTGTAACTCAGAAATTTGCCACTTGGCAACCATACTATACAGACCCTTAATGTAGTAAAAAGATCCTGTTCTAGAGAAAAGAAAGAAAACCAGCATAGAAACAACACATCAAAATTACGATCTTTGAAGTACGTTTTGCTGCTTTCTTCTCATGGTGGAAGTTCACTTTCATATTTTCCCTTTCTTTTTACATTAATTCTGTTGGAAGTGGTACAAAAAGTTAAGGAGACTTTTAGTCTTGGGGAATTAAACCAAATAGTAAAACATACTGCACAGTCTCTGAATCATTGCACATATTTTTTATATTGTCTTAGTGTGTTGGACAGGAATTTCCCATTTAACACAACATTTATAAGTTTCTCTAGCAATTCTACACTGCAAGTTGTTAGATACAGTGTTCGCCATTTTATTTTTATCTTCCCACAATTCAATCACTTTAACAGCTAACAACTGTCATTCAAGGCAGATTCAGGGAACTATCAGGGTGAGACGGTTCTGTTTATTGCTAAAACAACTAATTCTATGAAGTTTTTCTTAAAAAATCTGCAGTGTAAAAATGGCCCATATAGATATAGAAGGCTTAGTATACTCTCTGCCTATTTTTGCAATTACAAAGATACCAGAAAGTTTTTTCCCTTTTTTTTTCTTCTTTTTGTACATTAGTCACGGATTTCTCAGTTTAATCACATACATTTATCTATAGTATCAGCTGGCCTGTGGCAAAGACAAGAATTCCAAATTTATTTTATTTTTTGTCAATTTATTTATTTAAAGCATCCACCCACCTGCAGAGAGGGATAAAAAATGAGTAGTTATTGAAGGAATACATGAAAATTGGGTTCAAATTCAAATAATACACATATTTTAGATAGGATTTAGTATTTGTATGGTTCAAATTCTTTACAGTTCTTTTCCTTACCACACGAGCTCTTTTAAAATTGTTTGATATTCTTAGTTTTTCATGGTTACATAGAACCTACAAATGAATCCAGAATTTCTCAGAATTTGGGTTTTTTTTCATGTTTTTAATCATTTAAAACAATTGAACTGTGTCTGATTGCAAATCTTTCCTTAGGTTTGCTTGTAGGACTTTGGGACTGTAATTGGTGCTGAAATATTTCTTCTAATGTTCTTGGGGAGGGACTGGAAATATTCTGAATACATTCCATTTAATGAGTTTAAGCACCTCGACTGAGTCTGTATTATGTCTGCAGCAGGGCCTGAGACTAAGGGTGCTTGATTGACACCTTCAGCTTCATTGCAGATTTGGTTTATAACATTTGTGGAGGTATGTAACTTGTATGCTTTATTTTACTTACTTATTAAGCAAACCAAATAGTTTAATTAAAGAAGGTGCAATAACACTTTGAGTCTCTCAATGCTCAATGATAGAGTTCTACTTCAATAAAAACTCTATTATTTACTATAGCCATTACCTTTCTAATGTTGTGAACACTTGAAATTCCCTGCCCTCCTAATTCAACCTCTTGTTATTGTGATTATGTAGTAGTCAGAAGAGCTTCCATGTGTTACGGAAGCTGTACAGATACAGGAAGACACTAGTTTAAGAAGAATAATATAAAAAGTACACAGAAAAGGAGAATAAAAAAATTAGAAAAAGGATCCAAATATAATAGCTACATAGTTCAGGAGGTAAGTCACAGATAAGTAATTGTATTTATTTGTGTATCTATTCAATGCTGTTGTACTTTATCTTAATGTTAATATTACGAACCTCTCTTCCAAACAAAATTAACTATCCATTTGGGATTATCCACAAGCCATTCCTGATAATTACTTGGAACAGTGCTGCTATTATAGGCAGGACTCTGTTTCGGGGAGAAGGATAATAGTTTACCAGTATAGCTAATTGCACACTAACATAATACATGGACATGTGCTTTGGCACAGTTTAGTGTTGTAGTTAAGCTGCACATCAGTGGAAAATCTCGCAAGATTTTCACTCCCCTCTTCAAAGTAATGCAGTTTGCTTTAGATGGGGTAATAGAAAAAAAAACCCTACAGGAGCTAGTGTTTTCTGGGGTAGCAATGACTAAATAAAAAGAGATGATACAGACCTACAAGAAATATTTCATGAAACCTAAATGGAGCAAACTGCATGAAAAGCAGAGCTTACTAGACTTTGCCATTGTGTAAGATTTTATAAGACAGCTAAAATACCCCATGTAGCACACTTGGGGAGCTTTACGTTTAGTACTCTGGTGAAGATTATTACAGAAGGCAAGATGCAGTTTATTACTAAGAAAAATCATGCTTGTTTTTGAAGGGTATGAAAAACATAAGAAGCAGCAGATTTGGCAGTTCCAGTGGTTCTGGAAGAGTAGTGGGGAGTTTCAGAGTCTGACCCTCACTCTCATCAAACTTTCTCCACAAACCTCTCTCTAAAAGACTAAATATTTAATAGGATTTGTAGAGGACAAAAGTATTTGGCTACGAAATTTTCATAGCTTCCCAAAACTATCCAAAAAGTTTCCAGTAAGAGTTTGAATACTGGATTTATTTTCTATAAAATTTTGATTTTTAATAATTTCATAGGATTTCTTTGTCTCATTTTGTAGTTGAAGCAAGATACTTTTAAAAGCCAAAGTATCTGACATAGTGTATGTTATACATTTAGTCCAGGAAAAACCCAGCTTATGTTAGTCATCCAAATCTAGCACTCGTTACAGGCTGGTGCTAGACTAAGGGGAAAGAAGAAATATGATTCAACTGAAGTCTCTACCACACATTTTTGCTGAACAACAGGAACAGTTGTTGATTTGCATTATATTAATGTGTACTAATGCTTTCTGGGCCAAATTAATTTTAGATCTAAATAGGTGCAACTCAGCTGGTTTAAATAGCGTATATGCACTCAAACCTGCAGTAAGCATGTCCCTCTGTCTTTATCATATGAGTTGCTCTCATTTCTGTTCATGAAAATGATTCAAATGTCATTGAAATTTATTACATTCAAACTCCTCTTGATTTCCAAGGAAAAGAAGGCTAGACAATTTACTATATCTTTCAAATGCAGTTTTTTTCCTTTACTCATTCCTGAGGCATCAGAATGGAAGAATCAATCTATTGAAGAGCTGTAATACCAGAGACTGACATTTTCAACTGATCATTGAGCTGCAAAGTCTAGATTTAATCAAATTATTCTCTTGGTTGAGAGGGAAAAAGTATCTAAGAAAAGACTTAAGGGCTATCTCCTCTGTCTTCATATATATATATAAAAATACATTTAAGCTAACAGCTGTGTTATCTTGGACACAAATGGACACAATGGACACAAATATCAGTGTAATTATTTATGCCACAATACCAAAAATAAATTAGGGAACATAGCGTTTAGATGAAAGGAGTTGAGCCTTCTCTTTACATACCATTGCATGTTATGGTGCGGTGGTCTTGTGGGGCTTACTGAAAAATCAATACAAGTGAAAACAAATATCACTTTCACAACATTTAATCAACTCACAGTCTATGCCGTTGCCCACCTTTGAAGTGAACAGGAATGTCATAAAAGAAACGTTTATCTGTGGTCATGACTCAATACCCTGCATAGTACATATTGAAACCATCAGCTAACATCTCAGCTATTAAAAATAATAGCCAAACTTTTAGAGATGTAGAGACCTAGAAAAAGAAAATTGCTCCTGGAAATGATCCTGACCATTGGAGCAGCCATTTACTTATAGAAATACATCACACAGTTACATTAATATGTTGACAATTTTCAATCGTCATTGCTTCAATGAATTGAGTATATACAGTATAATTTACACAAATAACATCATATGCAAAGACAACAGTTACCAAAACAAACAGGAAATCTAAAGGTCCCAGTTTTTGGGGGTTTTACAAATATGTGTACACATAGAAAGACAGTGATAAAGAGGATGATAAAGAGGCGAAGTGATTAGTAGTTACCAAATCAAATTCTAATTTCTCTTGCGTTTGTTAGATAAGAAGTGATCTGAAGTAAGCTCAAGAATCTCCATTATTGTAAAAACCAAGATCAGAACTATTTTGTTTATGTAACTTAGATTGTTCAATGGATAAGGTTTTCTAAAATAGATATTTAACAGTCATTCATCAAGAAAGATTAAAAAGAAATATGAATTAGGTAAGTACAGCTTAAGCATAAATTTCTTGACGTGCAACCAGTGCATGACTAATCCAAAGACCGGAATAGTTGTAAATAATCAACTGACTCATGAAATGCAATGGATAACTAATGAACACTACAAAGGGTAATATTATCCAAATGAAATTTTGTAAGCCTATTTTCACATCATGGTCACAGTAGGAAAAACTTGAGGTTTTAAAAAATATTTATAAGTAGAATGTTATGTGTGAAAAAGGAACATTAATTCATCAACAAAATGATGCAGACTGTTATATTTTACCCATATTCTTTCTTCAAATATTTTAGTGATATCAGAGAATACTCTGTTTTGGATAAAGAGGAATATAAAATCCTACATTTACAGTCCAGTCCAAACACCAAAATGAAATACAGGAACTGACCCTCTACAACAAGCTTCATGCTCCTAATGACATCTTAATTTGGAACCTGAACTCTTCAATATTGGTCTTTTAATCAGGATTCTATCCAGATATCTCAAAAAAGAAATCATCATTTTCCCACAGTTCTTAACTACTATGAGAATCAGAGGAAAAAGCTTTTGTTAAAGTGTTATGCATTGAGACTGTTACATTCTTAATTTCCAGGAGAGCCTGGCTATAAACTTATTTTGATTCACTAGATTAGCTAGAAATGCCATATTTTATATTATGCAATGTCTTT
This sequence comes from Aviceda cuculoides, assembly GCA_035590195.1. NCBI lineage: Eukaryota > Metazoa > Chordata > Aves > Accipitriformes > Accipitridae > Aviceda > Aviceda cuculoides. Next base: position 9,519,010 of record JAVJGG010000032.1, on the reverse strand, counting down.
CATCTTTAACACATGATTAATTATATGTACTGAGCATGCCTTCTCCCAGCAAAAGCTTTCTTCTTGCTGCTGTGCAGCATCTGAAAGGTTTTCTTTGTATGATCTGTTCCCTTATTAGAAACAGCTTTTTCTATATTTCATTTATTTTTATTTCTTTTTACTTCAGCTGTTCCCTGAGTTGCATCAATGGTCTTTGAAGTTGTTTTTTATTTTGGGGGAAGGGGATAGTGGGTTTTGTTGTGGTTTCGGTTGGGGTTTTGATTATTTTGTTTGTTTGGTTGGTTGGTTTTGGGTTTTTTTGTTTTAAATAAAAAATGTAAGCATAACTGTCTGGCTTGTGCATTCAACAGCTAACTGGCAAGGTGTTTACCTAGGTGAAATGGTATCAGCAATTCAGTATGTAATACAAATATCTGGCCCATAATCTCTGCTTACTAGTGAAATCAAATATATATACATATGTTGTGTCCCAAGGGTGGAGCAACTCAGGTTCACGGATTTCCTTTGTCAGAATTAAGGTGAAATGACACCAGGGGAGTTTAAACAACAATCAACATTTATTCAGCCAAGCCAACCTTGCCAAGTATAAGTGAACTTATCAATATGAACCTTGCATCATGTCATTAAGCTGCTGTTTGAAAAGAGAAGGGAGGTGTAGAAAAAGAAGTGGGAAAAGGAACATGAAACTGTGTCAGAAGGAGAGCCCTCCCATTGAGTCACGAGGTTCAGAGCAGACCCCCTTGCTCTCTGGACTCCTTCTCAAAACAGAGCCCAAGGGTGACTAGATCCACTCCTGGTCTCAACTTGGTCAATGGTTTATGTTTAAAAGGATGAGGTGTAGGGACTGTGGAAAAGAGAAGGGAGGGGGAGGGAGAGAGAGAGAAAGAGAGAGAGGAAAAGGGTTTCACCAGTCTTGGGTCCAGCATTGGTCCAGCCAGTGTAGAGATCCAGTTCTGGAGGGTGCACACTGAGAACTCATTCTCCCTTCTTTTGTAGTGTGTTAGTCAGTAGTCTCGACATGCACAGTTCATGTTCCCAGGGTTCTCTGGAAATGTTCGATGAGCCTAGGGGGGTCGTTGAGATGTTGCCTCTCTTTCCTTGCTGGCATGACCACTTAAGATAGAAGCACAGTCCCATCCTCCACGCGGCCCCCTCCTCTGGGCACATATGCTGTGCTTCTTCTCATGGTCGTTTAAGATAAGGAATTGTGTCTTTGGAGAAGCCCGGTCCCACCCTCTGTGGGGCCCTCTCCTCTGGTCACATTGTCCTGTTCACATAACTCCAGTGCTTTTACAGAGGCTGTCTTCTCCACCAAAGTTCTTTAACGAATGTTTGAGACATTGACTGTAATGTGTCAGACCATCACAATATATTAATTCACACATACTATATAATTGCTTAGTTGTGGGAACTAAGATTTTGCCTGATTAGGTAGTCAAGACACAGGGGATATTGGGAAGATAAAACAGGAGAAAAGAAATAAAGTCACCATGTTTGTATAAATGCATGCAAATTTGTTATGAGAAAGAAGATTAGCCAATTAGTTGAGAAGTGACAATTCCAGCCAGATGACTGTGCTAGGGTTTGAGGAGCCTAGAGGATATTAAACAGTCAAATTTGATTCTCCAGATAAGGGCGGGTTACTTATCAGATGCTGCTCTTAAAAGGTAGAGCAGGAAGCCTCTAGCAGACTGGGAGACCCCTGTTTTAGATAGGGCTGCCAGACCTCAGCAGAGGGATGGAGCTGAGGCTGCCAAGTGCTGCTGTTTGTGTCAGGGTCACGGAAATCTAAGTCATTGCTATGATGTGGGTTCTTCCCATTTTCTAGCATCTTCTGTCCTGACCTAATACCCTGTTTACTTGCTCTGGTTACTAATCCCTAAATCTGCTTCTGCATACATCAGCTCACAAACTACTATGCTGCTAGACTCTGTGAGCCAGATTAAAAAGCTTTCAACTGCTGCAACTTGGTCTGCCAGGTAGTTTTTTCTACCTGATACCAGTATTTTTGGATTGCCGATTCTGCTGAAGTTAAAAACTAATTGTCTTCAATAATAAAGACTTTCTTTTTCATTAGAAATATGGTCCTCAAAAACACAAATATTATACTAGTTATGTTTATTTTCTAAGGAAATCCTAGGAAAAGGACAACAGTCCTTAGTACTTAACTGGTAGCTATGGCAACCAAACTATGTTTTGCAGTGATATCTAATTGCTAGATAATAGGAATCAGTGATTTTTTTTGTTCAGAAATGAAAACTAGAATCTAAAGATACTGTAGTCACACCTGGCAAAGGGTGTATAAAAAGCTACTAGCTCAGCATGGCAGTACTTGATATCCATTTCATACAGGTGTTAGCAGGTAATCCGCAGTACAAGACAATGGGGGAATCAAACCCCAGACTGTGAAATTAATATTATTCTTTCTTCTTCCTTACTTAAGGGAAAATCTTTTCTTCAGTATAATCAGTACAGTACCTAGTATTGAGGCTGATGTCTTTTCTTACAAATAATGTTGAAATGGAAAAGTTTGTCACATTTTTCAGAAAGGTACACATTGTGCCCAAGTAGTACATTTTTATGAGGCTGAAAGAAAATGTATAATTAATCTACTCATGTAAGATAGAAATCATAAGTACCAGCTGAGAGCATATACAGGAATTCCTTTTCCAAATGTCCATAATCTTAAATATGCTATCATGCTTTCGAAATTTCCTGAAACTATGAACATTCTTCCATTTTGTTCTGGAGGTAGTTCTTTTCTTTAATTAGAGTGGTTTGATGCCATAATATTACTGACAACTGTGTCTGCACTATTTGAGGCACAGATTTGTTAAATGGTTTGGGATTTGGGTTTTGTGTTTATTTCTTTTATTTCCACTTCTACTGGTAATAATTTTCAGATTGCAGTATGATGTCACATACTTTAAGCTTGCTTTGTAAGTGAAGGTGTCAGAAGTGAGCAGAGTGATTTCTCTACCTGCTGAAGTTAGTTTTTTAAAAAAAAAAAAAAAGAAATATTGGAAGTCTGCACAGGAATAATAATAATAAACAATCTGAAATTTACTGGTATAATTTCTGTAGATGTGCTTATCCCTGGAGTTGTTGAAAGTGTAACAAATCTGAATCAGCTGTCTTTATCGAGAAGTAGAGAGGCCACTGCAAATTATTTGTACTTTGGAGGCAACAGATTCATTAGATCCTACATTAAAAATTACCACTTTGAATATTAAAACCAAATTTTAAAAGACAAAAAATCTCAAACAATTCAATAGGGAATTCTGACAATATGGATTTTTTTTTTTTAATTACATGTAAATAGCAAAATTAAGAAAGGGGTTTGAGAGGGAAGAGCATGCAAGTGGCTTTTGCTTTTCTTTCTTTTAAATACACCACCTAGGACACTTAAGAAACCTACTTAATTGACTCCAGTCACTGCTGGAGTTACTTCTTTCTTAGTGTATTGGCTGAGTATGGCAAGGTTTTGGTCGCGTGCTGACTGCAAGGGTGGCCTCCATGAGAAGAGACCAGGGGCTGCTCCGTGCTGAATACAGCTGGTTCTAGCCAGCTCCAAAACAGACCCAATGCAGGGTTAAGTGTGTGGCACCTCTGTGAAAACATATCTAAGAAAGGGCAAAAAAGGCTGGATGGAGAGAGAGAGAGACAACAAAAAGAGTGAGAAGCAACAACAGGAACATCAAGGTCAGAGCAGGAGGAGGAGGTGCTCTATGGTGCTGGACCAGATATCCCCCGCTGGGCATGGAGAGGACCATGCTGGAGCAGATGGATATTCCCAAAGGAACTCTCAACTGTAGGGAGCCCATGCTGGAGTAGAGGAAATGTGTGAGAGGAAAGTAGCAGCAGAGAGAAACTACTACATACTGAGCATAACACTCCCCAACCCACTACACTGGTTGGGTAGTAGAGGAGTCTGGAGTAAGGACTGAATTTGAACCTGGGAAGGGTGAAGGAAATGTGTTAGTTTAATGTCAGTCTTTTTGTTTCCCATTACCTGAACTGCAACTACATTTTTATTTTAATTGGCAATAAATTAACCTAGTTTTCCTCAGGTTGAGTCTGTTTCACCTACGACACTAATTGGTAAGTGATCTCCTTGTCTTTACATCAACCCTCAAGCTTTCTCATTCTTGTTCTTCCTATTTTCTTCTCCTGTCCCATTGAGGGAGGAAGTGAGCGAGTGGCTGTGTGGGAGTTTGGCTGTCAGCCAAGGCCAACCCACCATGATTAGTTACAGAATAAATATCTACATACAATAGCCCTAACTTTCTTATTCTGTATGTCTTTGGATACAATAAGTAGTAATCGATGTACAAAGAAGATAAACATGCTTTCCCAAGCATCCTGTTCAGTGGGTTCTTTGTGTTTTAATAAAGAAAATGAAATTCATTAATACAGATGAATGTATTACTGATTTATGCATATGACTATTCTGTATGTTAGCTCTACTCAGTCTATCACTGTTAGCAGCAAAATAAATTAGCATTAGAAATTGTAGGAGTTCCTTCTTGAAAGCTAAAAGCTTTTTGATCATCTCTGTATCTTCAGGTAGTAAAGAACCTAAATGCATGGAAGATCTTTTGTATTTTACATATGTTCTTTCAACATTCCCAAAAGCTTTGGGGTCCTGAGCTCTGAAACAGAAGTAACTTGGCAAAAACCTGGGTGCCTCTGATTTTTTCCTGCCTAAAACACTGAGATAAAGGCTGCTGAAATTAACATAGCTTCAACTCTCCCCCAGTTGTGTCATGGAAGTCTTCCAGGGTTCTATGGGAAGAGAGGCTCTGGAAATAGGTCCCACCAACATCTGGATTTTCCACAATCAGCATGACCTAATAAACTGAAGAGCAGAGGGGCAGAAAGAGATACTTCCCTAAGAGAAAAATTTGTGGAGCTATTCACAATACCTAACATTAGGGACAGAAGTTACCTGGTCAGCGTCTCTACATCCTTTTTACTTTTACAATTGGTAGCTTCTCTACAGAATGTTTCAGATCAGGAACCTAACATATGTGCACTGAATTATTTTCTGAAGGAGTTTGTCTTTCTCCACAAACTGCAGAAGAAGCCTATGGAATCTATTTCATAACACAGGTAATTAAAATTTACAGTTTGTCAGTAAGAATACCTTTCACTTTTCATTCAGTACTAATGTTATCAGGGGAAAACATAACTTATGATGTATGATATTTAAAACAACATTGAATTGTGAATGTCTTCTTTGTTTGCATTATTACACTGAAATTTATTGAAAGAGGAGTACCTCTATATTCAACATGGTAAATCCAGATTAGTGGATCAGAATTATTAAAAACTAATATCTTCCTCAGGTTTTGTACCCTAGAGATCACAAGAAATAAAATGTAACCCCTTTTTCTGGATGCCAAGTTGATTAATGATTTTATTTCTGGGATGAATATTATAGACGAACAACAGAGCAATCTTTAGATAAAATGGGAAAATATAGAAGATGATTAAGGAGTTTAATTTACTTGCTATGTTATAATTACATTATGTTAAAATACAGAGAATTACAATAAAATTTTTCTTTTTATCATTAATACTACTTTTGCTCCAGCAGGTTTATATTAGGAAAACAATCTTTGAAGACAAACACAAGAAAAGCTTATTTAATATTTTTTAAATCTTTCCTTTTTATATCATTGTTTATGTCTGTCTTTTTATGTCTGAAATCAAGATCTCTCTCCACATTTTTTCCTTTCCATTGCATTGTAATTTCAGTTTCATACTGGAAGGCTGCTCAAAAAAACTAGATTCTTGCCAGTGACAACATTAACTTCTACGTGCACGTTTCATCCTGTTATTTTATACAGTTTGTTGTTCTAGTTAAAATCAATGGTGGCCAAGAAGGAGGTTTATCAGCATTAGACGAGAGCAAAAAGGCAATGAGATCTAACAAGGTCACACTGGTTCTAATGCAACAGCCACTGAAGGCAAAAACCAAATCCTTTCTAACTTAAATGGAAGCAGAAGCTGTCTCTGCTTTTTCATAAAACATTGTTCATGTATATAGATGTTCTCTATTATTTATTATTTTCTTCATATCCCAGTATCTCAAAAATGTTCCTGTCTATTTTAATAATTATTTAAAAAATTTTACCTTTACCAAATATTGCATTTTTCAAAGCGTAAGTATATAAATGAACTGGACAGGTTAAAAAGCATTTCCTTAGGATATATCAGGAACTTACTCCTTTTATTTTCTTCCCATCTGTAACTACAAGAGAACATTTAATGTTCCTATAGGCCATGGAATTATCATTTTGTTAGGCATATTATGCAGTCTGTTTTTAAGTACTATATGACCCTTGGCTTCAAAGTGTGAAAGACCAACAGAAGGCTGCTGAAAACAGAAAAAATATGTCCAAGAAAGGAGAAAATGTTTGACATCACTGCATTATATAGAGCTGTTTTTCAGTATTATCTTTATTCAGACTGGCTGAACTCTAAAAAATAACCTTATTACAAAAATATCATGGCATATTCTTTCTGCATGATTGCAATTTTCAATTTGACATTGCTATTTTGAACATGATATTCAGTGAAAGTTGTTTTCAACTTTAGATTTTGCTACTACACAAAAATAGCCTGCGATTCTTCCTGTTGCACTGAGTCTAAAGTCACTTTAAGTGTGGCCTAAAGGGTTAGTCTCTTACCAAAGAAATCTTGTCCAGTTAGGTGCATGCAGCCACCTCAGAGCACACACAGTACAAATCAGACGTAGTATTTGTGCCTCACCTTAATGACGAAAAAAATACTGAGTTTTCTCTATTTGGAAATAGTATATTCTGCAAGATACAGTTCTCTTGGTCTTGATTTATCTTAATCAAGATCCTGAATTAATAGAGGGAGATGAAGCAGGAGCATGTCATAGAAACATGTCCTACAGTAAGAACTAGGAGCACTAACAAAATGCACCAGAGTGTAGTGATATATAAGTCTATAAGTTTCAGTGTAAAGAGAGGAAAAGGAACAACAGACCTTCTTGGATGGAGAAAAGCTTCTTGTTCTTATAGCAGTTAGACAGTGAAATACAGGATATCACAGTTCTATACCTACTATATGATAAGAAGGACAGATAGGAGTTGCTTTTTTAAGTGTCCTTGAAGAATAAAAAAATAAAAGAAAGTAAAATAAAGAAAAATAAAATAAAATAAAATAAAATAAAATAAAATCACAAAACTTTCCAAAGCCATTAAAAAGATTGAAAACAGCTTCTTTATTCAGCAGCTATAGCAGGAAAATTTTCTGGGGATGGCAAATCTTTCTTGCCAGGAACTACATATTAGTAGGTATAATGAAGGCATACTAGCACACAAATTAAATAATTAAAATAATATTATATTGAAATTATATTAAAATATTTATGGCAATAACCTAAAGATTGTCTTATTTATCAGGTCATTGATCTTTGTATTCACTGATGAACTGCATTATCATTATGATGAGGCTTATATAATTTTCTAGATAGGTCATTAAAAGAAAATATCACTATGTTAGCAGTTCTTCTGTGTTTTTATAACAGGAAGTTCTACTTTTGTCATGATTTTGCCTCATTAATTCCACATACTGCTGACATCTAGTGACCAAATAATCCCATCTGCTTTGTTTTTCCTTTGGTATCAAAAAATACGTATTTCATAATTACACTATAGCTGTTTTGGGATATTTCTGTCCATACAAATATCAGCTGTTTAGATTTTGTTAATTTATTGAACAAAAACTGTGTCTTACAGTTAGAAGACTTGAACTGAAAATAAACTTTCTTTTCCACTCTAGACAGTGAATAGAAACAAAAATAAGAAGCAGCTTTGAAAGGCTTAATTTATGTATATTATAATTTCACCTCAGTGTTTGCTGTGTAGTCTTTTATGTTGACAGTTTGGAGTTCAAATTCTAGTTTTGGAAATTACACTAATGGTGGGCATGTAAGTGAACTGATGAAAGGCAGGGTAGATTATGAAGGATGAAGCCTGAAGAAAGTAAGTTGCCCTGAGCTTTGAAGTAAAGGAATTGACTCCTGTTCTGATGAGCACAAATTAAGAAAGTACTATTAGGGCTCTGTCCAAAGATTATGAAAGGTTCAGGCTTTCCATTCTGGGTCAAAATTCTGCATTCTTTTGCATGTGGAGTCGGGCTACCAGTGGCAAAATTACTTCTGAAAATCAAATCCACGCTATAGTTCACTTAGATGAGTAGAAGATCCAAACTTGTGCCACAGCTCAGCTGATGGATCTAACCTAAGTCTCAGCTCCAAGTGGGTGCAGACTGCACTGTATTGTGTTAGGCAGATGAAAAATACCATTAAGTCCTCTGAAGTTTTTTGAAAACCTAATATGGTTCATTGCTGAAATGGCTGGTGAGTAGGCATTTTAGCAAAAAATTCAGAAACAGACTTGATAAAAAAGGTAGGTTAGACATACCATTCACTCCTAGTTCAGGTTTTGACAATCTGAATATTAAATAAATAACCATTTTAACCTGTAGTGTTAGCATGATTTCTTTCAATAGAAGGTGCTTCAAGTTTCGTATTTTGAAGTGCTTAACAATGAGGACAATATACCTACATGGGTAGCTAAAGTATTAAAAAAAAAAAAAAAACAGGAACCAGACAAGAAATTAATTTAATCACTTATCTGCTCTATGCAGTGCACTTGGGAAGGTAGGTACCCCAAAGGACCAACCAAAAATCCCAGATGCTCATTAAGGATTCATAAAGTTTTGGTCAATACAAAGCACAGGACAGCACAAAGCTATGTTTTCTTGTTGTACTTTAACACTTTCCACATTTTTCACTTGTCTCCCTCCTGCACATTGGGAGGAATAACCTCATGCGCCAGTACATGCTGGGGCTGACCAGCTGGAAAGCAGCTTTGCAGAAAAGGACTTAGGCTGACCACGAATCAGCAATGTGTCCCTGTGGCAAAGAAGGATAATGGTATCCTGGGCTGAATTAGGAAGAACATTGCCAGCAGGTCGAGGCAGTTGGTCTTTCCCCTCTGCTTAGCACTGGTGAGGCCACACCTGCAGTACTGTGTCCAGTTCTGGGTCCTCAGTACAAAAAAGTCTAGGGAGAGTTCAGTGAAGGACCACGAAGATGAAAGGGGCTGGAGCATCTCTCCTGTGACGAAAGGCTGAGAGAGCTGGACCGATTAGCCTGGAGAAGAGAAGGCTCATGGGGGGATCTTATCAATATGTACAAACATCTGAAGGGAGGGTGTAAATAAGACAGAGCCAGGCTCTTTTCAGCGGTGCCCAGTGACAGGACAAACGATAATGGGCACAAGCGGAAACACCAGCAGTTCTATCTGAGCATAAGGAGACTGTGAGGGTGACAGCACTGGCACAGGTGGGCAAGAGCGGTTGTGGAGTCTTCATCCTTGGAGACATTCAAAAGCTGTTTGGATATGGTACTGGGAAACCGGCTCTAGGTGACCCTCCTTGATCAGGGGGGTTGCACAAGATGATCTCCAGAGGTCCCTTCCAATCTCAGCCAGTTTGTGACTGTGTAACACAGTTCAGGCATTTGACTCTGGCAAGACACTTCTGTTCACTCTGGTTCTAGGGTCTGGAGCTGTCTTCTGAGCCATAATAGTGTAACTTTTAAAATGCAGCTGAAGGAGTGACATAGGTGGCCACATTTTCACATAGTAGACCAATAACTACTGTTGCCTCAGCTCCACCTCTGGAAGTTTGCATAGGGTTTGTGTGACAAGGTCTTGGTAGTGGGGGGGTTACAGGGGTGGCTTCAGTGAGAAGCTGCTGGAAGCTTCCCCTGTGTTCAAAAGAGCCAATACCAGCTGGCTCTAGGATGGACCCATCACCGGCCAAGGCCAAGCCAATCAGCAATAGTAGTAGCGCCTCTGTGATAACATATTTTAAAAGGAAAAAAAGTTGCAGGAGACACAGAAACGGCAGCCAGAGAGAGGAGTGAGAACATGTAAGAGAAACAACCCTGCAGACCCCAAGGTCAGTGAAGAAGGAGGGGGAGGAGATGCTCCAGGTGCCAGAGCAGAGATTCCCCTGCAGCCTGTGATGAAGACCATGGTGAGAGAGGCTGTCCCCCTGCAGCCCATGGAGGTCCATGGTGGAGCAGATCTCCACCTGCAGCCCATGGAGGACCCCACGCCAGAGCAGGTGGATGCCTGAAGGAGGCTGTGACCCTGGGGGAAGCCCACGCTGGAGCAGGCTCCTGGCAGAAGCTGTGGCCCCATGAAGCAAGGAGCCCATGCGGGAGCAGGTTTTCTGGCAGGACTTGTGACCCCATGGGTGACCCATGCTGGAGCAGTTTTTGAAGAACTGCAGCCTGTGGGAAGCACTCACGTTGGAGAAGTTTGTGGAGACTGTCTCCCGTGGGAGGGACCCCCCGCTGGAGCAGGAGAAGAGTGTGAGGAGTCCTGCCCCTGAAGATGATGAAGCAGCAAAGACAATGTGTGATGAATTGATCGTAACCCCCATTTCCCGTCCCACTGTGCTGCTGGGGTGGGTATGTAGAGAATCCGGGAGTGAAGTTTTGCCTGGGAAGGGAGAGAGGGGGTGGAAGGTGTTTTAAGGTTTGGTTTCTTTTTTCATTACCCTACTCTGGTTTGATGGGCAATAAATTAAGTTCATTTTCCCCAAGTCAAGTCTGTTTTACCTGTGATGGTAATTGGTGAGTGATCTCTCCCTGTCCTTATCTCGACCCATGAGCCTTCTGTTATATTTCCTCTCCCCTGTCCAGCTGAGGAGGGGGTGTGAGTGAGCGGCTGTGTGATGCTTAGTTGCTGGCAGGGGTTAAACCACTACAGCTGCAAATTGGGATGAGAGCACTGAGATTATAAACATATCATATACCTAATCTAGATAATCTCATAGACAGATTTCTGTCTTGGATTAATTAAGGGGCTGCCAAAGGAGATATTTAGTCATGAGTGGGAAAGCATTGGAAACAGTTGGTCCAGGCCTACACTTTGGGTTTTGAACCTGACCCAGATGTAAGCGTATTGTTAGCTCTTGAAGCTTTTTCCAGCATTTTCTGCTGCATGATGGAGATCAAAAAGTATATTTCAGACAGTAGCATGAATATTTCTTCTGCTTTCTGTAGCAGACTGGAAAGGGTGTTGGGGGGGCAACAGTAATAGAGAAAGCAAGAATTTACCAGTGAAATGAGGGTAGAGTAGCAAAACTGAAGAACTCTTGCTCCAAGAGTGAATTCTGGGCTTTGAGAGTGATGGTGAGAGACTTGAGAGACTTAGTTTTTTTATTAAATGCTAATTGAAGTACTGTTTTGTCAAAGGGAAAATAAGTTGACAGGAGAAAGCAGGAAGGTTCTTAGGGACCAAAACCAGTATTAGTGGAATATGAACCATGAAGCTGTATTTGCAAAGAGGACAGGGCATGCAGTATTAGCAGCTACTCTGAAATCTTGACTCTGACCCTTTTAACTGGCATCAGGGGATGTTTAAACAGTATCTGTGGTTTGAAGGTCACACAGTCATGACAGGCATGTCAAAATATTTGAGAAATGGTGTATAACATGATAAACAATTTTCCATAGTGGCTTTTTTCAGTGATCGTGGGGGAGAGAACAACTGTGGCACTAATTGTAGTTAGTAAGATTCATACTAATGCAATAGAGGATGCATATACGCCCATATAAATACATACCATACAAATTGTTGGCAAGTTATCTGTGCTTTTGGCACTTATGTGAAGAAAGGCCCTACTTTAATAGATGTGCAGCGAGACTTATGGTTTCCTTGGGAACTACTACTCTACATTTTGTGAGAATGTGCTTATTATTAATGTTGCACTCACATTGAGATTTTAACGCAGGCTTTTTTATTCTGTTTGGGCTGGTTGTGTGTATTCCTGCCCAGCTAAAAAGCAGCTCAGAACAAATGAGCGTTTTCATTATTAGATGTTTATCAGATCCAGAAACACAAAGAAAATTGCTTTCTGTCAAGGCGAGGTGAGAGAGGAGAGCTGCTGAGCCTTTGTCTCATTAATTTTACAAGAAGGGAAGAGTAGTTTGCACTTAGCACATGAAGATAACGTCTGTTTACTTTGGTAAACCTTGCTGGAAACTTGATACGTTAAATTTTAATACGATGCTTCTGTAGGCTATCATGAGAACAAATGGAAGTATGATTTCATTAGAGAGCTTAGATAACATTTATTTTTCCAATCTTATTTTCACAAGCTTTTGGACAGACCTTAAACAGAAAAATCTATTTCAAGTAAACGGGTTATAATTTTCAGGAAAACCTTGGAGACTTAAGAGGAGAATGGTCAAGAGACTGGCAGTTTTGTATTAGTGGGATGATAATGACAATTATGAATGGGTTATTCTAAAGGGACAGTAATCTTTTGTAGAAACTGTTCTGGTAAGTGTCCAAAATGTAATTTCTTTGGCTTACTGGGAGCTCTCTAAAAATTAATCATTGTTGTCAGAATGCATTCCTTAAATTGATACAGTCAAGTTTTTAATAAAACTTCTGTTGTTTATAAATAATGAAAATCTTCCCCCTGCTTTCTTGACGGTGCATCTTCCTATTATGTGGTTTTGTATTTTAAATTAATTTGGTTGTGTACAAATGCTTCAACCCTGTTAGCTGACACACAGGTTCTACACCAGGACTTAATAACTTTGGATAGGGAGACAGACATATACACATGTGTGTATATTTATAGGTAACTGAAATAATTTTGAAATTCACTGTGGATTTTTATTACTATTTCTGAATGGCTAAGCAAGGACATTTTTGGGACCTTCTGTAGTACAGTTTCATGACAGTTTATTCATGTGATACTTTCTTTTGGATTTCTTTATCAGAGGTTTACACTCAAAGAAATGAACTCCTAATAGCAGAACTTGAGGCAATTAATTACTAGAATATAATGTTTTCCAGCAGTGAGATGGTTCAGCTGTAGATCCAAACTTCCCACAATAACTTGTTTCAATATACAGACCCTCTTAATGAAGAACAAAGTAATAAAAGTAATGAGCTCTTAACGAATCTGTTAAAGGATATGAATGAGAGGCACTTAAGCTTCTTGGAAAGCAGACTTTTGATAGTTTCTCTGACAGCATAGAGCAGTAACAAGTTACAGCTGTGCTTGGCAGTCTCAGGCAGCTATGGTTGAATGCCTTCTAATAATTTAAGAAATGGAGATAAGGTGTCGTTTCCTTTCTGATAACTAGAGAGCAAGAGATTGGCCCTCTTGAAGTTGGTTATGATAGATTTAGATCATATTTATCTTGACTTCCTCCTCTGCTCTGTGCTGATTGCTCAGTGGCTTCCTAGTCAAGATTTCCATTAGGAGGTCTGGTAGGTATTACTATGAGAAATGTTATGTGCCTTTTCAAAACAAAGTCCCATAGAGGTAGGATACTGCATGAATGAGTCCTGAGCTGGACTGCCGGAAGAGGGGAAAGGTGAAGCTGCAAGAGGAGAGGTGGTGGTTTGCTTTTCAAAGTAAAGTTGACATTTGTTTTCCATGCCTGTTTAAGCTGCTACTTCAGGCTTGAAAAGCCTAGGAAACCTGTTATCAGTGGAAATTTTGCTGGGCAGTGATTAAAGTATTAAGGATATAGGGATCACAAACTAAAATGACACATGTAAGATGTGAGACAAACAAAATGAGATCATAATTATTTTCTATGAGAGGTTACCTTATTTAGAAATGTTAATTTGAACCTCAAAGGCACAAGATGTCAATAGAATTGCACACCTGGCTGAGCCCAGTGCACTTTGCCATTCCAAGGCTTAGTACATTTTCTTGAAGAAATATTGGTGTGATATTATGAAGTGATAAAAAATCAATGAGCCAATGATTTCCTGGTCAGATGGAGTGCTTTGTTGTTAAATTAATTCTTTCACTTGGGGCTGCAAGGGCTAAAAAAAGTTGGAAAGCATTGCTGGGTGACTTGATGGAGATTTACTTGCTGTGTTATTCCGGAGAAGGCTAAAATGAATCTGCAAATGATGTTTTTGACTACAGTAAGGCACCTGCAATTATTCACTTCGCCACTCATGGAAGACGTCATTGATTAAATTCCAAAGCCTATTGACTGTAGTGGTGTGGCTGAACTCATTCTCATCTTGAGTCTGCATTTACAGGGTGCACTTAAATTAAAGCTTTTGTTTGGTTGGTTGGTTTTTTTAAATGAATAGTAGAGATATGGAATGTGTTCGTTATTAAGAGAGCTTCCCTCTGAATTATTGGCATTTTGTTTCTGGCAAGACAAAATATGAGACGCAGGTTTAAAAACTAAAGGAAGAGGTAGGTCTATTTGCAGTGGAAAACATGAGTTATCTCCCATAGCTTATGATGAGGTGGTTAAAACTGAGCTGGAATATAGACAAGAATTCCTCAAATTTCCATGTAATTTGCGTGATTTGCTGCCAGTTACAACACTTATAAAATTATGAAGATGTCATTAAAATGCTGTACTGAAATTTTCACAAGTGGAACAATCTGAATAGGATTGGCTTTTACAAAATGAGGGACAATTAACAGTATTAAGGGCTTTGTCATAAAAATTATTTGGAAGTCATGTAAAAATGAAGCATGTTGATGTCATCCCAGAAACAAAGGAGAAACTTTTTTAAGTCTGACTGTAAAATTAAAAAGGAAGTTTATTTTGTTTTCAGTTATGTTATCAGTAGAAAACAGAGAAAATCTTTAAAATCCTGCTCGCCAGTAAGTAATTGCTGTGAAAGTCTGGTATGTCAACAATTTCATCTCAGTAGAACAATGTAGTTGAGAAGGAAGTGGTGTCATTAGATAAGTTAAAACAGACACAACCATCACACATAAATCTGTATCGACAGATATTGAGCCATTTTCTGTGCATCTGTTTTGATCTCTACCTGTATATTAGCCATTACCTTTTCAATTTAACACAGAAAAGCAGCACAGGATGCATACCCCTGGCATACTTACAGGTAGGGTAAAGACAATGACGAAGTCTAGATGACTGTGGCAACTTCAAATGGCCCATGAACTCTGAAGGTCTTTTTTTGGAGAGTGAGTAATTTAAAAAGTTTAAGTCTATAATGATGTATTCCTGAGACTGATGGGAGAAGACTGAAAGCTTGAGGAGGAAACTGAATCTTGGTGTCTCATGTTTGGTATGAGTCCTCGTCCTACTGAGTTATTAGATATTTTAAAGGAAGAAGAGTGACATTCTTTTCTTTTTCAGGTAGAAAGTAGTCTAAGCACCTGACTCTGGCAGAAAGTTACAGGCTTTCTGAACCTGAAATTCTCTGCATCTCTCCCCATCCTGGTAGTGAAACTCAGATTCTACTGATTATTTAACTTGTCTTAAGATTAAGTATATTGAAATCATGTTTAAATCTCTACATTTCTTTGTGAACCTGGCCTTGATGGAATTAGGTTTTATTTTCCTAGATTTATTTTTGGCTGCCATAGGCAGTGTCCTGATTACACGATGGCTGTTGCTGATCCTGTTTTGGAGTAACCTAAGTCTTCCACAAGGCCTAGGTAGGAGATGAACATGGTTGATACCTCCACAAATTTGAATTTCCTTCATTGGTCTAGCTCTGTGTTCTCCACACTCATTGACATTTCCAGCTGTGTGAGCCTTGGGAATCTATAAGTGGAGTGATCAGTGTTTATTGAGAAAGGCCTGTTAATGGGGAACAATAATTTTTTTTCTGGTGTTTGCTACTTTCTCCAAATAGGAAACAGTGACCTTGGGAAAAAGTTAGAAGTTATCAGGGTGGAGGGAAAACCCACCAGAACTTTGAAAAAGTTACATTTAAAAAAACACAACACCAAAACTGCGTGATAGTAGATTTTCCTGTCTTGGCCAATGCTTGTGAATTACTGTGCTAGGCTAAAAGACAGGAGCAATTTTTTTTTCACAAATCTACCTGGTTTTGCCCTGTAAAAAGGGACTGAGGTACAATATGCAAACTTTTTGTTTTAACCCAGTGTAGGGTTAAATATGTGATAAGATAGTAGAGTCTGCTTGCAGTAACAGAGGTGAACTGTTTTCTGTTCAATTGTATCATCCTCTAGTGACCATGTTGGGTTAAGAACTGTAAGAGTTTGTCAAAAAAGACATTTTGGTAGTCATCACTTCTTTCTTAGGGAAATTTCAACTCCTTTGTGGTATGAGAGACCTCTTAGCCCAAGCGCTTGTCATGGTATTATGGTCTCTAACTTAAAAGTTACCAGCTGGATCTGTAAAACGTGTAATTGTGAAAACTTGTCTTGCAGTTGTTTTCATATTCTTGTAATTTAGATACCATTGTTATCCTTTTCAGCAACTGAAGTCTTTCTAAGAGCTTTTTTGATGATAGAACAGCTAAACAAGCATTACTTGCCAATAATGCTTTAGTGCTGCTTAACCTCATGCAAAAGAAATGACCTAATAAGCCCAGTTTTAAAATACTTTATTTTCTGTTTTACTAGAATACACAGAGCCTGACATTCCCTTCTCAAAACGTGTGGGGTAATAGCAATAGCAAGGGGAGAACTGAAGTGCTGCCGGTGAGGTTAACTGGCAGGTTTTGCTGCTTGTGAGGTTTTAGGTGATAACTCACACAACGTTAAGTTAAACTTTAGTGTTTCTGAATTTCAAGGACAACTAAAAATAAGACCATATACTCTCTCCTCCTTTGTATTCATAAACCATACTGGAGTAAGGTCCAGGTAGCCCCTACTATCTGAGAAACTATGACCCCAAAATTAATTGGAAGTTTACTTTGACACATAATTTGGGGATCTTTGTTAACAGAGCAATGGCCAGGGGAGCTGGAAATTTCAGTCTTTCTGTAACTATGATAATAAATCTGAGTTCTGAAAAACCTCTCTAGACTATCTTAAAAATTGAAATCCTAATTGTAGGTTTACAATTCTAATTGTGATATATAATTTTAATTCACTCATGCAGTGGTCAGAAAGAGAATCAGAACAAAATCACAGGCCTTTCAGGTAGTAATTACATATTTTTTTAGACATTTGTTCTGAAAGGGCTGCTGATGCGATAAAAAATGAAATCCCTCATGCTATTGAACAAGTAATACGACAGAGGTTAAATAAATTGCTGCTGAGATTTAGTAAAACTCATGAGCACGTGTTGAACATAAACCCAGCAATCGCATCAGTTATGTATTAAACTGCACAGATGGGGTACCTTTCAAAATGCTATGTTGCTATTCTGAATCTCTGAAGTGTTTCTGTCACTTTTGGCAATGTAACTTGTGTATTTGTCAATTAGTCTTACAGAAGAAATATTTCTCCTTGCTAAAGGCTTTTAAGCTCTGAAGTTCAAGTTGAAAATAAAGGGAAGGTATTAATTTCTGGCCGGAAAGAAGAATTTTTTGACTCTTGTTATATTTACATCCTTTCTTAACTGATTATTGATTCTGGAGGAATCCTGAGATGTATCTTGATATTTTAGACTGCATAAATGCCTGGGGGTGAGTTGAAGAAAGCATCATTTATTATAAAGTTTATTTCAGCTGATCACTCTTCTTTTGAAAGCCAGACACATAATGGGAAAATAGAGCCTTGTAGGCAAATTTGTTACCTGTCCACAGCATTTAAAGGGGTAGCTTTTCAGGGGAAAAGGCACATTTCAGCATCCGTGTGGGTGTTGGTATGAGGAAACATT
Source organism: Aviceda cuculoides (assembly GCA_035590195.1). NCBI lineage: Eukaryota > Metazoa > Chordata > Aves > Accipitriformes > Accipitridae > Aviceda > Aviceda cuculoides. Next base: position 9,501,342 of record JAVJGG010000032.1, on the reverse strand, counting down.
GCAGTTTGAGATCTCAGATATGGTCTTCTTTTCGTAATTTCTTAGGACTGCCAGAAATACATATGTACTTGCATTTAAGTCTGGCTGCCTTTGAAGAGATTACACATCTCAAGGTGAGTATTTTTAAGTGGGTAAATGGATTTGACTTTGCATCAGAGTATCTGTGTGTGCAATTAAGAAACTTAGAAGTTGTTCTCATGACGCAAAAAGTTATTCCTGCTTTTTGAAAAAATTCCAAGAAGCTGATGAAAAGTTGAGAGATGCTAGTTCAAGAAGAAAATGTAATTTTGTATTTATTCAGATGGCATTATATTTATTTTCTAGCTTTGGATTTCTTTTCTGCCTTTCAGTCTTCAGATTATTCAGACTTTCATTGCAGGAAATAAATAAATGAGGCACTTCTACATGAAATGCTTAAACAATAACTTCCCAAGTATAAGGATATATTAATGCACAGAATTAGACTTGTTCTGTCTCAGTAAGAGGAACCAAAGTATCCTGAGTACATATCAAGAAATGGGATTTATGGCACAGAATATGAGGGTACCCCAAGAGCTTTGGCGTGCAATTGTAAGTGGGTTTATGGGGCAAAAGGGCAGTGGAATACTAAAGGTTAAAGTAAAGATTAAATCACAAAAGAAGAGAAATATTATCTCAAACAAATTCAACCAGATGCTCTAAAGATTTAACCAATTTTCAAACAGAGGATGGGGTCATAAGGAAGGGCAAAAATGCTCTTCTAACATCCTTATATTTAGCTCTTTCACTAACATCTGGGTTTAGTAGATTAACAGCTAGAAAATGTTTCTGAGAGGACTTTTTCAGTGATAAGCAATCAGGGCAAGGTGACAAACAACATTATAATATCTGATACTTCACTGAAGATGCCTCGGGGCAAAAGCCTTCCAGTGCTGATGAGGAGAGTATCAGTCCTTTGTGGCAAATTGTTTTAGCAAGAAAGCTCCATGACTTAATAAATGCCGAAGTTAGAAGATCAAGTGTTGCGGTACATATGAGCCTAGGCCATGTTTAGGTATTTCAACTGTCAGGCCTTTTCTGTTGTTGTTGGGTTTGGGTTTTTTTTTCTCCCGCAATGCAACACTCAATGCAACTAGGCTGGATCTAGACATTTGTGTCAAAATGAGAATTTTGCTCCTGTAGTATTGATTTCTCCGTACACTGTAACACCCTCTGCCTGCATCTGCCCTGTAAATTCTTCCTGAACTATGCAGTTCAGCTGTGTATCTTCCAGGGATCCAAGGTCTTGTTCCAACACAGTTCAGCTACATAACCTGGGCTCAGATGTCTGAGAAAATTGCAAAGTTATGAGAAAGAGCTGTGACAAAGCGTGTAAGAAAAATTAAAAAGAAAAGGTAAAATTACAGGCAGAGGCAGAACTGTAGAGACAAATATTCTTAGTACCTCAAAGAATCGAGAGGAAAAGAGCTGATGTGGAAAAGTATTAAAAGACTTTAAAAAGTAAAGAAAATTAAGAGGCTGGTTGGAGGTCAGCAGATGTAGCTGTGAGCCAGTCGGTTCCTTGGTGCCAGCAGAGGTGGTGGAGGGTGGCAGCTTGGCCGCACAGGTAATCTGCTCCAGGGAGCTCCAGAGGCTGACCCCTCTCCTCTAGGCTTGGGTCTGCCTGGCCAGCAAAAACCCTTTGAGTCTTTTAGCAGGGTAGTGAGTAGCTGTCACGTCCCAATTTCTCAGAACAATGACTCAGGTTTGTTGGTTCCCAGGTCAGAATTAAGGTGAAATGACACCACGGATCCTTTAACTCACAAAACTCACCTTTTATTTGCTCACAGCAAGAATTGGCATGCTCACCACAAAACTTGGTATGCTCACAACAAAAACTGTCATGAAACTATGTCAGTAAACTGTGTAATGTGCTAACCATGCATCACCAAGCATCGACTACAGGCCTTGCTTATCTGGGAATTGGTTCAGGGAAGACAATAAGGAGATCCCTCCCGTTGAGTCACAAGGTTCAGAGCGGACCCATTTGCTTTCTACACTCCCTCTCAGAGAGGAGCCTGGGACAGCTGTATCTGCTCCTAGTCCCAGACTTGGTCAACGGTTTATGTCTAAAGGGATGAGATGTAGGGGTTATGGAAAAGAAAAAGAAAGAGAGAGAGAAAAGAGAAAGATTTCACCTGTCCTGGGTCCAGCGTCGGTTCAGTCAGCCAAGGGGTCCGGTTCCGGTGGGCTTGCGCACCTGGGGCTTCAGTTTGTGTCCTTTTATCATCCTTACCCCTCCTTCGGGCAGGCATTAGGCTAATTAGGTGTCATGAGGGTTTGTGAGCCTTTGGGCTTGGGGGTCCTTTGGGGAGTAACTTCTCCTTCTCTGCATGGTGAGCTGCCCTGTTCAGCACATCAGCACAGGGAGCTGCGCACCCTCCAGCTGGCCCTCTCCTCCTGTTGCTGATGGGTGCTGATCGCTGCTTTCCCCTGGGGTTCCTTGCTAGGCAGAGTTAGCTGTTAAGCAGAACTTGCCCCACCACAATGTTTGAGACATTAACACTTTCAGTCTCTCACAGTAGCCTGGCAACTCTTAACCTTGCTGTCTTGCATGTATGCTCATCAATAAATAATTGCTTTATACTTTTAAGCTGTGTAGGTACTGCTGGTGCAGGCTTTTTGCACATGCCCGAATAAACTGACATAAAAGAGGGTTGGCAACACACCCACCCACCCAACCAACAAGGCAATTCCAGCAAGATATCTGGGTATTTAAAAAAACAAACAATCAAACAAACAAAAACCAAAAAAACCCCAAAACCCCAAAACAAATCAAAACCAAAACCAAAAATCCAAAACACTTTTTCAGCACAGCATATCCTGTGCTTCCTTTTCTTTCCTTCCTCAGTGTTGTACAGGTAGGACAACCTAAAAGGAAAAAAGTGATTCAGAGCTGTTGAAATCCAGTTACGTTCTCATTTCTTATTTATCTGCCTGTTAATTTATGTTAAGGATGTGGTTTCAAAGATGAAGTGTACCATTACTGATGATTCTCAAAATATTTTGTGTTGTCTACAATTTCTCTTGCTATTGTTTCAATAGCAATTGTAAATGGAGTACCATTAATCAATATTTCCCCAGCAATTTAGGGTTGTGTAAGGTGTGTGGGAGATGTATTTTGCTATTTCAGATTCTATGTGTTTTGCATATGTCTTGGTTTCAGCTGGGATAGAGTTAATTGTCTTCCTAGTAGCTGGTATGGTGCTGTGTTTTGAGTTCAGTATGCGAAGA
>JAVJGG010000032.1:9482443-9497990 GCA_035590195.1 Aviceda cuculoides | reverse complement strand
TTCTCATTACCCTACTCTGGTTGATTGGTAATAAATTGAGTTAATTTTCCCCAAGTTGAGCCTGTTTTGCCCATGACAGTAATTGGCGAATGATCTCTCCTGTCCTTATCTCGACCCACGAGCCCTTTGTTATATTTGTTATTTTTCTCTCCCCATCCAGCTGAGGTTGGGGGAGTGATAGAATGTCTTTGGTGGGCACCTGGTGTTCAGTCAGGGTCAACCCACCAGAAAGTTATACCACTGTATTGGAAAGACTTCAAGACTGACAAAGCTAGAGAAAAAGAGATATCGCAAATGATGTGACTATAGATTACTGCTAGGTTATTTACAATCTTAAAACACTGATTTGGGACATGTATGCTCCAACCTGCTATCTCACCACTTTTTATGTATTCTGCACTGTATCCATCTACACTGGATAAAAACTACAAAAATTATCTTGGATGTTTTATTTAAATATCAAGACTACCTAAAGAGTGATCGGCATTTTGAAATGAGCTGTAAACAAGAATCCTGGTTCTGCTTCCTCTGTTGAGAGAGGCATCTTCTCAAAAACATTATTCTCAGCTCTCAGATTCATTAATCAGATACCATTTTCTTCTTAGCATTTCTTGCTCGGAAGCTCGCAGCTTTCTATTCAGCATATAAATATTTGCATCCTATCTGCGAAGTGCATAATTCTTCTTGTGCTGAGAATTTAGGGCTAAATACATTAAAGTTAAGCACTGCAGTGTCTCTGTCCATCCAACTAATCCCATATATCCATGTCTTAATCTGAAACTGTTGTTATGTTCCTAATATGTGTAAGTCAGTAAAGTGTATGTAATTGAGACAAATCAATTACTATTGTAAAATGAATACTTATATTGACACAAACCCTATTTTTATGTCAATAGGTGGTAAGAGAGATGTTCTGTGCAATGCAGTAATCATAAGGCCAAGGAAGGAAACTCTTCCCATGAAGAGTATAGCAATTAATCTCTGTTCAACAATGTATTTATAAGAGACATATATTTATCACACCTAAAATGTTGTCTTGCTGTAGACTTAAGTGGTGTATTTCATTAAGGGCCTGACTCTGTAAAGTACTAAAAAAAAGGTTTAACACTAAGTATATGAATACTCCTACCTCATTAAAGTTGTGATGCTTGCTAAACTTCAGTATGCTGAATTAGAACCTATCAACCCTGTAGTTGGTTCTAACACTCATAACATTCCTGTCATAACACACTGTTTAAAAAAGAACATACATTTTTAGTGTCACTGGCTGCAAGTTTTAGGTTATTTCTGTTTAATAAAGATAGAAAAGAAAAAAAAAATGCAAAAAATTTGCAGCCATGATAATCTTGTTTGTGGTGACTGATCTTCTTGCATTTGATAATGATATTAGCACTGCAAGAAGCTTTGTCAGCTCTGCCAGTGGACTTTCACTCTTAATTACTATTTTCAGTGATTTTTTTGGTGTTTGATGGTAATTTTGAGCCACAGCTGCTGTTTCCATTTTGATTTGTTTACTTTCCATAAGACAATTTGTTTTACGGAAATGAATCCCATTAAATAGGGCTTCTTTTGTGTGATATGTGAGTATAATGCTTGTCTTAGGATTTTCATTTTAATGAACACTTTTATAATTGCTTGTTTGCAGAATATTAGGTTTTAAGATTTAGTTTATGCATGTTTATTTTCTTAAGAAATAATGCAAATAGTTTGTGTTGATATTACATTAAGCCAATATATTTTAAAAGGATGAATGAAAAGTCCTGCAACTGGAAAGAAAGATCCCGTTGCAACAGTGCAAGCTGGGGACTCACTGAGGAGCACCTCTGCTGAAAACGACCCTGGAAATCTTGGTAGGCAGCAAACGGAACATGAGCCCTCTGTGTGCTGTGGCACATCAGAAGTGCAGCCAGTAGCTCAGTAGAAGCGACTGTCAGGGAGTTGCAGTGGCAGACTGCTCCATGAGTAGGGGCAAGCTGGGAGCTGCGGGTAGCAGAGGAGTGCTAAAGGGTACAGACCTCACTGGCAAGGAGTCAGAGAGTTGAGTCAACAAGTCCGGATCAGGATAGGTGGTGGAGATAGTGTTTAGAGTCTGCCCAAGTTCTGTGATAACACAGAAAGTCATTTGTAATGAGGCAGGTCCAAAGTCAATCCCAAAAGCAAGTCAGTGGTTTAAGCTTAGGGTAGAATCAAGGTAGTACGAGACTGGAAGCAGATCTGGCTGCTACTCAACTGCAGTGTTGCTTAGGTGAGGGCCAAGTGTGAGACCCTCAGGTGAAAAGGAGCTTCCCAGGGAAGGAGGGGCAGATCCCTACTTCTACCTTTCTTCACAACAGCCTTTAGCAGTCAGACTTGGTGAAGCTTGGACTCAGTCAACTAAGCTCCTGGAAAAGGGAATGTGCTCACAGCCATGACAATCGTTGTTCTCCTTTACTTTGTATTTGTTAGACCAATCTAGAATACTACATCCAGATTTGGGCCCTCTCCAATATAAGAAAGACATAAATAAGCTGTTATTTGTTCAGTAGAGGACCACCAAGATGGTCAGGGAGCTGGAGCTCTTGCTCTGTGAGGACAGGCTGAGGGAGTTTGCTTGTTCAGCTTGGAGAAGAGACAGCTTTGGCAGGTAGCTAATAGCAGCCTACCAATGCCTACAAGGAGATCATCAAGACAGAGCTAGTTAAAACAAGAGATGTCCAAAGTGGATATAAGGGGAAATTTTTTTTTTCCACCATGAAGACAGGCAAGCAGTGAAACAGGTTGCCAAGAGAGGCTGTGAAGTCTCTGTCCTCAGAGTTTTTCAAGACCATAATGGATAAAGCCCTGAGCAGCTTGGCAGTATCTTACATCTGACCCAACTTTGAGACACCTCCTGAGCTCCCTTCCAGCCTGAGCTGTCTTATAATGCAAGGGTTCTACAGTGTCTCATTAATTCATTATTTTGACTCTTACTTATTACAGTTTCTAGAATTATATATTACTGATATTTTTATCAATATCAATTTTGAGAGGGGAAAATGGGAAAGAGGAATAGAAAAAGAAATTTATTTCAAGATAAAAAAGAGGCAAGGATGTCTAATAAAGATTTAAACTAGGTCTTCAGAAGCTAAATGAAATTTACTTATCCTGGCCACTGGTAGGTAAAGGCAGGAGCTTGTTACTAAAAAATACTTTCTTCAAAGGACAACTTAAATCAGATCCAATTCTGTCACATGAAACTACCTGAATTAAAGGTAGTTTTCTCTGTTACTGAAAGGAATAAGTTAAATAGATACATAAGTCAGGAATAAGTTCTCCACATCAAACAAATAAAAAAATAAAAAGAAAAATCCTAAACAAGTCAACATAGAAAAGGAACTATAAGGTAATCAAAAAGTCTTCAAACTGAACTATTAGGAAGTGTGGAACTACACAGTAAGGTCTGATGGGGGCAGGGGGGAGGGCAGGGATTGAGGGAGAATTGAGGTTCATTCTACCATCCTGATATCATCTTTGAAATTAATGTTTCTATTTGTAGTGAAAGGTGTGAATCAGCATGAGCTAACAGCATCTAATTTATCATAAACTAGTCATACTGGGTTCCTTTCGTATTAGTATTTTAGTTTGGGTAACAGATGTGCTTCTGAGGGCAGTCTCCTGATCACACCCTCTCACTGCATTTTATTTCACACCACAGACAGGTCTTAGAGCTTACCAAAGCTTTGTCTTTTGGACAAAACTATATTAAGAAACTGTATTTAACTGTTAATGGGCACTCAGTCCACAAGTCCAGACTAGAACCAGTCCAAAGTAGAACCTTCTGAAATGCATATAGCATGGACACAGCTGTCAGTATCAACCATTGCTCTGCAGATCTCTTCTCATTGTTGTGCACCACCTCATTGTTCTGCACCATTTACCGACAAGGATACAGCAGTTAATTTCAGGAATTAAAGCACTTCTTAGACTTAAAAAAAAAAAAAAAAAAAAAAAAAAAATCTCATCTAAAGGGTACTCTAAGAGATGAAAATTCAGTGACATCAACTGAAACTCTTCTATTGACTTCACAGGAAGCTGGATCAGATTCAGATAATAGCTCATCAGTAGGAAATCTTATACTTACTTTTTGAATCATCAATATTTAAAAGGCCAGATAAACCAAAACATCTGTGGTTTTTTTCACAGATTGCTCTTTTTAACAAAAGGTATGTTTTTTTCTTTACTTGAAGTCAAAGGAAAATGAAACTTGGCACCATATCTTTTTCTTCTAGTGGCAGACAATAAAGGGTACCCCCATCCTCTAGAAGGAGGAGCTTAAGTCAGCTCTACCCACGTTTCCAACAATTCAGAAAAACAGAAACTTGGCAGAATATTAGGACTCGAGTGTTAAGGATTCCTAGTGATAACATTTCTGAATTAACAACAAATTAATAGTTGCTTTTGATAGCTCTTTTATATCTGGATACAGCTGGATTAAACTTAACTGCAAAGGGAACTCAATTTTCTTTATCATCAATTTGACATTGTTTAACAGATGTTTTCTGGAAACTATTGTAATCTTTTTAATTTGTCTCTGTGTAATGTGCAGCAAATATCCTTGGTTAATAGTCTGATTATTAAATTTAATTCTTTTTCAATAGCATTTTTCATTGTTGCAGAAACTTTGAATCCTAATAACAAGGCTATAAAGAACACTGATTTCACTTTGGTTTTAAAGCCCACAACTATTTTACAACAGACACATGCTAAAACAGTCCTTAACATGAAACAGTCTGTAACAGCCTGATGCCAATAGATAGTACAATAGATGAGAGAATCTTTAGTGATGAGTCTTCGTCTAAAGCCTGGGAGATATATTTTTGTCTTGATGTTTTGCTGATTTCTCCATCACACCATCTCCCTTCTGTGCCTTTTACATAAACATCCTTCCACCCTCTACATGTTCTAACATGATAATCAGATTTGTTTCTCTTCCACTCCCAGCATCAGCATATCTAATTTTAGATGACTTCTGTGGCTAAAATGTCAAAGTCCTCTCTGCACTTTCACTCCCTTTCCCTCCTATTTCAATGTAGGGTCGGTATATCTTTTAAGATCTTACATATGTGATTAGATTATCATTTATTATTTGGTTTTAGTCATACCTACAGAAGACTAGGCACTGTACAAAACAGCTCATAATTCTTATTAAGAATTAAGAAGACTTCTTAAAGCTGAAGAAGTTTACAGTCCAAATTCTGTAAAGTATAATACACTTGCTCACTCTTTGCCTGCTTGACATATTGGTCTCCTCTACCTTTGGAATATATAAATCTTTCTCTACTGCATAGCTCTCACTACCGCTGAGAATTTTTCATAAACATGTCAAGAAGACCTGCAAGACCTCAGCATGAGCATAAGATACATAGGAAAGTTGAGTTGAGAAGACATATAACACTAGCTGGAAGCCTAGAACAGATACTACTAGTGACTGTACTCTGAAATTACATTAGAGTTGAATTAATGATCAAATAGGTTCAATTCCAAGAATTAGATAAATTAGAGCTTAAAAAATACCTTGGATTTACTAAGTCAGAAATGTAATGCCAACCTTACTAAAATACAGATGAAGAAAAAGTCACAAATTCTTTGGAAAGTATACTGAAAAGGGAACTAAATCCTAAACTTAAAAAAAAAGAAACCCCATATACATTAAATTAAGCACATGCTTATGAGTTTTGCTGGAGAGAAATCTATATCTGTAGTACTTGAACTGATCAGAAACACAGACTTTTTATTGATTTTTATTATTATTGGTTTTAATCTAGAAACTAAACCTGTTTGTGGAACTTGTGAAATAGAAGTGAATATAAACAGAGGTATATTACTAAGGAAGATCTGTCTGAACACAAACAAGTTAACAGAAAAATAGAGTTTCAATATATTACACATGCATAGAAGATGTAGGGCAGAGACACATTCAACATGTACACACAAGACCAGTAAATGTGTATTGTTATCAAATAAAGTAGAAATTAATACTTTGTATTGTTATAAAAGTCAACATATATTTGTATTATAAGATAGTTCAGAGTTTATTAGTACATATAAAATAATAGTGAGGTATGTATGTCAAATTATGTTGCAAAATATTGCTTTCCTGTGCTGCTACTCTGTTACACCACACGACTTCAGTAAGCATTTGTGTATGGGTTATTCACCATCATATATCTATTTAGGGCAGTGGCTGTATTTTTTTTTTTCCACTGTCTGTATATAGGCTTTTCAGAACAAAAGACTCATCTCCTATGAAAAGGCAAAGACACTTCCTCCACCCTTTATCACAGGCATACTATAAAATTTCCAAGTGTTCCTGTATTGCTGGAGGAGGGTGAGGTAGGATCCTATAGTCAGGCGGAAAAAAGGTAGTGTTAAACCACACAATACAGGAGAAGAAAATTGCCTCCTTCAGGAGGAAAGTCAGAGGGAGGAATATTAGTTGTGAAAGAACCCAGGCAAGTTTTATCCCTGTGTAGGACTTGGGTAGCTTGCTTTAAAGATTTCACATTGACGTCGTTCCATTTCATAATATCCAAGTATGCTTTGAAAAAACATATACCCTGTGTGAAGGCACATTCCACCACATTACAGAGTTATTGTCTAAATAAATATTTAAAGCTTCTATACAAAATGAAATAGCATCAGGGCAAGTGATTAAGAATCCTCTCAGAATATCCCACTAGTTCAAACACTTCATCTGGCTTGTCAGAGATCTTCCTCTTACCTGATCTGAAATGTGCATTTGCAGTTTCTTAGAAAATATGATCACTGCCGGTGAAGTTTCTGTAAGGTACTGGTATTCACCTGACCAGAGAAGGCAAGAAAGTGAAGACTTGATTCCATGACCCGATGATGACTCCATAACATCAGAGACATGGGCAAGTCATTCTCCACTTCTTACAATTAGCTTTTAGTATAAAACAAACCCTAGATTTTATTTATCTAAAATTATTTTTATTTATAAATTATTTCTAAAACAAATTATTTATTTATTTGATAAACTACATTTTAGTACAACCCCCCTACCATTACTGTTTAGTATAAAAGTGGAATTGTCCCAGGAGGCAGATATCTTTCTTAGAATGTCTTTCATACTTAGGGAATTTCTGAGCTGAAATTACATCACTATTTTTACACTTAATTGGCTTTGGTGGACTTTCATTCCATTAATTTATTTGATCATTTTTTAAATCTATTTATATATTGGACATCAACAGTTTCTTGTAGTATTGAATTTTACAGTCTTGTATTATACATGGTACAAAATTATTCCTTCCTAATGTTTTTAAAATTTCCGCTCAATAAGTTCATGTAATATCATCTAGTTATTATTTTATTAATTTGGGGAGTATTTTTATGGTTTACCAAAAGAGAAGCCATTCTTTTTGCCACTGTTCTTATCTAGTATTACAATATTATGCCTCAATTCAGGTAGAGCCAGGACTTCATGTAGTATTTAAAATATAGATACATCAGAACCTTTTAGAATAGCATTTTTTTATTCTCTAATGCTTTCTTAATATTTCAGTCATTCTATTTGCTGTTTTGAATGCTGCTGAGCATTGAGATAACATTGTGACACTCACAATGAAAACAATTTTTTTTTCCCTGAGTAGTAATAACTAAATCAGAGTTCATCACTGTGTATTTTTAGTTGGGGCTGTTGTTTCTCATGTGCATTAGTTAGCATTTATTGTCATTGAATTGAATTCCATCTGTCATTTTATCATTCAGTCATTCAGGTCTTGAAACACTTTCACATCATTTTACCATCACAGTTATTCAGGGCAGTAAAAACGATCAGCAGACCTTGTCACATCACCGTTCATCACCTTTTCCAGGTCTTTTACACTGAACAGGTATGTCAGCTGATAACAACCTCCATTGTGAGAACTAATAATGTATTCCTACCTTTTATTTTCTATCTCTTAACCATGTATCACTCTGCAAGAGGACTTTCTCTCTTGTCACAAGAAAAATGGTTGTGTTTTTAGGGTGAGAACATAAAAAACTTTAGTAGTTTAAGTACACTATACCTGCTGAGTTTCTTTTCACTGTGCATTTGCTGATGTCTACAAAGATTGCAATAGATTTCTGAGGCCTGACCTCCTCCTCCTACAAAGTCCTGCTTGAACTTTCTCCATTTTGTCATTTATCTGCATGTTTACTGATTTCATATTTTATTTTACATTTTTCCAACTTGTGCTGGACTAACCGACTAATAGTTTTATGAAACTGAGCTTCATGCTCTAAATTAAGCAGAGAAAGAATTCAAACCTAGGTCTTCCACCTTCTATTGGTGTTTTCAATCATTGGGTTGAAGCAGAGCACATCTTACTCTAGAGATGGGGGGGAGGTTGGTTTGTTTGTGATGGAGCAAAGGCAATCTGGTTTATGCACTTAACTCCACAAACACATCTGATATTGTTTTGAATTTCAGACACAGGTAAGACTCAGATTTATCCAAGTAGGTGCTTAATGAAGACTTAAACCACACACCATTGTCTAGCATCGACTAATAACTAACTCAGGCAACTACACACACTGGCTTTCCTTGGGCAATTGGTCCCTTTATTGTAGGAGACCCCAGGTTATATCTCTATGAGCAAACTGCACGTGCCCAGGAGCATTCCTAGGCACTAGGCTAGGCAGCACAGAGTGCTTGTGCCTGTCTCCTGCAAAGAAGGCTGCATGCAAACTGCCTACAGGAACGGTCCCTGGAGCAGTCACCCTTCCAAACCAAGCGATCCTTTAGGAGTTTTCTAGCTGGCATATGCTGAAAGCATGCAAGGACTGTATAAACAACCCAGGTGAGCACATAACAGCAACCCTCCCTGCAGTTACAGTCTCAAAACAAAGGACCTGTGCTGCTGAGTGGGGGTAGCTCTTTGTTCCCCCTCTAAGCATAACTTTACAATAAAGAACCATTTGAATCAAGTTCTTTGACAAAAACATTCAGCATTTTTGTTCTGTTCTTCAACACCTCAGAAGAATTCAGTGGCATAATAAAAACAAAAACATTGAGTTCTCTAGTATGACATTCCATTTCCTTAATACTGAGGTAATTTATACTTTTTTTTCACAACACAATTTATTTATTGCATGATACGAAGCTCTGCTGCAAAGGAGACAAGGCTCCTTCACTAAATATTGCCAAGGTGCTGCAGTGGGCTGCAGTTCCATGTAGGCCTAGGGCCAGGAGTGGCAGGGGCTCCTCAGGCTGGCAGACGGGCAGAGCCTGGCAGCCAGGGCCTGTCGCAGCCCCCAGCCAGGACCAGGGCAGGCAGTGGACACCAGGGCAGCCCCATCCCCGAGGCATCAGGCACATCCCTGGGGATGGGGACTGGCCAAGGCCGGGCTAGGACACGGGCCTGCTGGTAGGCCCAGCACGGCAGGGCCCAGGGCAGGGAAGTGGGGAGCTGGAGGGTGGCCCTGCTGCGGTGTCACTGGGGCAGGGGCTGATGGCCCCGGGGGGCTGACGTGGTGTCCTGGGCTGTGGGCAGGGAGGGGGGAGCTGGGGGACGGAGGACAGGCAGGGCTGTGCATACCCTCGGGGCCCTGACCAATGTTTTCAAAGTATCCTCAAAAGAACGGTGTGTGGGTAGAATCCGATCACATACACACAAAACAGTATAATTCAGGTACACAGGGGAGCATAGAAAAGGTTGCACAGGCACGTATAATTTTACCATATCCTAACTTTTGACTGTGTTGACTGTTGTTCTTTTAATATACTTTTTGTACATGATTTGTATAAAATAAAAACAGGTTATCCAAATGACTCAAACTTCAATAAAACTATGTCAGTAATACATAATACTTAGAATGGTTATAATAAATATAACATTCTGAGAATGAAAATATTGCATACAAATGACTTCCTGTTTGAGAAGCTTACCCACATACTGAGAGCAATTAGACATCCGAGAAGTATTTATAACGCATTTTTCCTAAGATTGAAGGTATTATGATAATGATGTTGACATCATAATTTACTCTGCAGTTAAAAACTGCAGATCTGAATGGATGAACTGCTACATTTGTTTTTTCAGGGTTTACAAGTCACTCAGTTAATTCTTCTGGATGTTTGCAAAACTCTGCAACTGGTGGCTCATTGAACAACCTGTAAGGTTTCTTGGGTAGAACTTGTTTATAGCATTATTCTCACCCGTTTAAAAGAACATGTATATGCATACATAACAAAGAAGATATATACAGCTAATGATACATACCAAAACTAGGCTGGCACACATGAAGCCTCAGCATGGAACAAGTTCTATGGATACTTCACTATTTCCTGATACCTGTCTCTTGTAGGACCAACTGACAGGTCTTGTGCTTGCGCCTGCTTTCCACTTCAGCTGCCTTGAATTACAATCATAATCATAGTAATTGAGGTGGTAGACTCAGGGATCACTTGATCAGATCTCTCTCTAGAAGAAGTAAGAGTTTTTAGAAATCTGAGCATGATAGAACACATCTCTCATTTATGTGTGTTGATAACAGTGTGAAGTATTTGCATCATTTGCATTAATCAGTTATTTATAAGATTAGTCAAATGCTGCTCTTACTCTGTGTGCCAGAACAATTGCTTTTGATTTTTTTCCTTTGGGATCAATGCCATGTCACCATGATGACTATTGACATTGTCTCTACAACTACTGATGATTTTCTAGGCATACTGTTGAAAGTAGCAGAGATGTTCCTGCCTGAAGTACCTACAGTCCCTCAGACCTTTCACTGCTATTAATGTTAGTTCACAAAAGTTAAAAGACAATATGACTAACCCGTGATGAGGATACTTTGACCTTTTCCTTTCTCCCTGTTCTCTCTTAAGGTTAACAAATGGATAGTGATCTGTAATCAGCTATATTTGCTTTACTGTACCTATGCCTTAATTTATACTGGAAAATTTCTGATTTTCCTTGTACCACAGAAGGATTCAAGATATGTCCCCTAGCTCTCTTAAGCCTTCAGCAGCTGACTATTTTGCAGTTCACTCTTGCAAAAATTTTAGGCAATGCTATGGTTTTTAACTGTATGTTATGTGTTTGTGTGGCTCAGTGTTTCTGGTAGTGGAGGAGGGGGCTGCAGGGGTGGCTCCTGTGGGAAGCTTCTAGAAGCTTCATTGGCTCCAAGTCAGACCCACCTCTGGCCCAGGCTGACCCAATCAGTGACGGTGGTAGTGCCTCTGGGATAACAGATTGAAGAAGGGGAACCTGCAGTGAGTAGGGGGATTGGAATGTGAGAGGAACACTTCTGCAGACTCCGAGGTCAGTGAAGGAGGAGGGGTATGGGAGGAGGTGGATGCCCCTGCAGCCCATGGTGAGATGTCAGGCTGTCCCCCTCCAGCCCATGGAGGGGAGTGAAGGCCCCCAAAGATGGCTGTGACTCCATGGGAAAGCCCACACTGGAGCACTTTGTGACTAAAGATCGGCCCATGGAAACGACCCATGCCAGGGAAGTTTGGGAAGAGCTGAAGCCCGCAGAAAGGACTCACGTTGTAGAAGTTCATGAAGGACCGTCTCCTGTGGGAGGGACCCCATGCTGGAGCTGTGGACGAGTGAAGAGTCCTCCTCCCCCTGAGGAGGAAGGAGCAGCAGAGACAAGGTGGGATGAGCGGACCCCAAGCCCCATCCCCTGTTCCCCTGCGCCACCAGGGGAGGAGGGAGAGAGAACTGGGAGTGGGGTTGAGCCAGGAAGGAGGGAGGGGTGGGGGGAAAGTGTTCTAAGTCTTGCTTTTGCTTCTCAGTATCCTTGTTTTGATTTGATTTGTAGTAAATTAAATTGATTTTGTTTTTTCCCCAAGTTTAGCCTGTCTTTTGCCTGTGACCATAAGTGAGGAGTGATCCCTCCCAGTCCTTATCTCGACCCACGAGCCTGCCTTTATATTTTCTCCTCATCCCACCATGGCCAGGGAGGGGGGAGTGAGCGAGCAGCTTAGTGGTGCTTTGTTACCGGCTGGGCTGAAACCACGACAGCTGTGATTTGGGAATTGTGACTTTTCTTATGCTTTCTTTATATGTAGTCTTTTATATGTTGAAGAGATCAACATGAGATTCAAAAACCATCTGAAGCTTCAGCAGGAGTAAACAGGCTAGCAATAAATGTTGAAAAAAAGTTGACTACAAGAAAATATATCAAGCACAACCAGTGAAAAGGAAAAAATTACTACAGGAAAATGTATCCATCATAATCAGTGAAAAGGAAAATAATCAAACATTTCTATATAACACACTAACTGGTTAGACTAATTAGTGTGAAATGCAATTTGTATTCTACAGTTCCAGAAACAAAAGGAGTTCCAAAGCAATCTGACATATTAATTTTTTTGTTTTACAGCTAATACTACCACAGGAAAAAAAAAACAAAACCCCAAACTGGTGTAACTTCTGTTGCTGTTCATTATAGCATGGACATGTGTGACAGAAAAGTGAGAGCATGGACAGGTATGTACACAAAAGCATTCATGGCTTTGAGACTTTTTCAGTGTTATCTGGCATTTCAAATGTTATCCCTTAAAACTTATTTTCTTTCATTTATTTTTTGTGTCTCAAGTTCATATCATGAAATATGCTAAAGCTTTTCTTTATATTATTATTTTCTTGCTTTGATTGTCCTCATATTTTTGTAATCTTTTTCTCCTATTATAGATTGCCTGCACCTCCTTTGGGCAGCAAGGTATTTTGATGTAGTATGTAATTTTTTGTTTTTCCTCCAATTCCTTATCTTCTGCAGAGGAAATTGATTTTGTTTTTCTTTTTATCATTCAATTAAATGATTGTTTTTCTCTGGAGATAGAGTTGGTTTTGGTTTGGGTTTTTTTCTCCTTCTGAATTGACTTTATTTTTGTAGCTATAGCACATTTTTTGGCTGAGATTTGACTAAGATGCTTTTTGTGTTGAGTCTTATACCATCAGCACAAATATGTTAAAGCACAAGAAGAAAAAGAATCATAGTAGCATTAAAAAAACCAGTAAATAAAATGAGTAATCTATTCAGATATAATATTAACCCTATGGGACATATAAACCAGTAGCATATTTACTTGCAGGAATTTTATTTTCCTATTTCTCAGATAATCATGCTAGAGTTGCTTCAGTAGAGTTTCTTGGAAGAAAACAGAAGATTTCAGCTCTTGACATGTGATTGTCTTCAGTCTTTCCTCCACTTGCTTCTAAAGCCAAAATTAATACTTCACCTACCACAGAATATCATAGAAATAATTTATATTTATATTGTTACCTTAATCTCAGGTCATAGATACTACTTAGCATTAACACTGCAAATATAAAAATACCCAGACTCTTTGGACAAATGTGCAAAATAGTGGTGGAAAAGGGGACATAGTATAGCTTCCCCCCACCCCTCCCATACATCTATAGTAGTATTTCAATGTACTCCTTTGGTATTCGTCCTGAGAGCACTGTGTTAAGTCAAAGAGGTTGCTGGGGATAAGCATATAGAAGGTAAAGCCATATAATAAGACTCAGTGGAACAACAGTGGGTAACTGCTTACTAGAACCAGCAGGAATACCCTCTAACTATCAAATTGCACCCTTCCCAGGCCTGAAGAGTAAACTAAACCAGTGGATAATCTTGGATTTACAGAGGAAGAGGCAGACTGGGTAAATAGCTGTGGATGGCGCTCTGCCAGGGAACACAGCACCATCACATGAACTAAACAGAACAAAACTACTAATGCCCAAGACAAGGGTGTGGTGACAGAAAGTTTGTGTTGATAGTTGAGACATGGGTGGAGTGGTGATGGTGGAAACATTATACACTGCTTGCTGTACTGGTGTTATTTTCCAAACTAATGGCATATTCCCCTTTTCTGTGATGTTTTCCATCAGGAGATGAAAACATATGGCATGAATGGAAAGGTGGTGATAGTTCTAGTGAAAAGACCATCAGCCTGAGGCTGGGCTTGTCAGGCCGTGCAACAGAGAGGATTATATGCCATGCTCACCTCTGCTGCATGTGACAAGAGTGGAGGAGAAGAGGAAACTGACAGGTGGAGAAAGCAAAACCCATACAGTGCAGTGAGTGTTTTATTCCTAATAGATATAAAAACTCAGGCCTCTTGGGCTTTTGCCTACATGACTACCTATAATCATGAACACTGCATTTCCCTGTTCAAAATAATATTGTTGAAAAAGTCATCATAAATGAGAGAAGGAAAAGACATACTGCAGAACAGGCATTGATCTTCTCCACATTCAACAGCTACTGTAGTAGTTTCAAGGATGCTCAGGTGGACAGCAGTGGCCAAAAGATTAGATTGTAGCTGGTCCATGTTGTCCAAGGCTCCCCTGACAAGGGTCTATGAAGATTTGGGTCACCTAACAACTTTCTGGGCACTTGGGATGCAGTTTTAAAGGAGATGACTGTCTGAAAAAAAGTGAAGATAGATAAGTCCTGAAGCCATTTGATGTCTTTATCCACAGCCAAGGTCAAATACTTCTTGCTTTACTGTTAGCTTGCTTTACTTCTTAGAACTATGAAAAGACAAGGATAAATTAGAATGATGATGAAAGATGTGTGGGCTGGGACAGCTGGGAACTAAACCCCAGGAGACGTAATGTATCTTAGTCCTCTGTGATGCAGGGGACATCTTTCTTGCAGCCTTTTTTGTTTCTGGCAAGTCAGAAAAGGAAGGTCAACAAATTACAGGATTGGAACTTTTAAAGAAACATAATGGAGCCTAATGTGATTATATGCTCTCTACCTTACCAACCTACTGGAAATATCTTCCCTCTTTTCAGTAAGCATAACTTTGAATATTACTCATAACCAGAGGGCCTCAGAAATGTGTAAGGCCAAATGGTCCTAGAGACTCTCTTCATTTGTGTTAGTTTCTCTAGTTACATCTCCAAGTGTCCTCCAAGAGCAAATCAAATGAAAAAAAAACAGTAAATTCACTCCTGAGGTCTCTGTAATTGACACCTTTAAGAGAACAGTATAGATGCAGCCTCAGTCCTTAGTGATTTGTTTGTGCATCCTGCCCCAATTTGAGCAGCAAAGTGTCTTGCACGCATCTATACTAATCAGGGAACCTTTTGGGAAGGGATAGGGGAAAGTTTTTGCTGTAACCATGTGTCATGGTTTAACCCCAGCCAGCAACTAAGCACCACACAGCTGCTCACTCACTCCCTTCTGATGGGATGGGGGAGAGAATCAGAATTAAAAGTGAGAAAGCTCGTGGCTTGTGGTAAAGACTGCTAAATAGGTAAAGTGAAAGCTGCACACGCAAGCAAAGCAGAACAAGGAATTCATTCACCACTTCCCACGGGCAGGCAGGTGTTCAGCCATCTCCAGGAAAGCAGGGCTCCAGCACGCGTAACGGTCACTTGGGAAGACAAACGCCATCACTCCGAATGTCCCCCCCTTCCTTCTTCTTCCCCCAGCTTTATATACTGAACATGATGTCATATGGTCTGGAATTTCCCTCTGGTCAGCTGGGGTCAGCTGTCCCGGCTGTGTCCCCTCTCCACTCCTTGTGCCCCCCCAGCCTCCTCGCTGGTGGGGT
>JAVJGG010000032.1:9445651-9476592 GCA_035590195.1 Aviceda cuculoides | reverse complement strand
AAAACAAGGAATTCATTCACCACTTCCCACGGGCAGGCAGGTGTTCAGCCATCTCCAGGAAAGCAGGGCTCTGTCACATGTAACGGTCACTTGGGAAGACAAACACCATGACTCCGAATGTCCCCCCCTTCCTTCTTCTTCCCTCAGCTTTATATACTGAACATGATGTCATATGGTCTGGAATATCCCTTGGGTCAGTTGGGGTCAGCTGTCCCAGCTGCGTCCCCTCTCCACTCCTTGTGCCCCCCCAGCCTCCTCACTGGTGGGGTGGGGTGAGGAGCAGAAAAGCCCTTGGCTCTGGGTAAGAACTGCTCAGCGACAACGAAAACATCTCTGTGTTATCAGCACTGTTTTCAGCACAAATCCAAACCAAAGCCCCATACTAGCTACTATGAAGAAAATTAACTACCCCAGCCGAGATCAACACAGTAATCCAATGTCTTTATTTTACAGGTAAATCAAGTGATTACTCTGAGTGTGAAAATAAAATAAAACCTGAATGAAGGCAAAAAACCCATGTAACAGTCATTTTCATAACTTCTGCTGAGAGGTAGAACCAATTCTCTGGGCATCTTCAGAATTCTTTTCCTGTTGGCAAAAAAACCTGAATATTGCAGCTATGCAAAAGTATATAAAGGTAACTGCCCAACAAACAGGATCACTGCACTAAAGCATAAAGGTGCTTTTTAAGAGTAATTTGCTTGACTTAGACTAGAAAGATTTGGAGGGAGGGTTCTTTAAGTTTTGGGTTTGTTTTTTTGCCATGTTTTACATAAGCTCTAGTAGTAACTTTTAAGCACAGTCCTTATCAGTCAGCATTTTTACATATTTGTCCCCAAAGGTTATGAAAATATTCAATGTTGATCAGAGAGACAGCGTTATGTACTTCTCCCAAACCACTGATAAAAATAAGACAAATAAATACAACTGTAAAGCAGCTAATTTTTCATTCGCTGTATATTATTTTCTAGTATTTTTAGTATGTACCGCTCTTGTGAGCTAATCAGTCATGTAAATTTTTTAGTTTAAATTACTTTAGCTTGTATGTAGTACATCCAATTTTTTCTTTGAAGCTTCACATTAGTTTCTAAAAGTGTTCAGTACTTGAACTCTTTATAGGAAAACACAGAGAGATGAAACTTGGGGGAAAATTACTCATTTCTAGCATAAAAAAATACCTGGGTATAAATGAGTTAAGCTGAATCTAATCATATCTGTTTGTACAGGGTGTTATTAATTATACTATGGATTAATAAAGTCACATTGTCTTGCATTTTGAAACTCCAGAATGTTCTTGGCATTTTGCTTCATTGTAATAACTCCTTTTATTACGTGTAATACATGTGTAAAATACATTACATTTTAAAATGCAGGAGTTCCCCCTGACCACTGTTTATTCAATAAGGTTTTTCCATGGTTCCTCGTTACCTCTGCTTCAGCCCAGAAGAATGGAGAGAGATAAGCCTTTAAAAGCTAAAAAATCATTTTAGAAAGAGAAAACCCTTTAATATAATTTTCTACGAGCCTTATAATATCTAGGATGGCTAATCTGACTTCCAACTGTTCACAAAAGAACTAGAAAGGAAGAAACTCTTATTTAGGACACACTTCATGGGAAAATCCTATTATGAGTCTACTGGTAAAACTTCCATTTACTTAACTGAGTCAAGGATTCCAACATCTGTGTGAAAAAAATTCCATCAGCTCTTTAAGAGCTTTAAGAGCTAAAGGATTCTTTAGTTTCCACCTAAACAGAAAAAGTAAAATGACCTTCTTAAGGAGAATCTAAATACTTGTGAAAATTGTTTATGATTGTAAAACTTGAATGATCCAAACAGTCTCCATTTTTATACTAATGTTTTATACTATGAGCTCTCTTGATGCTATATTTATCTGGCTAAAATTACCATGACAGAAATAGTCTTACAACTAACAGCCTGTGTCCATCCAACAGAGTTTTGTGCTCCCAGTGACCAATTTACAGGGAAGCCTCTTCCCACTCGGCATCATCCCTTGATTTATTCACGGCTCACAGGGCCAGAGGTAGGCCATGAGTGTTTCGTGTCTAAAAGTATTTGCTAACTCTCCATACCTAGTCTAAACATTTTTGAACTTTAAAACTGTAAACATTTATTAAGTCTTTAAAAAACTGTTATGCCTTCAGGAAAATAATTACTTGTTTCACTAAATCTGACACAGTCAAGTGAAACTCACTGCAGCACAGAAAGCCCTCGAGGTACCCTAACTATAAACATCACTCTATGTGCAACTCGGAAACGATTTTTCAGTTGGTATCAAAGTTACTTAAAAGGACTTAGCTCATCACTAAGATAGATCAGATGCTTGTTGATTTTATCTTTGCCATACTATAACTAGAATACGAATTACAAAAAGTAGCAAAAAAATTGTTTTGATGAGTAAACGAACATAGGGACAGAAAAAGTATATTGGGAGTACATTTATATGATGCCATGGTATCACTTTTACAAAGTGACTTCTGCTGGAGGGGCATTTTCAGATAAAGCATATAAATTAGGATGCCCCCAAGGCAAAGTTTCTCATTCTATGTGAAACCAAGAAAGCATTATGTGTCTAAAAGGAGTCAGTAGGGACAAACAGGCTCGTGCTTAGTTAAGGGGAAAACTACTGTAGGGAGGGAAGTTAGATACATGATCTTGATACCCAGCAGGGAAGCTGGACTGATACCACTGGTAATAAAACCCCATCAAACTCAGCATGTAGTTCAGCCCTTGGTTGGAAATGCTAAGTGACACTGACAAAAAAATTTTCCAAGGGTCATCTGCAGAATTGTTCAAAGTCAGATGTGATCTTTTTTAACTTGCTGTATCAAAGTTAGAGAAAGTAATGTAAAGAACAGTAATAATTTGCTACCAAAAAAAAAAGAGATTTCAAGAAGAAAAGATTATGAAGATCTATCTACATATGAGAGCATTAGTGTGTTCTAAGTTATAGTTAACTAAATAAAGGTAACCTAGCCAAAAAGCAAACTCTGACCTTTGCACCTACTCTTCAGGGAGAAATCTACTGAAAGGTACAGAATTTAGGAAAAGAAAAAAAATTAAAATTGGAGCTCCTGCTGATGGATTCCATGATGATTCTGAATTAAAATGTTAGCTGATACTAGCCAAGTCCTACTCTGATAGTAGTCCAAAGTAACTGCTTTAAGATTGAGATGAAAAAGAGCAGCAAAGCAAATAAGCAACAGAAAATCTGAGAAATAATTCCATTTTAATTAGATGACTTCATGATATCTGAAACAGAAAATCCAGTGGGTCTACTGCAACCACTCCCAAAGAATTTGCCTTCTTTTTTAACATAGTCTTTTGTGTTTCTATGAGGCCATTTCATTTGGAATCTTTCCAGAGTTTATTTGGTTTTAAAATCAGTTAATATTGTTTTTTCTCCTAATATTGTTCTTGCTTTCTTTTCTCTTTGTCTGCTTTTCTGCCTTCATTCTGTTCTTTCTTTTCTCCATTCATGTTTAGCTAGAACACTGTAGACCCCAAATAGGCTTGCATTTTCTACACCAGAAACGTTAAGTGGCATGTATTAAAAGAACCATTTTTGACTCCCATTTCTTCATTTCTCCAGAGATAAGGCTAAGTAGCTGCAGAGTAATTTAATATGCCTGGACTCTTTGAAATCAAGGATTTATTCCAGTGTTTCATTTCATAGCCATAAACACTACTGGTTTTGACAAATTGTTTTTAAGAACTGAAAGAATAACAGATGTCTTGCAGCCCTCACCACCAGCAGCTAATTTGGCTAGCAGAGTCAACACTGTAAAATCCCTTTGTGTCTATAATTATCTCATTCATGTGATTACTGGCATGGTCTGGCCAACCTTACCAAAGGCAATCATAAGAGCTGGGCACAACCTAATGGAAATGCTAATAAAAAGTCAGCCTTTGCTAATGTAACTTCTGTCAGTCTCCAGAAATAACTTTAGGGTTATTGACTGTAAAAGCTGGGGAACACGAGCAGCCTCTGTGATGCTTGAGTTTGGCTGAATTGAAAAGTACTAGCTTTTTTGGAGTCTATATAGATTTTGCTGGTAGGTCTTGATGGTTGTCAGAGGTGTGATAATGTAAATGTATCTGAGGTAGGGTGTAGAAAACTATATGAACAGCTGAAATACTAGCATCAGACCCTGGGGTAAATACTTGTGTTGCTGGATCCACTATCTGCAATGACTAAAATAGTATTGGAATCTGACAGTCTAATGCCAGCTTAGATTGGTGTGTATGAGCTGTCAAGTTGTACCTTTGCTGGCAATATAGTCTCCTGTGTATTTCCCAGTCATGGAAAGGTTAGAAACACCTATGTGCTTGACCACTCTCTGTAAACATGTCTCACATAGGCAATTACACCCACAGCTGTATAGTTGCCTTGAAGCAGACAGGAGCTTGTGCTCCAAAGTTTCTTTTGGCAAGTGCTTTTTCAGTCCTAGATTCACAAACATCCTCTGATTGAGGTCAGTGTTCAAGATTTTGAAGTGAATTAATGTATGGCAAAACTACACTGCATGCAAGTCTCACCATTCTTCCTACTCCCTTTTTGTAGGTGATTCATTTATAGTCAGATGGGTATTGGAGAAAGGTAGGTATATGAGCCAAAAGGCTGTCTGTTCCTGCATGTGTACAATGCAGCTTTGCACCAGTGCATAAAGCCCTGATCTACTGTAGAAGATTAGATGTTCCTTCAGATTCATGCTTCCCCTGCAATGCCTTGCACTGCTTTCCAGCATAGGTGCAAAGTGCCTTTTGTATACAATCTCTTGTTGCATCCATTGCCATTTTATGCATTCCATAATTTGAAATGGTATGGCCTGCACAAAGATTTTTCCATGCCTTGTGAATGGCAACGACCATACTGCTTCGGACAGGGTTGTGTAACTGCAGCCTTCCCTCATCCCACTTTCAGATTGCCTAAGTGCTTCATGTAAAAAAAGAAGTTTGATTTTTGTTTGAATGATTTTTGTTAGTTATCTCTTTTTGCTGTTTCTGATCAGATCAGTTTAAGTCTATACAGTTCATGTTTTTCTCTTCTTGATTCCTTTTTCTGTTGCTTGTTCATGGCCTTAGCAGTTATGCTTTTCTTTCATGTGTTTACTGTCAAGGACTTGAAATAGAAGGGGCTGAGTTGTGAAGGTAAAATATTTCTGGAGGTGAAAGTTCCCTCACTATAATTCAGTCTATGCTATGTCTCCCCTTTGCTTCCACAGCAGACGAAATCAAAAGGGGCAAAGACAAAGCATTTATAGAACACTGTGAGAAAGTAGAAGTAATTTGGGCTTTCTGGAGAGAGAGAAGAAGCAGAGTAGCCTTTGTCTGGAATACATAATGACCTACTTAATTCCTATGCCTTTTCTTTTTGAGAGTTCTTCAGGAAAACAGGAGGAACAGACATCCCCAATATGACATAATAGATGGAGCCTGTGTACCAAATAACTGCTCGATGATTATGCTAATTACACTGTTTCATGCTGTTGGTTTTGTCAAGTAACTTTGCAAAATAGGAGAAAAACACGAAAGAAAATTAAAGTTTTTCTGTTTATTCATTTTTTACAAGCGTTTTGATATGTTTCACTGGAGATCAGTCTTGGTATCCTAGGAATTAATCCTGTGGAAGGGTGTTTGGTAGAACCAGGTGCTAATAAAAGTGTTTCAAAAAGGGCATTAAGGAAAATTAGAAGCCTGAGCTGTGCTGAGCTGTACTTTCAGGCATGAAACTGGTGTTTTCTACAGCTCCACTTGGCTCTCAGCTGTCCAAATCATCACTGAAATGTGAGTTGGAACATTGTGGAATAGCACTGGGAAAACTGAACTGTAACTTTACAGCTACTATACTGTGTTGCTAGGTCTACAGTGACAATGCAGTGGTGCACAGTGGACACCTCCATGTATGACAAGATACTGAAATTTGCTTTGAGCAAATTCCCTTAGTAGGGCATGGTGGTCTTCGAGGACCACTGCAGGTGCTAGTGGGTATGGTATAACTGTGAATATAATAAAAGTGTTTTATGATGCCAGCTAGTATCAGTATAGATTAAGTTTGCAGTGATTCACAGCATCCATTTCATCCCAATGTATTTAAATACAGTCATACACATAAAAGGCAGCTTTCTGACTGGTACCTGTTCAATATCAATGTTCATGTGGGAAATGGCGATACACTATCAATATGCTGCTTTATTTGACAGCATTCAACTTGCCTGGTGCATCACTTACAGACAGGATCTCCCTTTCAAAATCTTAGAGTCTTACTAAAAGGCAAAGTATAAGAGAGCGATGCATGGCTGAGGGGGCAAATAAGGGAGAGGATAGGGATCCTTTATGGGACCATACACATGGCTGTTTGTGTGCCATAATTCAGAAGCTGTTATTGTCAAGAACAAATAAATAAATATGTATGCACATCTGCCTAGGTGTTCTGATTTCTTAAAGTCCCATCAATGTAAAATTAACATGAGTAAAAACACATTTCTCTCCCTCTCCATTTCATAATTTTAAAATCTCCATATAGGTCACCTCAGTGCTCTCTTACACTGTGCTGTTGTCCAGAAAAATTATGAAAACAACATGATGTTAAAACAAGAACAATAATCACTGTTATTCCTGGAGCACTAAGAATAACAGCGTTTATTGTCCTTGTGCTGACATTGTTTCTCTGTTACTGTTCTGACTTAATGCTTTGTGTTTTAGCTGCTCCCACCCCAGTGAGCTTTCAGTGCATGTTTAGTTACTAACCCTTTAAGGGCCAGAAGCCCTGATTTGTTGTTGCAAAATCTAATGCAATGTAAAATGGGGTAAAGTACAAATGCTTTTTAGATCCCAGTGATAAAGAGGTCTTCAGGGGGTGCCTCACATTGTTCAGACTGTGGACAGATGGAAATTGGATGTAATGAGAGTTACTCCAGGGGAGAGTCTGTCAAAAATGGGAAGAAGAAGGAAATACATTTGAGAGGGGGAGGTTTCCAGACTGCACAATGTGCTTTATATGGATAAAGAGGTGGAAGTAAGACTGTCCTAGCTTAGAAAAGAAGTTTGTAGAAATCTGCAGTAGAGAAAAATTCACTCTTAGGTGTGGTACACAGGAGAAAAGGATGCTAGAACACAGGAGAAAAGGATGCTAGAACAATAGGTATTTTTTTTTTCTGTCAGCCTCCCTAATGAACATGAGAATAACGATCCAGTCACAATTATAGAACAATATAAATGAGTGATTTCAAGAAAAAAAAGACGTTCTTCCTTTTCTCACAGGCAGGAGCTATCAAATACCCTCATCTCAAAGTTACGAGAAGTCTCTGCAGGGAAAAGGTGTTTGCTCTTCCTAGCACTGATACCTCTGAGGTACTGGGAGTGTGGAACAGATCCTGTTACTGCCTCTCTTTTCAACCCCTGGTTTCAGCTGGTGCATGGCACTGAACCCTTTTTTTTCACCTTTTATCATCCTTTCTGCCTTAACTGTTCAGACAGCAAGGCTTCTAGAGAAGAAACTCCCACTGTATATTATTACTACACATGGCAAATTGAGGCCTTTTGGCACTCCTGTAATAAATATTTTCCAGTAGATTAGTTACTGTACATTTATGTAAAATACTATTAAAAACATAGGATGAAGGTACTTCAGAATACCTGCATCAGTTCAGGCCCAACGTAACAGAGATTGCACTATTCCATTTTTCCTGTTTATCTACTTTTATGAAAATTCCTTTACTTTGTTTCCTGCCAGATGTGCAAAAAATCTACCATTTTTAGCTCCATATATTTTTATGGATCAAAACTTATAGTTCAGCTTCATACAGATTCTCACACAGAGCTGTGAGATGCTTGTTATTTCATATGTTTAAAACATTTGACTTTTCGTACCCGTTAGAGATTAGCCTTGTCTGAGGGAAAGGGTTGTAGATTAAAGGCTATTGGTGCCTATGTACTGCTGTGGGTAGAAACGTCAGACTAACTTAAAAGTATGTGATCAGGTTGTCCTCTAGTGGCTGCCCAAGAGAAGATCTAACCATAAATTTCACAAATGTTGCTGCAATGGAAATTTGTGTAAATCCTTGCAACTTTTGTTTCTGCAAGGATTTGATAACCAGACCTCAAAATTATCAATCTCTGTGTGATTTCCATTCTAGTGGCAGATGCTGAAAGCCTTTTTCTTATCTCTTTTCCTGAATTACACCTGCAATAATGTCCTAAATTATGCTTTTAGAGGGTCTTTATGGGTAGAAAAAACAATTCCACACCTCTAGGCCTTTTTTTGCAGGGATGAAACAACCCTCTTCTGACGTTCTGTTTTCCAATTATACTTCTACCCTCTGTGCCACTGGTTTCAGTGCTTTGGCCCCAGTACAAGTGTGTCTTCTTAGGAGAGAATGGGTGTAGTGGGAGATGGGAGACAATTTCCTCCTCTAATTCCACAAGAGAGCATTCTGTCCTCCTCCCTGCAGCCCCACTGGAGATACCCTCTCTGTGGTGGTGAATGAGGGTCTTGTATCCACTGAGGAGCTGTCTGGCAGGGCTTTTGACTCTTCTACTGACCTGAGAGAGGTCTTAGAATCTGAGATTTGTTGGGAACAATGAGTTTTCTGAACACACTGACATTGGCATTCAGACCACTGTAATAATTTGTATTAAATTATGCAATAGAGCTCTTTTACTCTGTATTTTAAAATGGAACTCCACACATAAGACAAATAGAAAAAGAAACCACACATTTCTGAAAATAAAATATTTATTCATAAGTGCATGTTCAAATTGCACACCAAAACACCCACAGGACTGAGATTTCTGAAGGCAGATGAGAAATATTTCTCAGCGGGACTTACAGAGATTATGAGGCATCCACTGTCCAGTTAGTAATACCTGGCATCAGAAGAATGGAAGCTGAATTCAGGCATCAGACAGGCTACAAAGCCTACATTTTCTAGGTTTTTCCAGTATGTAAATCTATCTGTTATTCAAGACAGTTAAGACTTCTCATTGTAAAACAAAGGCAGCAATGAAAGTATTTCATCGGTGTTCTCGAAAGGAAGTTAGGATGCATAGTTTCTCATCCAACAATGTACTTCTTACCTCTGTTTCACAAGTGGTGACTACTGAGGCAGAGAGCAGTTAACTGAGGTGCACAAGGTAACATCCCAAATCCGCAAAGCAGAGGATTAAATGCACCGTTCAGTCCTGTGTCCTCTGGACCACTGTTTGTCTTTCCACAGGCAAGGAAAGCTTATGTGTTGGTGTTAATTTATAAACAAATAAAAGTAACAATACAACAAACAGTGGTTACTGTACAAACATATTCTATGTGACACTGCAAGATTAATTCTAATAAAAGTTATGGAGTATGGATCTATGAAGCCATAGCATAGTGCAAAGCAGAGAAAAAAATATCAAGCTCAGCTGAAAAACAAATTCAAGATTCCTCTGTGCCAATGAGTAACATGAGAGCAAAAGTTATGTTGTTTGCATTTAAGCAGGACTCTGGCCACCAAGAAGGCAGCATTAGCAGGAAGCAGAAAGTGTCTAGTAATGGAGAATGTCCTCTAGTCATTGAACATTGTCCCCCAAATAAGCCAAAAGTACTGGAAATCTAGCTATTTATTCCTTTTTGCAGAATCAGCAGAGTCATGCACAACCATGCATATAAGAGTAACATAAGGTTTTAAACTTTTCTGCTGTAACGAGGAGCTATAGTTATTGCTTTCACTAATGCATGTTCCATTTTTGAGAAGATAAATTCCAAATTCCCCAAATGTATCCACAGAAAAACATCTATACTCACGCATATTTATAGGATGCTACAGGAGGCAGATTGCTCCATCTGACGTCAGCAGGCAGCATAGTTTATGCTTTAATAATCCCACAGTACCTCCTAACTGCTGCTTAGTTATTATTCTGCTCCTGCCAGTTACGTCTTTCTTACACTTTGCTTTTTCTCAACTTTAGCAGCTGGGCCTGTATTAGAGTGCAGGCCTAAGGGAGCACAAAGAAAGTTTGAACATTTAGTAACTGTGTTCTTTGAGAATTCTTACAGATAAAAATCTTCCCTCCTCCAGCTCATGATCTGCTGTGTTAGTTAGCTGCTTACGCCCTGTACATGACATTGCTTCCAGCTGGCACTGTCACAACATGATCATCACTCTCTCCTGAGAGTACAGGATCTGCAAGATAACAAAACTAGTAATGTATTTTGAGCCATTACCCTCCTACTAAACAATCTAAAAAACAAGTCTAGGAGAAGGTGGGTTTTTGTTTCTGTTCCCTGCCCGCTCCTCCCTCTCCCTGGTCATGTCCCCCCGCCCCCCGCTAAGTTTTTCTGCAATTGAAAGAAAGACTGTCTTCTTGAAGGCAAAGAACAAATAAGAATTACTGGCAACCTTCTCTTATTTTTAAAGTTCACAGACTGATAGACAAAGGGATATAGAAAATCATCATAGAGGTGGTATAAGGTTTAGTGCAATTGTGATCTATTGAGAAATAGAACACAGGAAAATGAAGCTTTTAAAAAACTACAGTACCCTGAGATCTGTCCAAACTATGAATTTACAGACACAAAAAAAGAAGCTGTGCCACAAAAGATACACTATAAAGTGCACAAAAGCTTTAACAGCATAAGTCTGGAGCTTTAAGATTAAGAAGCCTGGTTGGAACACTTCTATCTATACTAGTTTTCAGTTTAAAAAGCAACAACTTTTCAAGAATATTAAGTTTCTTTAGAAAAATACCTGGTTTTGTAGGAAAGGACCTCTTTCCATCAAAATAAACTGCATGAATATTGAAAAGCTGATAGGCATAGACTGATAGATTGCAGATTGGAAAATAATACCTTTGAAAGAGTTGCAGGCTTTGTGTCTTACTGTCCCCAGCCTATGTGGACCAGTTTCCCAGGTGCACTTCAATCCTAGTGTGACTTTATGGCCAGAGATTCCCTTAATGTCAAATGATAGATTAGCAAGACAAGAGATAATCATGACATATGGTTAATATTGTCTGAGAAGGAAACCTTGTCCATAGGTGAGAACAGAGGCAACAAAACATTTAAATTACAATGTCTGCATCCTTTTGGGCAAAGGAGAAACTGATGTAATGAAACATAGTGGATAATATTTTAAGATCTTATGTTTGGGGCAGTTAAAAGAATTGCACTTAATACTGGGTAGTTTTTGAAATGAGGTATAGTATTATATAAACTTGTTTTATTAGTACAACAAAACTACTCATCTGTTGCAGAAAAGAAAACCTCTAGGGCAGCTGTTGGAAAATTTACGTTTTCCTGACTTTTGCTGACTGGCAGAAGCCAAATGTAGGATAGGCTAGTCCAAAAAAACATGAAGAATAAACTTGTCATTGCACATGAAATAAATCAATGTACTGTTGAAAGGCATAATGTAACTATTAGTGAGTCACTTAGTGACTACCACTTGGGAAAAGTAACCAGAGGGAATGAAAATATATTTATGCTAGTTCATTCTTACAAAAAATTTATGAATATTTTGTTAGGCTGTACTCTCCCAAATGCCATTTTTCTCATACTTAAAGTGACTTTTCCTAATAATCTAGTATTGCTTGTAACAGAAAGAAAAAACAGAGTAAAGAATATTTGATACTGGAAGCTTCAAATTTTAAATAAATTTTTAACAATCTTCAGAAGCAGGTGAGCAATTATCTAATGCTTAAACTCACAAAACTCATAACCAGTGTTTTCATATCCAGATGATGTTGTGAATGACTGGCTTCCATATCTGAAAATGCAATTTTGCTACAGAAACAAGATATATTCTGTCTATAAAATGTTTGTTTGTTTTTTTGTTTGTTTTTTACTTTGTATTTGTATTCACAAATATTCCACAGTGTCATAGTAAATGGGTTTTTGGATGGAAAAATAGATTTTTTTAGAAAACTGGAAGAAACTATGTTTTTGTTAAAGATAGCGTAACAGTTCAAAATACCGATATTGGTCAGATATTCACAGAAATTGAATTTTTACAATTGTAGGAACCCAAAAAGGATAAAGAAACATCAGTGTAATGAGTCAGCTTTATGCTAGAGGTCTACAAAGTTGTGAGGCACACAGAAAAGATAAGTAGGAAATAATTATTTATTATTTCTAATAAAACTTCCTGAGGGACATTAAATGCAAATGATGTCAGGTGGTACAGTCAAGACAATCAAAATAAGATTTTTTTTTTCATTAAATGTGTAAACTGGAGCAAAGTACTGTAAGGTGTTGTGGATACTAAAACATGAATTCAGGAACCTACATCAATTCAAGTAAAAAGAATCCATCCAGCACTAGTAAGCACATATTTATGATCAGTCATGCAGGAAGTGCCTAAAGTGCAGATTGATGAAAGCTGGAAAGTTATTCCTCTGAAGCGCTATTATCATATGCTTACTTGTTCTTATAATCTTTCCATAAGTATCTGCTCCTCATTCATCCCTGTTAGATTGAGGCTGCTGGGCATGATGGACTTTTAGTCTGCCCTATGACAGATATCCTTAAAATCCTGCTTTCCACATGTTCTATTTAAATAGCAGTGGCCAGGTTTGGAATTTGAACCAAAGCCTTCCAGCTGAGGGAAGATATTGATTTATCCTTTATAAAATGCTACATATTGCTTCGGTAAAATTATTTATAACAGTTAGTTGTTATTATTATTATTATTATTATTGAATCTAAAAGCCACACCTTAAGTGACTTTTTTGCAATTTAATCCCTCCAAAATAACTTCAAGAGTATCTATTAAACAGTGGTGCCTTGTACCAGAAACTTCAGTAGTGTGACTTATCCTAGTATATCAACTCAGTTGCTGCTACTCAAGATCACTGTTACATTTTTCATCAGTTAAGAATTAATTCAAAAGTGAGAGAAGTCACAAGTTTTCAATGAAACTTTAAAGATATATTTTTCCTAAATCACATTTATTTAATGTACTGTTAATTAATGATGTAAAAATGTCACTAGATTAAAGGGAGTGCTTTAAAGTCATAAAACAGTAGGAAATGCAGTGTTATAAATGAATTTTCTCCTGAGCTGTTTCAGCCTACTAGGATAAGGCCAATTCTGAAACCTTCTTGTGAGTCATTCAGCTGATGGAAGATAATAATTGCTTCAGTCACCACGGTTTACCTGATCAGTCCAGGTACATTTGACATAGTAGACTCCAAAGTTTTATTCACCACTGTTTGAACTGATTAAGTTAATCTAATAAATGGCAAAGCAGCATGTTAAGAACCAGTAAAAAAATATCTGATTTTTTTTTTATTATTACATTCAAGCAAGGAAAGGCCTGGTTTTCTTCCTCTTTTTGGAAAGCAGACCATATTGTGCTTGCCCATTCCTCTTTACAATTGTGAGGCAATAATTATTGAGGGTTTGGGGTTTTTTTTAAATTAATTTCCAAGGTAGCTGAAATTAGGATTTGACAAGAAGTGCAATTCCTTTCTCAGTTAGATTTCTCATTTTTAAGTTTCTGGAATCCTGAGCTGACCCTATAGCTTCAGAAATCTTTAGCAATTAAGAAATCTAGTTCCTGTGCTTCACATCATCTCTTCTTGATATATGTCCTAGAACTTCTACAAACCAAGTCTCATTTTCAGGTGAAGAAGCCTGGAAGAAACTTGGATATCAAAATGAGTAATACACAGGTGGCAGAGTGTTCAGGTAGTGAGTTTGAGTGTGGCCCAATAAAATGGTGTTATATTCATCTGCAGTGTAATTTCCTTGACTGTGTCAGCAATGAACAGTTCTGAAGTTAAAATGAGAGAAGAAAACACATATTTTTTCTGTTATTTTTAATTTTGAAAATGAAGTCTCCTACATTGCACGATACTTTAAAGAAGGGCATTTATTTTCTTTATAGAGTAACTCAGAAATGTCATTGTTTATTCTGAGACTTTGGCTTAGTTTTTGACTATACAAATGAATAATTTGTATAAAAAATAAATAAAAGTTTGACTAGGATAATTTTACTCTGGACAGTATATAAAATATTTCTGTTCTAGAAACTACATAGCATGTTTTAAAATAAAAGACAAACAAAAAAAAATACAACTTGCCTGGAACTTAAGTTTAAGCCAGTGCTTAAATGCAATATTATATTTGTATGAGTTAGTCATTAGTAAATATGATCACATATAAAAAAGGTGACTACATTTGGTTCAACTATCAGTGAACTTTACTGTTTTACTCTATTATGTTAATATCTGCTTACGGGATTTTAATAGTTTTCAGCCCAGAAAGTTTATTGCCATGTTGCAATGGCTGAAAAGCAGTCCAGTATTCTGTTAATTTTATACCAAGAAAGTATTGTAAATTTGCTCTGGTTAATTTTCAGAAACAAGTGAAACTATTTGGCACATATTTTGAAAATAAATATTTGTATTATCCAGTGCACTGTAAGACTGTATTAACCAGAATTAACTTGATAAGCCAAAAATAGACGATACCAGAGACAGAGTGGTTTAAGTAATGCCCAGAGAAGAGGAACACCCTTGGTTATTTTCTTCACTCAGCTAAAACACTGTGTATAATTCACATCTTTTCTCTGGTTTCATAGTGTATTCTTTTCCCATAAAAAGTGATTTATTTCACACTCTAATTGCCCATGAAATTTCATTTTCATTTAAAAAATCAATTTAATTAGATCTACAGCAGTACAATGAAACACCTTAAACAATTCTGTTTGTTAATCTTTCATTTTCGTATTTCAAATAAAACAGCACAGTTAATTTTCTTTTTCTTTTTTTTTTTCTTTTCCTTGTTTTTCACATATAATAAAATCTGTTCTTTGAAGGTAGGTGGGGATGGTCAAGGGGCAATGAAACTTAGCATGCTATGTCTTATCCTGGAGAAAAAAAAAGTCAGTCAAGAAAATTAGGGGGTTATAATGGATAAGCCTGAAGACCTTTAACTATAGTTATAATAAATGGCATATCAAGCAGAGAGATCATGATCTCTGCAAAAAGCTCTCCAGTAATATCTTGAAGCTAAAGAGGAACAAGAGCAACTGATTGGCACTTTGTTACTTGAATGGTGGCCCCACTGATGAGGCAGAAAGGCCATTAAGGATGATTTTTACACTATCTAAAATCTGCCAAATGTCAAACTTAAAACTGTGAAAGTTATAATGCATTTAAAAAAAAAAGTGCCCAAACTCAGAAAGCAATGCCTTTCCTAGGCAACCAAGACTTACATACATATACTTCTTCCTTTTTATTACTTGCCCGGTATACTCTTCATCATAATGTCTCCTTTATTCTCCTACAAACCAAAGAATCATCTTCATTTATATGCAATATGAGCCTACTGCTACAATATAAATGTGTTGCATTAAAAATTAAAAATATTATTTTTTACACTCCATCAAGATGAAAAGTGAGCCTTCATTCTCATTTGCAGTTCTGCTTCTACACTGTCATCCTTCTTGTATTGTACCGCAGGACATGATCGCTAATAGACAGCCAAATTCCTACAGACCTTAAATTACCTCAGCTGTGCTCTGAGCTTGAATCCACATGATAGAAAATACAGAAGAATTTTCAAAGGTGAGCTAAGTCAGTTGCTGTGCTTCACTGGGAATAAACTTCTTTGATCTCATGTCAGAACAATAGAGAAAAGGAATGTATGGGATGGTTTATCTTTCCACACAACGCTCTTAAAAGCTGGAGGAGCCATTATTTGTTTTGGAAGCTAAGAAATCCAAAATGACTCTTTCTATGCAGTCTACCAGTCTTTTAAAAAGTAAAATAAAATGTGTTCTAGTTGTATATCTCCTGGATCCTTTGTCCACTTAGTTGTTGGATTTTTTTTTTTTTTTTTTTTTTCTGGGGCAACACTGAAGTCCACATTTGTGTTTGCAGAGAAGTAAGCTTAACTTTCAAGTTGGCTGAAGTCCTGGCTCTGCTGAGCTCTCTGTTTTGTAATTTGAAGGTTAAATTCTTCTGAGAGCCTTGCTGGAGTTAGTGTTCTCACTCCCAATAACTGTAGGAGCTGCCTGACCTTTATAAGTGAAAGTCAATATTCACACTGTCAGAAGGAGCATCGTGGAGAGTAATCTTCACAATCAGGAGGAGAAGTGCTTTGCCACAGGCAGATCATGACCAGTGACGAGGAATCAGCGAACAGTCAGATAAAACTGTTTTAACTGGATTCAAAGAGTCTTTTTTACACAGCTTCAGGTTTTATTCAAAAGTCTGCAGGCATGCAGTATCCACAGGTCTCCTCCAAATTTCAACACAATCAATGGAAAAATAATAATAAAAAAGGAATTAGGACAGAAGAACTCTAAATGTTTTGACCTCTATGTCATCTTCTACAACACTACTCTATGGCAAATTTAGACACATATAACTGGAAAAGATGAAAAATAATTGCCTGTTGCCTTTGTCCTCTACCCAATATAAATGCCAAAGCAGGTTTAGTATCAAAATTATTTGGTGAAAAACACTGTATTAACATACAATGCCTTGAATACCTCACTGCACCTCATAAACATTTCTGCTTTTCCAATAGAAACACCACGAGTTTTGAATACAATATCAGACCAATAATAAGCACCATTTTCTCTAGTCAGACTCTCAAAGCAATAGCAGCTTTTCTGTGAGCTGAAAAGGTGCCTGCAAAAGCAGGGAAGAAAAAAAGGAGTCTGTCTTGAGATAATACTAACATGCGAATATGCCCAGGTTTCCATTAGCACTTACAAATAGACATATGTAAGCAAGGGAAAAGAGACAATGAGGAATCCAACCAAGAAAGAATGACCCAAGATGCAGCACATAAGTGAGAGTTAGTTATTTTTATGAAAAAAAAATGTTATGAGCATTTGAGAGCAGATGCACTTTGAAAACTCTATTTCTCCCTCTCCTCTAAATGTCTGAGGCTACTAGAAATCCCCAAATTTTGCAGAACCACTTGCTCCAAAATAAATGTTTTGGACAATACTTCTCTTCTAAATTTTTAATAAATGTAAAGTCTGTTTATAATTTAATGACAGAGAATAAATGACATCTGAAACTTGGCAGAATAATGTAAACTGGGGCTTGCCTGAC
Organism: Aviceda cuculoides; assembly: GCA_035590195.1. Lineage (NCBI taxonomy): Eukaryota > Metazoa > Chordata > Aves > Accipitriformes > Accipitridae > Aviceda > Aviceda cuculoides. The sequence continues at coordinate 9,459,520 of JAVJGG010000032.1, read as the reverse complement.
TTAGACTAAGTTTCTGGCTCTGTGTAAAGCAGGAGACAAAGGAAGAGCAAAGCCAGTGGAAATTTTACAACTTAGCTAACATAATAAACTAAGATGGTATTTCATATATCTTTTTTTCCTTCTTCTTTTTTTTTTTTTTTTTTTTTTTAAGCTGTTTATTCAGTTCTGTGGCTCATGACCTGGCTTATGTTTTGAAACATCTGTTACCAGCTGCAACCAAGGCAACAAGGAAATGCTGGAAATTTCATAACACTTAAGGAATGTTAAAATATTGCTTATGGGAACACCCTACAAGTCAAAAGGATTTTAACTAAAAACTGGTTAATTTTAGGCCCACAGCCTGCAAAGATATATGCACATCCTTTTCTTCAATTATGCAAGACAATATCTTCACGTATAAAGATGAATTATTCTGACATGTATATGATTTTAATGATTGAGTATTTAAAAAAGAAAATCTTGCAGAAAATGCATATATTTCAGTTTTAGTTTTCATATCAAATAGACAACTTTTGCAAAAGTTTCCATCCTGCAACATCACTTGGACTTCTCGTGACAAAAGTTTCATTCAGAAAGTTCTGGTTAAAATGAAAATGTTTTTATTTTTTTAGATCATGATACTTTGATTTTTCTTTATTGTCCTGAAGAAATCTTCATTTTGACTTGCTACAGCACTAATTCATATATACTTGTGTTTCCATTGTTTCTTCTGTGATTTGTATTACAAGGTTTTTTTTCTAGTATTTGGTCTTCTTTCTGAAAGAAAGTCTTCTCCCTGCTGAGAAAAGATGCATAGTAATCATAAAATTCTTGTCTTGAGCTGTGTCTGTCCAATTTCTGGGAATACAATGGTGTACATCATGGGTATTGCAGTCCAGCATTTCTCCTATATTGGCAAACTGGTATAACACGGAGTGAGAAGACAAGAATGATGAAAGAGTCAGAAAGGTCAAATAATTAAACTCAAAGTCACTCAGAAAATATATATATATTTCTATATAAAAGCTTTAAAATGTCAATTACATAGAAAGATTCATTTTTCCCAAACAAAATTCATAATCATAAAAGTGAACTCCATGAAGCAATTACTGGGGAGGTAATATTAATTTAATTTATTTCACTTTTTAGACAGGTTTCCAACAACAATTGGTCAAACAACCTTTATGGTTGAAAACAAAATACAAAATACAATAATAATAATCATCCTCCAACTGCAGTTTCCTGACAATGATTTTGTTACTTCATTTTAAGATTTTTATCCTCTTTTAATTCTCCAGGAGGAAGGAAATAGATATTAATGGTGCAGAGCTGCCTTGGGCAACAGATTATGTTCTTCAGGGTTTCTATTTTCTTCACAGAAGGAGATATAGTGTGGTACCAAAAGAATCACTTACATTTTCCATGTGTGGTAACATTTATTATAGCATTTTATAATGCCTGATTTTTTTTTTTTTTTTTTTTTTTAAATCTGGTCATTGTTTTGATGTCAAGGGTTGTGCTCATTATTTCTGGAGCATGGTGAGAAGTTTTATGGCATATTCTCATACTGAGCAGATACAAGCTACTGTCTTAATACCTAATCACGGTTTTAGCAGTAATTTATAGTTTAATTGGTAATAACATTCAGGATTGAGGTGATTGAGAGAAAGCTGATTTGCTTTTTGAAGCAATGAATCTCAGGAAGGGTCTGTTCCAGTTATTCCTTCTGTCTTGCATCTTCATGTGAACTGCTAGGTAGGTGTGGTTTTGTTCCCATTTACACTGATTACTGGTAGTGGTATTTGGCACCCACAGATTTCTAAAAATGAAACACACTCTTCATCCTGAAGTGGAATGCAATTGTTACGTGAGCCAAAATGTGAAATACTTCAAAGAGAAAACACAGTTACAAGAAAAAAGTAAACATGGTAATGGTGTAAAGAGGGTTTATTACAGAGGGTTATGATGAAACAGTTGGCTGGTCTTCTAGGTGTTATTCAGATCCCAATAGTTTACCTTGAATTTGAAGGACCACAACAAGCAGGGAGGAATACAATCTTGCTAACAACTGAAAGGAAGCTGTCCCCTGCCACCTCCCAAAAATCCCAAACTAAACCAACTAAACGCAAAAAACTCTATCAAAAACCACCCAGAGTTTTCTTAATAAAAAAATTTGGATACCCAAAGGTCACAATTGTCAGCCAAAGCTGACAAACTGTTACCATTGTAAGATATTGTGTGTTTTAGGCTAAATGCTGTCAACCATTTGCAATGCTGCCCAATACTATCCAATGTTAGTCTTCAGATGCAACCTTTTAGGTTTTTTTTTTTTAAATAAATATTCCATGAACATATTAATGTCACTTTTGAGAATGAAAGAAATATTTGCTTTGCCAATGTTAAAAATTCTGGCAGCCTTTTCACAAGAAGCTGAAATATGCTTCAAAAAAGGCAAAAGACTTTCAGAAGGTATGTTACCTTCATATCAAGGCATGATTTTTCTGTTCTTCTGAAAACTGTCCAAAATGTATGCTTAAAGGTTTTGTTTAAAATAAACCTTTTGAAAAATCTTCATTTCCATTTGCTAAGATATCACTGATTCTTTGCAGTTAAGTCCTACAGAGAGTACTGCTGCAGTAACATTAGTTTGTTCTTGTGGCTAAGAGTTTTGTTTCTTCCATTGTTTTAGAAACTCAAAGTGAGAAAGAAGGGGCAGAAATGTTGCGAGTTCACTGTGACAACTGAACTGGACAGCTATGAATATGTGATATGTTATTTAAAAAGAAGAATTTCAGAAAATGGGATTCAAGTTGTCGAAGTGGAACACACAAATTATTGATTTAGTGTACATATAAAATATGAATATGAAAGAAACAGAGAAACATAAGGATCATTGGCCAATATACTGTTAACTACGACTTCAGCTAATCACAAATATGTTTTCTTTCCTGTATTGTAGCAAAGTGCACGTGCAACACCCCAGCAGATAGGCGTGTGTGCAAAAAAAGCATTCTATTAAATGATCAGAATGAAGTGGCTAGTGAAACTGGAATGAAGGTAAAATATTTTTACACTTTCTTTTTCTTTTTCTTTTTTTCTGAAATAGGCATTGCTTTCTATACTCCGTGGGCAGAGTGCCCCATGGCCAGTTGGAACAAAAAGCGAAATTGCTGAGGAACAAAATGGGAACTTGCTGAGGAACAAAATAGAGAAAGTATTTCTGCTCTTCTGAAATGTTTATATGAAAGTAAGTTTGGCCGAATTTCACAGACATGGGAGAAATAGCATATAATTTTCCATATATGAATATCTCTGTAACTTGAAATAACTTTTTCCTTAGAAAATGTGCTTATGCTGGGACATACTGGTGCAATGAAAAAGAAGTCCAAGAGACTTCACCAAACAGTTAGTGAAGTTCTTACAAAAATATTTGTAAGGAAATGAATCACCTGTTTTTAGTGTAGATCAGACCAGGCCAGGCTAATATCAAGTACTCTAAGGTCCCAGTGAAGTATTTTGCAGATATCTACTTATTATTTGTAGCTAATGAGTTCAGAGGTTTTAACATAAAAATAGAGAATTACATGGAAGGCAGAATACTTCTTTGTAAGTAATTTACTATTTTATACTCTCATGTCAGTATTTTTGATGTCTTCTGAAAAGTGTTGGTAGCACAGGAGGCACAGAAGCTGAAATTATTAGCTATTTCAACTGCCACAGAAGAAATTGGTGATTAAAGTATGAAGGAATAAATTATATTTGGCTAACTTGTTGAATGAATTATATGTCTAAATTAAAGTACAGAAATGTAAACAGTTTTGTTGCTGATAAGTAACCCAGACAATGTTAGCACTAAAGAGAATAATAGGACAGAACTTTATAACTGCAAATTATATTTTTTCATGCCTGTATTTGTTGGCATTTATAATTAGGGAGATAGATAGCTTTATAAAACTCAGTTACTAATTGAATGTCAGAGAAAATCTCTAGTGCTAACTGCTTTACTGAAGCCAGGCTATACATGTTTATCAGTGATAACAGAGTGAAAACAACCTTAATTTTGTATTTTTCACATTCTAGGTCCTGTTCTACTGTGAAATAGGATTCTGCACACCAAACTGCCAAAGAGGAAATATAAAATATACTTTGTGAAAGTTTATAGTGTTTTTACTTCGCTTCTGCTTTACTTCATGTGAGATTTCTAGTAGATTTATTACCAGCTGCAGCCTCATCCATTCTGTGGGTGTTTCTGTTTACCAAGGACTGACTCCGGCCCTCCCCTGTGTATGTAGTTATCTTGGGGTTGAAACTTTGAGGAAAAATTGTAAAAGGTTTCTCATACTCAGTGTGTTAGTATACACTGTGACCAATAAGCCACACCCTTGTACATAGTCTCAGTCATGACCCAGTGTATTCACTCTGGTAATCAGAACTGAGTAGTTTCCCACAGGCAGACATCACAGGAAATTAAACATAAGGCAAAATCAGGACAGTGCATTAGAAACTGTTTATACTGCTGTATATAATATAATGATTCACCTTACACTTTCTTGGATGAAAGGTTCACTTTTGAATAAAAATAATCTTTTTATTCTTTTAATTTTAAAGGTATTTTCCTCCACTGAAAAATTAAAACAATAAACCCTATCCTGTAAAGTCCCAGTTTTATTCTGGACAACTATATGGACTCAACACTTCAGATTATTCTGCTGGATTTTATACTTCAGATCAAAATTCTAGTCTTTCTAACATTTTAGAATAAAAGATGCTTTTGAAAAGTGACATTAATTAATATGATTTCGATGTTTTCAGGTTTTTTTCTATAGCTATTGTCACTGAGATTTGCTGCTATTCAACAAGGGAAGCACCAGTTGTTTTAGTCTCTGTATGGTTAAAATTTGTAACTGGTTTACTTTTTAAAGTACTCATCATCTATCATTATTTATTCCACAGATTCACTGAAAATGTATCCCCGTTGTAAGGGATATCAGGAGTGGCCACTGCTTCCAGCAACTCCATGCCCAGGAATTCCTCCTGCTCTGCTGCTGGAGCCTAGCCCTGGACACCCAGGGACCAGGAGGTCTCTGTGCCAGACTGAGGGACACAGCTGCTGCTTTTTTACAGGTTCAACCAGTAGCAAAGCTCAGCCTGTGTGCCACATACATGCATGGCCAGCTGCCTGGACTACCACAGACAAGGTGCTGTCGTCAACAGCATCTATATATAAGACTCATATAAAACGTAAGTACAGGCAGCCAAGTCACCTTCCTCCTCTTTGTCTGGTAGAGACTGAACTTCATGAGTGAATGCTCATGTGCTCAAGATTCATAAGATTCACAAGGACACTCACATTCATGGATCAACCTGAATATTGGCATAGCATGGTCCCTCTGCCTGGATCCTGGGCCCTGTAAACCGCTTCCCGGGTCTCCTACTCTTCCACGAGTTCAGCTTGATGCTCACCAGCAAAGAGACACACACTCACACTCATCTCACAGGCACCCCACACTCGTAGGTCCCCCTGAATACCGGCACAGACCCTCTGCCCTGAAACTCATTGCTGGACCAAGGGCCTTCTACCCACTGGCTGGTCCAGCGTGAAGCTTGCTAGCAAACGAGGCATGCTAACCCCATCACACATCATTCTGGGGCAGATACAGACACTTGGCCCCCTCCAGCAGCAGGCACAGGGACTGCGACTCACTGTTCTACTCCAGCTGCTGGCATTGAGCTCCTCACTCCCCTCACTCACACCAGTCTCCCCATTAGCTGATTTTCAGGACACACACCATTTCTCCCCCAGTAGCTGGCAGCAGACACCTTCACGAACTCCAGTAGTTGGCACTGAGCACCCATTCTTTCCAGTTGCTAGCACCACAGGCCAAAGTCCAAAATGGCCCCACTCTGACTCCAGTTGGTGGCACCAAATCCACTCATGCCAGTCCCCCCAGTAGCTGGCACTCTGGGCATGAAACCTGCAGGACCTAAGAAGAACATCGGGAGAGCTATTTTTTCACAATCCTTTTTTTGATTTATATACCCTGAATATAACTTTAATAACTTTCAATATAGAATATACCCAAATATGGCTTCAGTCTTAGTATTTTCCCACCTTTTAAATACAGAGATCTGGTTTAGTTTGTTTTCATGCCATTATCCAATATCCTAGCATCTCATAGAATTAAGGTTGTCAGAGAGAGGTGCTGTGAAATTTCCACAGAGCCAAGACCTCACCTCATGTGTAATTCCTTTGTAACTAAGACGTCGTTTTTGCTATGATTCCTGCCAGAAGATCCTTCCACATTTTGCACTCAGGAATCTTGGATTGGACTGAGAGGTCTGTCTGCAAAAATCAGGGCATGAAAGCTGCCAAAATTTGAAAGAAGTGCTAAGGTCATTTGGCCACCTCAAAAACTCTACTCCTCCCTTTCTTCTCCCACTCCTTTCTGTGAAGAAGAAAATCATAGCTGAAGTGCTGAGAGCAGTGATAGGAAAATTACATCTCTTAAAACATTTAATTCTTTCCACCCCCTAATTGCAAATTGCCAAACAACAGATTGCAAAGGCAGCTTTGACTACTGTGCTTACAAGTTCCATACCATTTGCCTGTTAAGTTCAAGATGGAAAGGTAGCCTGAAAGCTGCCAGTATTTTTTGTTTATTTTTCGAGATTCATCTGTTTCAAGAAAGATTGAGATAAGGTGGAAAGAACGAAACAAAAAAATGAAAAGAAAAAAAAAAAGTTGTTAGCCAAGAGCAAACAAATTACATATGCATGCTACAGAAATCAGGCACTTATCATGAGCCCTCCCCTTACATCAATTCAGTACTGCCAGACTGATGGAATATGTGCACTGCAGGGAGTATCGTCAGACTGCTGGTATCTCAGGTCTGCCTATCTCAGCTCTGGACTAGCCATTCAGCTCTGTTTTATGTCTTTTAGTGTATCTTAGCTCTGAACTGAAGAGATTGCTCATGAGATTTCTGTTTGCACTGGATCTCTCTAAAAAAATTTTCAATGAAAATGTCACTTAGAGCAGCTTTTCTGATTTACATTTTCAGTCCAAGGAGGGCTAATGTTGTACATTCTATTCCAAAACTCTTTTAGTTTTAGATTAAGGAAAACAACAAAGACAAAGTGAACATTTGTAGGTGGAAAAGTGGGAACAACATCTTATCTTTGATAACGTGATAATTGACTAAAATGACTGAAGGAAATTTTCTTTCAGTCCCTGTGCAACTGGTACAGTTATCAGGGAGGTCTGGCTTTCTCTCTGGAAGCTTCCCGTTTGAAACCATCCTTGCAGAACTAGCAACACAAAGTAAATTGAGACCATATTCCTTACATCTTAAGGCTGTCATTTTGATCAGTATGGTTATGCCAGGTTACTGTTTATATATATTGCCTTTTCAGTCCCTGGATTCAGGGGAGAGAGACACTAGTTGCAAACGATTAACTAATCAGTCTTATTAATTAAGTCAACAATCCCTAAAGCTGAGAGTAGAAATTTTGTCTTTTAAGTTTAGTAATAAATTGATGTAAATACATACGAAGTCAGACTAATTTCCTTTTGAAATTCTGCTTAAGTAGCCATCAGTAGAATGACTTCACATTAAGAGGCTGGGACAAAAATTACATTAACGAGACAGACAGATGAAGCTGAACTGAATGACTTACCCAAGTAGGAGATACAGAAACAAGAAAAAGTAATTCCATAACTCTAAGGGAGTAAAGTGCCTCACTCTGAATTTAAAACTAGTTAAGAAACAGGAAATAAAGTGTACTAACAAAGTGATTATTGACAAAGATTCTGATAGTTTGCTAAAGAATTTTAGTGGTTCAGAGTAACTATTAATCCAGAGCAGAGGTTAGTAGTAAAACATCCTAATGTTTAGACTATATTACCTTATGTTGGTTTGTCAAAATGAGGAAGGATTACAGAATACTTCTTGAAGATCAAAAGAGGTAAGAGGAAATGAGCTCAGCTGTTATAATGTATTCATTATAATGATGTTCATTATAGGTGGTTTCAAACTAATATATGTTTAGAATTCTGGCATAGAAATGAATTTAAAATTCTAGGGAATAGAAAATATTTTATATATAATAAGCCTTGGTATCTACAGTACTGAAAAACTGCAATATCTGATTTCTACTGCAATAATAGATAAGTTGCTTCATACACTGGTATTTTATGGTCACAGGATGTGTGATTAATTTAGTCTGGCAATTGCTATACACACTGGATAATCTGTTTAATATAAAGCATATATTTTAGGGATGTACGATGTTAATGAAATAAAAACCCTGTAGTACCTTTGCATTTCCAACTTTTCATTAAAAACTGTAATAACTAATGGCAAATTATGTCAACTTTATTGTTTTTCAAAAATCACAAATAATAAGGTAGGACACGATAAAAGTAATTCTCAAAAGTATGTTGATAATTTCTTCTCATATGTTCACATGGTATTTGTCACATACTTAAAAGATAATTTTAGATGTTTTTATTATCATAATTTTTATTCTTGTTTAAATAAGGACTTTTTAATGACTTGCAAATTTGCAGTATGTTTCTTGTCAACTTGCAAAATCTTCTACAGAAGTGCCTCCTTTTGCTGAGTATATTCAACATTTTCAAGGTTTAATGCATAGCAAAAACTACTAAATGTTCTAAAAAAATGTCCATTTTCTTATTGCAATTGTCTATCTATCATCATCATCTTTGTCATCACACATCATCTGGTAACACTTCAAGAGGAATTTTACATTTCTCATCTTTAAAGTTCAGAATCCACAGATCTTATAATGCTCTCATGCTCATAATGCACTTCAGTAATTGTGCTGTACAGCAAATATTTCTGTGTGCAAGTTTTAAATAGTTATTCAGCTGAATAATGTCACAAATCAGATGCTTTATTTAAAATGCCAGCGTGTTCTTTCCATTAATATCACAGGAATGAGACTGGCATTATTACCAATGCATAGTAAATGAGACTCAATGAGTAACCGCAAGGCACATTGCCCTGTGTACAGCTGTGCTATCATAAGTAAAAAATTTTATTCACTACATCGTAAGACATACATTTTGTAAGATAAGACAATCTTCTTTTAACTATGGTAAACAGGAGCTAAAGTCAACATCATGTCAGCGCATCTCTGTTGCATAATCAAAGTTCTTAGCAAAAACACCAAGCCGGTCATTGAAATCATTTTTAAAGGCTTTTAAAAGAGGCAGTCTGTTTTCTGACCAGTTGTATCCAATATCCACAGAAATGCTCTGGCATATAAGCAAGCTGCTTCTGTGTTCTACTCACTCTCATGCATTGTCTTCTGTCAAGCTTTGTCAACGTATGATTGCAAGATCATCGAAACAGCTCAACATCTTTATTGCCATAACCATGTCATAAGAAAGACAAGGTACATAGTGCTATATTTGGATTTTGCTGAGCAATGCTTACACAGCTTCAAGGCCTTTTCTGTTTCTCATGCTGCCCCAGCTAATAGGCTGGGTGTGCACAAGAAATTGGAAGGGAGCACAGCCAGAACAGCTGATCCCATCTGACCAAAGGGATACTCCATGCCATAGGACATTGTGCTCAGCAATAGAAGTTAGGCAAAGCAGGAGAAGGGGGGAACGTCTGGAGTTACGGCGTTTGTCTTCCCATGCATCTGTTAAACATGATGAAGCCCTGCTTTCCAGGAAAGGGGCTAAACATCTGTCTGCTGATGGCAAGTAGTGATTTTCTTATTTTGCTTCGCTTGCACATGCAGCTTTTGCTTTACCTATTAAACTGTCTTTTTCTCAACCCGAGTTTTCTTTCACCCTTTTGATTCCCTTTCCCATCTCACCTGGGGAGGAGTAAGCAAGCAGATGTGCAGGGCTCAGCTGCCTACCAAGGTTAAGCCACAACACCCATAAAAGAAGAACTTGAATAAAGTATCTCTCACCTATTACATTAGAACATGTAGATAAGCAACAGCTTGTCTCTAGCTGAACAAATCTTTGATTTTTTTTAAGTAAGTGGATAGTCAGGAAAAGCTACATCTTCTTGGCTGCATTAAAAAAACAAAACTTGATATAAAAGTTTGTTACTAATACAGTGTCTTCAGAAGAGTTTAAAACGGACTCCAAATGACAAAAGAAAGGTTTGGCATGGGGAATTTTGTTACCAATATTTTTTTTTACTCCTTGTGATCAGATGTCTTCTCAGTCATTACATTTTTTCAGGTTTTGCTCATGGAGACACCCCACTGAACATAGGAAGGAATAGTACATCAAAGACGGTGGCACAAAAGCAATGGGCTGACTTAATAGCAAAGATTCCAGGATAGAAAGTTTAATGTGTTAAATGAAACATCTACATTGAGAGAATATGTTTCGGTGTCCTCCTGTAATGGTAACAAATCAAGTAAAAGATTATTCAAATGTAAAACATTATGTAGTATTTATTCTTAAAATTAATTTTCCTGGAAAAAAAAAAAAAATGCTGGATATAGTTTTTGAAGTATAAAGATCTGCTGTAGTAATTTTTATTTCTTAGCTAAGAATAAAGCTCAAGAATGAAAGGCTGGATAGAACTCCTTAATAATCTACAGTCTATCCACTGTACTCAAATTTTATTATTCAATGTTAGTTATCTTTATCTGATTAAATTATTTGTATTTAATTTGAAAAGTCTGATGGTGCTACACTCCACCATGCAGTCACGAATATTCCTTCTTTGATAAACTGTCATTTGAAGCACACATTTGTTTAGATTGATTTATTTGTCATGAATGCATGAGTGAGCATGAGAGATCAAAAGCTTCCTGGATCTAATTTGATGCTCCAAATTACTACCACAAAGTTACTGCAGAAAGAGACACTACATTGATAAAACAAGTATCTTCATCACTAGTCTCATTCTTGGTAACTGAAAGGGAGATACATAACTGGCAATAAATTAGCAGTGACCTCAAGAAGTTATCTTTTCACAGTTCATACAATTCATCAATGAAAACAAAAATAAGCAAATACATAACCCCTGAAACACTCCTACTATTTTCTCTGTAGTGTCCTTCAGTGGGATTCAGTATAAAGTATTCATGCATTTAACCTAACTTGCATTGTTTAAAATAATTTCACTTAATATGAAAAAATAGTCAAGCTGATTTCAAAAGTATTTTTTTCAGATTTTCTCTAAATTACTTTTCCAAGTAAGGATATTAAAAATACAACACCGCCCCCAAACCAACCAACCAACCAAAAAAACCCAACCTCCTTAAGCAACGGTGCAGTGTCACCTAGTCTCATTTCCCTCTTTTATAACAGTTATAGCATTCAGAAAGACATAATAACATAAGCTCTCAAATAATAATTTTCCAAATAATAGGACTTAGGGTTTGGGGTTTTTTTTTTCTGAAAAATTCCTAACTAACAACTCGGTTAAAACAGGAAAAAGATAACGTTAAAATTATATATCCCTTGAATGAACAAACAGGATTACAAAGCAAAAAAGCTTTTTAGACTTGACTTAAGGCTAACAGCTGAAAAATGTTTGGACTCCTTTTAAGCAGCAAACCTTCCTAAATGGCAATATATGCCCTTGCTCAATATGCAGTGTTCACGTCCCTTCAGCTTCTCCTTTTTCCATTTCATCTGCCACTCAAATTACTGCCACTGTTAGAACCTATTTCAAAATCAACTTTTGCCAATCATCCCCAGTTTGTAGAAACACACATAGAGGTGAAAACCTTGTTCTCAATAGGCCCAAATAAATCTTTAATACTTGGAAGAGAAGCAGGTACACTAAGTGTCTGTTGCACCCTGTTAGGTTATTTTCTAACAAGGTGAGGAAAAAGGGGTATTCATTATTCCATGTTCTCTTGGTGAACATCTGAGCTTTCCTTTTTGTGACAAAATTTACTTCTGTGCATAGGGCCAGCTCACTGTGACAATAGGACTTGCATCCCACTAACAAGTCAAATAGTTTTTTAATTACAAAAGAGGCTTTCTGCACTTATTTCTGGGTAAATTTCACCCTGAACAAATGTCATCATTCTACTGCATTTCAGTTTCATTTTATTGAGTAAACCAGAACCATATATGTAAGCTTCATGATTTTCTGAAACTCATAATTCTCTAGTATTAATATGATGATACTCCTTTTTCCCAAATCTTCCTCAACCCCTTTTACAGGGTTAGGTGTCACTACAAAGAGCTTCACAATAACACCAATTTTTTATTATGAATATTTGCTGATAAAGACCAAAAGGTGACAAAATTGTGTGCAGTAGTTTACAAGAAACCTTAATCCAAGTATAGAATTTCAATTAAAATAGCTGCAAAATGGGAGACACAATTGACCATGTTGGCAAACTCTGGATGAGTGGTAAAGTGGAGGGAGAGACAGAGTGAGAAAGTTGGAAACACCAGTGCTGCTGTATGTTTCAAAAATTTATACCAAGATCCCATGATTGCCATTTTTAAATGCTGCTGAAAGGTCAAGCAGCACTAAAACAGTTTAAAGGCCATAATCAGTAATTAAGAACAAGCCATCAATATCTTTTGCCTGAAGACTTTTCAGAACCAAATGAGACCAGACGAAATCAGGCAAGAGTGTGTCATACAAAATGCTTAACAATAATTAGTAAATAAATTATATAAGGAATAAGTATTTCCTTTATCTCTCCCTTCCCTCTTTATGTCTTATGAAAAAATAATTATGGTTCAACTGGATAATGGAATAGTATCAATCAACAAAATTATTTAAAACATTTTCAATCATTATATTTGGTTGGTTGGTTGTTTTTTTTCAGTCAGTTTTATCTACAGTCTAAGATTTGAAAGATACATTTTCTGTATGAATCCCAAATAATCAGGATTGGTTAAACAGAGTGGTACCATTTACATTAAGTACAGTAGGTATTAGAATGTCATTATTTCAGTGAGTCAAAAATAATTTTGATCCTTTCTAGGCAAACTCACCATCATACTATTAACAATATTTTACATCATTTTACATATGAGCTTGCTAAATCATTAGAATTCTCAGTATGCAATTAGGTGTTAACATATGCCTGAGAAAGGAGGTATAATTTTTGACAGTGCTTCAGGAGTAAGGCAGAACCCCAAATCTCATTTTCAAATGTGATTTGGGAATATCCTATTGTAGATAAATATGCTGACTCTTCATGGACCCTGCCAGGGGTAGTGAGGTGCTTGAACACCTCAAAGGTTCTTGGATGTACATATTAAGATTACTTTTGAAAGAGGACTTGATACATGTATGAATTTATGATTTCTGACAAAAAATTTTGTTCTTGCTATGTACCTGTAGATTAGTACTGCAACACTGTCAAATTGTTCCATTTGCTCATGACCAACTTTACAGTCCTTTATTCTCATTTCTACATGTCTCAGTCTTGAAAGCTACACATAAGCAGCGGAAATTCCCGGCAACATAAAATGATGGACCGTAGTTTGCAAAGGTCAACTGATGATGGTTCCCAAACACAGACCCTATGTTCCAAACATATGCTCATTTTCTAACCTGATGTGTTCTGAAAAGAGCTGTTACATATACCTACAGGCAGTCCAGCAAGACACCAAAGTCATCCAAAAAACATATTTTTAAAACTATATTGTAGATTACATCTTGCTGTCATTATGACATTATGTCATGTCCAGTGTATTCTGATTGCAGCCATGGTCTTATTAAGATAAAATTATCAGGCAAATTATGTTTTATTGAGGACCACACTGAAAATACTTCAGTGTAATAACAACTCTATCTCATATTTAAGGCGTTGACATGTCTCCTGGTTTCGTCTGGGATAGAGTTAATTGTCTTCCTAGTAGCTGGTACGGTGCTGTGTTTTGAGTTCAGTATGTGAAGAATGTTGATA
>JAVJGG010000032.1:9422529-9435819 GCA_035590195.1 Aviceda cuculoides | reverse complement strand
GATAACACACCAGTGTTGTGGCTACTGCTGAGCAGGGCTGGCACAGCATCAAGGCTGTCTCTCCAACATTTTTGCCCCTGTCACCGGCAGGCTGGGGCTGGGCAAGAGCTTGGGAGGGGACATAGCCAGGACAGCTGACCTGAACTAACCAAACAGATATTCCATACCATATGACGTCAGCTCAGACGTAAAAGCTAAGTAAAGGGAGACGGAAGGGGGGCATCTTTGTCTCCCAGAGCAACCACTACGCGTACCGAAGCCCTGCTTCCCAGGAAGTGGTCAGACATCGCCTGCTGATGGGAAGTAGAGAATAACAGCATTTGTTTTAATTTGCTTTTGTGCATGACCTTTGCTTTCATTTTATTAAACTGCCCTTATCTTGACCCACGAGCCTTTTGTTATATTTTCTCCCCCCGTCCAGCTGAGGAGGGGGAATGATCGGGCGGCTTTGGTGAGCACCTGGCGCCCAGCCAGGGTCAACCCACCACATACACTTTAAAATGGATGAAGTAACCATCCTAGAATGGTATAGTAGAAGTGAGATATTAACTGAAGTGCTTACAAATGGATCTAGGAAATTTCCATGAACTGGTAGAGGCTGATCAATGGCTATAAGAGATAGATGCGTCTTTACAGAAGCAGAAAGAAAGCAACAACAAAAAGTACAGTTTGGTGCTGGTGATTCTACTGTTCCGAAAGTAGCAATATTTCTCATTGAACTACTGGCTCTAAAGATCAGCAGCAAGAGGAAAAAGCAAAGCCTCCAACTACTGTTAATGGCAGTTCAACACTGGTAGCTGGGGACCTTCTTCCAGGGGACAGCATTGGCCTGACTTGAAGCTCATATATGAGCAGGGGAGACGTGGGCTGTTAACGCAAGAGGCCACTGTTCTGGAAGGGAGATTAGTACTCCTTAGATGTAGAAAAATAGATTAATTGTTCTGGTTCTAGGGAGAAGTACCAAAAAGATAGGTTCCTCTCACAGACTTTTTGAGAAGTCTAAAGCCCTTACAGATTAAGTTAATCTTGGTGGAGTATCTCATATTCAAGCTTCAGCTGTCTTTCAATTATTATTGGGAATTCTGTGCTACATTTCCTGACTGGGAATGAATTCTACCTGACCCACTATTTATTTGTAGAATAGAACCTTCAACTGAGTGGGGACATGAGGCATATATTCCTTCTCACCTATTAAGATATTATGGAAAGAAGACTTTCTTTGCTCCCTAACTTCAGGTCAGTTGTGATAATTGCTGTAAATGAAAACATGTGCATTTTGCTCATTATTGTCTTCATGGTAAAAGTGGAAAAGAGTTTGTGCCTCACCTAGTAAAGTTTCAGAACAATTACATAAGCCTGTATAGGACACTCTTCTTATTTCTTTCTAATCTACTTGAATGACGTGTAATCACTTTCAGATTCAAATAAAGTCCATTGATTTTAGTCTTTAACCTAGAATATGTAACTTCAATAGTAATTTCTTTCTGTGATGCTGGTAGAAAGAAGAGAAATACACATATAATAGATGGTAGCAAAGGGCCTTATACTTTGTAGTTACTTAAAGTTTACCCTTTGTAACTTGGAAGGGTAAAAAAGGCAAGTCATTATGGGACAGTAAAAATATACTCTGAATATATTAGTCACAAAGTGCACTATAAAAGCATTCATTTAAGAAGATGAGAAACAACCTGTCATCATTAAAATGTCACAAAATTTGCAGAGGCCACTATTTCTTTGTGTTAGAGGCTATGAACATAATGATTATGCAGTTATAATGCTGGGATAGCTGCATAAAATATTTTTTATTTCACATGACTGTTTTCAGTCTTTCTGCGCTGATTTCAACTTGCCTTCCAAAAGAGCAGTCATTCTCAGTCATTCTGAGGGCAGCCAAGTGAACCAAAAGGTCAATCTAATTAAAAAGGAAGAGAACTTCAGCCCACAGGGTAAAGAGTCCAGTAAAATGCCAAAGGAGTTTGCATTAGAGAAGTACAAAGTAAATAGTCCAAAACAACAAAAAAAATTCACATTGGTGTCAAAAATATAAAAACAAAAGAGGAGTATGTGACCTTTTCCCACATTATTAAATAAATAGTCTTGTCTACATAACAGAGAAATACTGTTTATTAAATATAAGGAATATAACTTTCAGTTAGGAAATTTTACTACAATTTTCTGAGAGACCCAGAAAATATTCTATTTTAATAAGCACTTTGAGGGGTAGGGGAATTAAAATGCAACCTGTTTTGAAGTTGTTTTTCCCCAAAAAGACATGCTTAATGAGCTTAGTATCAATGTGAGTCATCTATCATTCCAGAAGCCTCAAAGAAAAGATACAATTGTAGTGTATAACTGTGGTTCTCTTAAACTCACAAAAAGCAGGAGATCTAAATGTCTATGGCATTTGTAACTTCTCTTGTCAAACAAGAATTTACTAGTGAAAATCAAACTTACTCTACATTCTATTGAGTCTGGCTTATGGATTGGAAAGAAGCGAATCTCAGACTCTGAGTTTTGTGAAATAGTTCACAAATCATACAGAAAGGCACACCAGAGAAGGACCTTACAAACTCACCAGAAAAATAATCATTAGCTGTTTCCCACTACAGAATCTTTGTTCTGCAGCATGATCCCATCCTTCAGCCATTTTAATTACTGACAAAACTTTTGTCTTTGGAAACTATGTCTCCACCTTTCAGTGTGAGCTTTTTATAAAACATAAGTATGTTGGAGTCCAACTTCTGTACTAGAAGCATGTCTGTAAAGCACAAACACTTAATGCAGAGATAGTGTCATACAATGTGACTGGAGGTGTTTCTCTTCAGCTGGTCAGTGGTCTTGTCCCAAAGTCGTAGTCCATTAATAAGTTGCCACATGGCCCAAGTGGACATTGGTGGCTGATTCTTTAACAGAGCTCTTTTGCAAATTAGCTGTACCTTTCTCAAGATACAGCAGAAACCATTAGACACAACTCAACCTTTTTTAAGTTTCTCTCTTCTGAATAATGATCGTATGAAAACAATATTGAGGGACTTAACTGTTCAATGTCTCAGTGCTTTCAAATCAAATTCTCATTAAAAAGTGGAACTTGCACTCATATGCCATGTATGAATAAAAACAGGTGTGTTTTGAATGAATTTCTGAACTCATTCATCTTGAAGTTTAAAAGTGAATCTTTGGCACATTTGTTTTCGTACCAATAGTAACTAAATTCTTCCCACATGTGTATGTGTGAAAGACACATTTTGGGCCCTGCAGTTAAGGCTTTGTTAGTGGTTGCATTGATAATATTCACATCTGATTCAAATTTCTTTCAAAATTTTTCCTCTGAAAGTCAAAAGGAGACTAACAAGATAACTGTTATTGAGAAAGCAGATAACATCCTGAATCCAGGTAGAATAAGTTATGTTGAACAAAAAAAAATACTGTCTTTCCTCTGTTAGTATTTGGAATAGAAGTTTCTGGACCTATTTTGCTACATCGTGGTTGAACAAACTTTCCTTTTCCAATTTCAGAAGAACGTATTGTTATTAAAACAACTTTTATAAATTGGGTTTTAATTAGGTTTGGGGGTTTGGGTATTTTTTTTTTGTAAGGTCCCCATTTTTCTTCAGTAGTTTTATTGTTTGGACATCAAATGGACCAACATTCATGGTAATATATTTATTATTAATAAATAGTAATATTTTAGTATAACACAATGTCTGTTATACTAATTTTAACATTAATAAATAATAAATCCATATATAAAAGCGTTAACATAAAATGTATTGTTTAATGTTGAAAAATAGTTATTTGTTCTTTGAGCAAAACATAAAAGACCAAGACTTAACTGTTTTTGGAAATTCAGTTGTCAGTGGGTATCCTGTATTTTCCATATACTGAGATTCAAGCAGCAAAGCAGAATTATTATATTTTGTTAGCCTAAAGTTTATTCTGAGGTTTCTAGTAAATAGTAGCAATCTCTTCATTTTCTGTAATAAGAGGGGAATACTTTCCAAAACAGTTGAACAGCTGTTATATTGAATCCCAGAGGTGGCTGCTTTTCCGTAGTGGTTGAAAGTGCTTCTTATGTACCATACGGTATGGAGTATTATTATATATTCTCAGGTTAAATGTATTAAGCTCCTGCTGCAATTAAAAGAATTTATGCTTGCTTCCCTCAGTGACAGGATTTAGTGTATGGACAAAAGAAGCACCTCATAAGCCTACAAGGTGAAAAAACACTGTTATAAACAGACAATCCCATTCTAGCTACATGACATCTGCTGTTGTTCCCTCCCACTATTCACACCACATACGTAATAGAAAGGAACCTCAAAGGCAGAGGTGACTCTGTTCCACTTCTGCATCTACAGGTGTGTTAAGCAAGTGCAGAAGTGCTTTTTGGAACAAAGTCTTACAGTGCGAGCTGCAGCTGAACAAAGCAGGCACAGAAATTTACTTTCACGTAGATTTGAAATGCTGCACACGTAGATTCTTTTCCACAGTTGCCAGCTCTCTTAGGATAAAACTCATCTCCCTGCAATATAATAAAGAATTCAGAAACTTCAGATTTCTCCATAACAATAAGACTGCTCCTTAATGTTGCTATACTACATCAGCTATGCCTTCTTTCTGCATCAGTGGAGAGACCCTTAAATCTAATCTAAGGAGATACCCAATCAGTTATTTTGAATTCAGTATTGCATATGTGTATATATTACTGTAGATTTCCAGCACTTAAAAGTATTTGGGCAATCTATTGCTAAAACACTTGGCAACTTATCAAAACATGAGGTGAATACTAATGATGTTGATCTGATTCTTTCTTGGGTGCAGAGGGGTTTAACACTGCTCTTCGGAATTTCATAAAGTACCAGAAACACACTCTAGTTGAGCTTTATATCCAGTAAGATTTAAAACCAAGAACATTTTATTAATCTACCAGAATAACAAAACAGAATGAATAAATAATGATCAGATTTTGGGATGCTGAAACATATTATTCAAAGCTTAATGACTAAAAGCTATCAGAGTTTGCTAATGCTTATTTCAAAAGTTATGTTATTTCACAGACTGGGTTGAAGGAAATAAATGTATAGGTTTTGTGCAGAAAATGTCGCAAGCTGTAATTGAATTCTATTCTTGGAAGTCCCCATTGGCTGCAGTATGAACTTTATGTTATATGACGGAAAAATCTGAATTGGATTTCAACAGTATCCATAGAAAAACATAGTTCAGATATGTCCATACAAGCTTGACAGTGGTGAAGCTCTCTAGGTACAGCTATATGGAAGAATCCCATACCGTTCAGAGATACCTGAGCTACTTCCAAACATACTACTTCTGGAACTGGAAATTGTAGAACCATAGGATTATACCTCAATTAATTAGTTCTGCTGAGAAGCTATATATGTTGGCTACTGGAGAACCACCGTAGTAATTCAGCATACTGCATCCAAGTCCAAAGGAGTACTACTGTATGGGGCTGTGGTATTGTATTCAGTCACACCGGTGGTTCAAGACATGGTTACTCTCTGTCAGCTTTCCTCTTCCTCCAGTCACAGCTGATTCCTGAAACCACGTTCCAGCTTTCTTATCCCTGTTCCTTTTCCAAGAATGTGTGTACATTAGAGGCAGAGACTTCACATCCTTCTTCAAATTCCTGTGGCAAGGGACATCTCAGGAGCAGGGAGGGAATAAGGAACAACATAGTATTAGGCAGTATAGTGAACATGATTTATACAGCAAAGCCCATAGTTGATTATTGCAGATCTGTAACGAATTATACGGCCATCTTCATTATAAACTAAATCAGTCACCATTAGTATTATCTGGACATTTCTAAAACACCATCACACAGTAAAGGTATTATAAATACATGCTATTTTTAGCACTTCAGAACAAACACTTCCCATATATTTTTCATTATTTTCGTAATTTCATACAGGAGAGAAACAAAGGGATACATCTTCTGAAAACATCTCAGTAATTTCAGTAAAGGTTGCCCCATTTTCACCCCAAGCCAGATCAGCCACCGTGCCTTAGTTCGTACCTTTTCATGATACCAGCTAGTGCTGGACTCCAGACACTCTCTTGACTCTCTGTCTCCTGCCCACAGCCGTCATTTCCCCTGAAGGGAGTCAGGGATGGACAGAATCTGCCAAAAACCTGAGGGCAGTTTCTCTTTCTTTTGTAACCTCTGAGTAGTTCAGAGAAAATCTGCTGCACAGACCAGAAGCAAATATTTGTTAGTATGTGATATAGCTGGTTGACTCTAGCAGATTAATAGCTCAAGCTATGTGTAGCAGTCACAGTTCAGGTACCAAACTGAAATATGACTTGACTCAAATCTTTCCTTGAAAAATAAATGTTCTCTTTTGTGATAGTCTTATGAATTCTTTCTAAGCAAATATAGATTTTATACATTTAAAAGTCTAATTCCAGTGCTTAATTTCTTTTATATTAAGAAAGGCTTTTTTTTTTTTTTTTTTTAATATCTAAACTAAGTCTTTTAATCTGCAAATTAAGCTGATTATGTCTGTCCTCAGTGGATACAGTGAAAAAAATACATAACTGTCCTATTTATTTTCTTTCCATATGAGCAAACAAACTATCTGGAACCAGTAAATACTGACTTGTGTTTCATCATATGCTATACATTTTATTAAAACAATAATTGAAAGAGAAGAACAACAGAAAAAGGCTAAATCACCAACAGGCAGCTAAATCAAGCCATACATATTTGAAAATGCATGTTAAGTCCCCTGCAGTCCTTTTTGGTTTGGGTTTGTTGTTTGGGGTTTTTTTTCCAAAAGAAAATTAATTTAGTACCTTCATTCTTTAGTCTTTGGTCATGTTCTTTCATTCTCTTACTATCGCTGTTAGCCTTTGTAATTTTTCCATTTAACCCACACGTCCTAAATAGAATTATATCCTATGTCTTACATATTACAATCCTCTTAATATACCCTCCAATAAGTTTTGACTTTTCTGAGTTTTCTTTCAACTGTATTTTGTTTTCAGTTTATGAACTATTATAATCTCAGACCTCCCAGAATCTTTCTTTCAGCTGTGCTGGTTACCTATTATTTCCTTTTCTGTACCAATGTGTTCTATTTCCTCTTTTAATTATAGTTTTCTTTAGTATTTAGCATGTTTTATTTCTAAACTTCCTCTGCAAAGTGCTTGCAAATCCTCAGATTTGGTGTTGCCCATAAATTTTAAAAATTGTTGGTTGCTATTTCTTCACAGGTCTGGTGTCTGCTACATCTCAGCTGTACTTCGAGTATACTTTATTATGTCATTATTTAGGCTCTGTAAATTCACTGTCCTGGAAACTTGGTTCAGGTAAAAACTATGGTATAAATGAATTCTAGAACTAATCACTAAAGCATTTTTAATAAGTCCTAAATATGGAATAAAGTGGAAAAAATAGGCAATATATTAACTTTTTTTTTTCCTTTGTCTGACAGGGCAACTGTCTTTCAAGGTAAGAGGAAGTCATACATGTCATATATTCTTAATACAGTAAGGTTTTAGAGCTACTTCCACTTAAAATTCTTATAGGAAACACCATGTAAATAAAAGCTACTAAATGAGATCCCCAAAGGCTATATTCACAACTTGTTGAAAAATGTTAAAAATATAATTTTTATTTACATCTTTCATTGTAACAAACAATTTGTTGATAAAAATACTGATTAGTGCTTGACTGAAGGTAGGCCCTAAAAGCATTAGGCTTTTTTTAAACCGGAACAGTTAATCCAGGAAGTGTTGTTCTAAAATCCCAGTTACATGTTATATGACTTAAGTGTATAAAAATATTTCTACGAATAGAATAGCATAGAATAGAATAGAATAGAATAGAATAGAATAGAATAGAATAGAATAGAATAGAATAGAATAGAATAGAATATTTTCGGTGGGAAGGGACCTACATTGATTGTTTAGTCCAACTGCCTGACCAATTCAGGGCTGACCAAAAGTTAAAGCATGTTTTTAAGGGCATTGTTCAAATGCCTTTTAAATACTGGCAGGCTTGGGGTATTGACCATCTCTCTAGGAAGCCTGTTCCTGTGTCTGACCACCCTCTTGGTAAAGAAATGCTTCCTAATGCCCAGTCTGAACCTCCCCTGATGCAGATTTGAACCCTTCCCAGGAATGGTAAACTCCAGAAAGAAGAATTAGTCTTCAGCTCTAGATCTAAGAAATCTCAATTTTATTCCATACCAGTTTATTCTACCCTGTCATTATCCTAAGAAAATTTCTTCATAAGTTGTTTTGTTGTTTTGGTTTTTTTTCCCTTCCCAGAGGTAAGGTCTGAAGAAAACAACTGCAGAAAAAAAATGGGTAAAGTTCAGGCAAAATAATTTTCAGCCACTTGAAAGCTGGTAATGAGTATGCAATCTTAAACGAGGAGTACTCAGAAAATGTGTTTAACAATCTATATAAAATCCTGGCTTACAAGAAAAAATGCATTTTTCTCAAAAGAGATCTCTGAGACAGGAGAAGTAGAGTCTGAGGACATTAGTTTATTCTTAATTGTGTCTGCTATGCAGTACCTTAGAAAAGCTGATGCAGTGGGATCAGAGCAATGAAATTTTATATATTATGACAGACTGAACAGCCAGTAGGATGTTCAGCAAAATACTGTAGAAGCAATTTTGCTTTTAAACTATTAAATAAGCTATAAAAATCATTTTTTAAAAAGTGTAATTCTGTCCGTGTCTGCTCTCCGCTGTGAAACAATATTTTCTATACATTGATCCTACGTTGCTCACACCTCATCTGATAAAATGAGACAACATAAGATGCTCACTGAAGTGCACCACTGATTCCATATTTTTGCTTCCACAAAATGTAGTGGCCACAGATACTTACAGTATGCTGGTCTAAATCTGTATGTACAGCCACTCATTCACAGAAAAAATAATTTATATCAGTTCATTTATTAAAACCATTACTTCTGAAAGAGCTTGTTTCAGGTTATTTTGCAGATCCACGTGCTATCACATTACTTTGTGTATATATAGTGGGCCCTTGTTATGCCTTCTGAAATGGTAACAGACTATCTACACAGCTTAACTTGCCTCATTTTTTTATTAAATAAAAAACATTAAAACCTTTGGAAGAAGGTGATTTGCTATGGATTTTCCTTTAATGTGAAAACAGAGGAACGAAAATATATTTCAGTGGAGAAAAATGGAAGCAATACTTCTTGATCTCTCTGAGTAGGATTCCAGTGAAATCATAGGACTAGTTTCTTACTCATTCCAAAAGGTTGTGGAAGAAACCAAATGAATAAACTTTCCTGATCAAACTCATAGGCCTACAGTTTTCAAATAGTGCTGCAGATACACCATCAACAACAAGAAGAAATGCAATTGTATGTTAACGAGACTTAGATAGCATTCAGCACATGCAGATAATACCCATTCCCGGAAATGAACCAATTAATGAAATTAAACATGCATTATAACATGAAACTTTATAGTCTAGTATATAAATTTTGTAATAACATCATATTTTTCAGAATTCTTGTGCTTGTTTATTGTATGACCTTGGGTTACCTGAGAAGATACATTGTGTTGTATTAGCAGTAGCTTTAAATCCATAAAATTTAGGGAAGTCATGCCATTTTGCTTCTCCTTTGCTATCTTCATGTAAGAGTTTCTGCAACACAAGTAACAACTGGAGACATGTTTTAATGTGTTGAAAATTGAAAATGTTCTAACAGAGCTAATTCCTTATACAGAAGAGCAAAGAGAGCCCATAAACTAATAGTTTTGCAGTAAATTTATCTTTGCTCTTTTTGTTTTATCAGCAAGATGCCTTTGTTGTACAGTTCTTGGCATCTTTTCTGCCATGAATACCCTACACTCATTTCTATCCTATTTAATTATCCACTCTGGCTTAAAACATAATCAGCATTAAACCAGCTGTGCAACCTTGAAAGAACACCATTTCAATAATACATTGATAAAAAAAGAGCAAGCAGGCTATTAATTTTAATAGGAGCCCTCCCTTCTGACTATAGCCTGGACACCATTTCAGAAGCTGGATCCATTTACCGCCAAGCAGTAGCATCCCTGGTGCACTCATTATAGCAATAGATTCCATTCATAGCCTGACACTGTGACTAGCTAGACGGCCATCCCGGGCCAATAAGGTCACCTTTGAGGTGTCAGCTTCCCTGCTAATACAGTGGAATAACTCATGGAAACACTGATCAGTAGCAGAAGGAAATGTATGTGGTAAATAACGAAGCAGCTTAATACAATTTCAAAATGTTTTGTCGACTAAAAATCTGCAATCAGAAAATTATAATTTAATGCTGTAAGAGTCTTAATCATTCCATCCTGTCAGTTATGAGTTCTGGCCAGAAACCTTAACTGCTAAAGAATTCAGAAATTAATAACAACATGTATCCCCTGATCCCCTAAGCTGCCAGGTTATAAAGCAGCACTCATAAATGAAATACCTGGATTTGGACTTGAATTTTCCTATGACACTTTAAAAATCTATCTATAGGTGCTGTTATTCAGTGGGCCAAGCCCATCCTAGTGAATTTGCACTAAGGATAAGCAAAATTTTAAAAAATTATAGCATTTTGCTATTTGGTATATTTGCTGCACATTAATACAGGCCATTCAGGTGGAGACTTTATTGATCTCAAGTTCATTTTTCTTACCAGAATGACCTAGCAGGTATGTGCACAAAGAACTGACACTAGAGGTACCAGGGCAATCAAAACTTCTCTCACTATCGCCTACAGTCGTTATATTGGTGTTAAGAGCAGTAAGCACTGTGAATTCTCTCGAGCTTAGTAACCTGCCAGGCCTCCTATACATCACTGAAGAGTTTATGCACAGTGGTGATCATGACACTTTACTCTTCACTCTGGTGTGCAGAGAACTTGCGGAATGTAGTGCTGATAGATTTACAGAATCCATAGGTGGTTCGTTTCGTATGGTGGAAATACTGTAGTCCTCTTATTTAGGTAGGGATAAAGACCTTTAATTCTAAATTATCTGCAGCCACAAATTATAAACCATGCACATACTTAGTTATTATTGCTGTATTATATAAACACTTAGTATGATCTATAGGTCAATGCAGCCATGAAGTACATTAACTCCTACATGTTTATTTAATATAGAGCCAAACATATATAAATTAGCCCAGATGGCAGAAATATTAATGAATTTCATATTAAAATAATATAACAACTACTTACATCAGCTCAAAAAACTTTCTCAGTGAGATGTTCTGAAGCAATCTAGGTATTTTAGATACACATTTTTCATTAATTTGATTATAAGCTCTGTGGTTAAATCCCATAGCATGCTTTGAAAATAAGCTTGAAAATAATGTTTCTGTTACAGTCAGAACATAAAATGGAGAATATAGAAAATTTAAACTAGATGGGAATAGAAATTTTATGCGGGCATTTTTGTTAAAATCTACTCATAAGCATCCATTTCTAATGGAAAAACAAGAAGCTTTACAAGTCCTATAGAAGTTTTGTAATTTTAGGCATATGTTAAAGGCTGTTTATTTACAGCTTAGCTAAAAAGGACCTGATCCTCCCACAGAGATAACTAAGATGAAAATTCTGACCCTTCAAAGTTTCCTGTAAACTGCTGCCTAAATAAGCAGCACCTTTTCACTCTAGGTACCTTGAATTCTTGCTGTATGTGTAGCCAGTGGAGCTACAGAACAAAGTTCACAGTGCTATGACAAAAAACTGAGAGGGATCTATAAACTAAACGATTTTGAATACATTAAAGTGTTTGATGCTGGAACTGTTCTCTGAATCAAACTATTTGCAAAATGCAATAGTGAACACTTTTATAAAACCCACAAGCAATGAATTTTTCCATCTATTTTGGTACAACTGCCTTTTCCTGGCTATTTCCCCACTTCATAAACACTACTCTTCCTAAGGCTGTGTAATTGACCTTATAGATGGTTTAAATGCAATTCTGATCCTTAAAGAATTTTGGAATAGCTCATTTTCAAATCACAGCAGGTGCTGTGGTAGGCTGGCATAGAAATGCAGTGATTTCTTATAAGTAGTTTTGACATGATCTGTTTATGAACTGTAATGAAATGGCTGCTAACATCAACAATGTCCTCAGGCCAAAAACTGTGAACGACTAGAGCAGTTGTGTCCCTAGCCAAACACCAGTACATATTTCCTGATGGCCTATACCTTATTATGCTCCTATTTTCACAGTAGATGGCTCCATTACAGGAAATGTGACAACAGAATACATGAAATTCATTTTTCTGGGCATACTTTTGGAGAGATATTTTCCACAGTATCTCTTTATTTTTCTGAGATACCTCTATCCAACAAATTTTAGAGTTCATCTGAAAGGTATCAACTGATATCATTCCTTTTTTTCACTTGTAGTTAGAGTTAGCCAGAGTTGTCTCTCTTATTGTTCATTCTTTTGTGCTAGACTTACCCCAAAATATTTTATCCCCAAGTGAGACAAGAAGTTTTTGTCCCATTTTGTAAAACTAACTAATATGATGTTGCTAGGGGGAATGAAAAGAACTGCTGAGAAAGGAAAGTAAACCAACAGTCCTCAACTGCTGTTCAGCATACTCTGCACTCTCACCCCAACCAATTCCCACTGAATGTTTGGTATGACTAGAGCTTTATGTTGAGTACTGTGAATCAGACTCTGAACTGGACTGAAGTGGTGTAGTTCCATGGACTTCTCTTAAGCTACAGTGTGGTGGGTTGACCCTGGCTGGATGCCAGGTGCCCACCAAAGCCACTCTATCACTCCACACACCCCCTGCAGATGGACAGGGGAGAGAAAATGTAACAAAAAGCTTGTGGGTTGAGGTAAGGACAGGGAGAGATCACTCACCAGTTACTGTCACGGGCAAAACAGACTTGACTTGGGGAAATTAATTTAATTCATTACCAACCAAATCAGAGTAGAAAAATGAGAAATAAAACCAAGTCTTAAAATACCTTCCCCCCAGCCCTCTCTGCTTCCCAGCTCAACTCCACTCCCATTTTCTCTACCTCCTCCCCACAGCAGCACAGGGGGACGGGGAATGGGGGTTGTGGTCAGTTCATCACATGTTGTCTCTGCCACTCCTTCCTCTATAGGGGGAGGACTCCTCATTCTTCCCCTGCTCCAGCATGGAGTCCCTCCCATGGGAGATAGTCCTCCATTAACTGCTCCGGCACGGGTGCCTTCCCTGGGCTGCAGTCCTTCAGGCACAGACTGCTCCAGCGTGGGTCCCCCATGGGGTCACAAGTCCTGCCAGAAAACCTGC
>JAVJGG010000032.1:9403083-9422429 GCA_035590195.1 Aviceda cuculoides | reverse complement strand
GCACCTGGGTGGCAGCACCCAGCAGAAATCCACTACAGTATCCTGGTGTGAATCCAAGGAACGGTTCACACTCGTCCTTCACGTTTTGGGAGGGAGGTTGTGTAATCCCCTTAAAGTGAGATCCCAGCCCAGCCTGCAGTCCAGGAGGGCACAGGCAGCTCAAAATAACAACTTGGCTCTTTCTAGAAGAGCAGGAAATTACTGTTGTTTTGATTTGTGGTATGACTGGACTTCAGTATAGCCTGTGGCATCTACCCATTCTCTCAGAGGGGTTATGTGAAGACAGGTCCCTTCTCTAGCTGCCCATTGTGTTTTCTACTCCGGCTTCAGCACAAAATCAATGGTCAAGGCAGACTGAGGAAGACCAATGAGTCATTTGCTGCTTTGTTATCCAGGAATATTTTTTTTTCCATCTGAATTGGAGCCCTTCTGACTCTTATTGCAAGATAACCAAATGGGACCAGCAGAGAAATTAGGGAACATGATGTAACAGTCCTTTAGGATATGATCTAAAAGCCTTTTCTTGCCACAAAACTCAAAGCAGCCAAACCACAGGACAAAAACAGCTCAGAGCCCATTGTCTACTGACAAGATGCTGATGATCTTCACTCCATGGAAAAACAACTCCAAAGAGTCACCCCTCAAACATGCTTTTTATACTCTATTTTTCCCCATTTTCTGTATTCATTTCCCCAAGTATGTCCTAAACAACATCTACTTATGTACCATATTTTACATGGAAGCAATTAGTTTTATAAATTAATCATAATGCACATTTAAATCTACATTGCACTTGCATCCAAATCATCATCACACTGTCATGGTTATATTATTTATTACACTTTAACTGCCACCAGTCTGTTTAGGAGGAAAACAACTCTCATAGAGGACCCAGCCCTTCTATAAGTTACCATACTTGTAGTTTCATTCCTGTAACTGAAACAGAGCTGCAATATAGCTGAATGTCAGATATAAGGTTCTTACATGCAACACAGATTTCAAAAAAGTTAAACCTTAAACTGTTATTTTCAGACAAGATATTTTTACCTCTGACATCATCTTTATTGGGGTGAACGTATATATTCCAAGATATAGGCCAGGCAAATCTGGTGCTTCTCAAAGATGGGAGGATTTTTTCAATTATCTACAGAGCTGTCCAAAAGGCTGTTTGAAATCCCAGGTCTGGTTGGAGGGTGAAGGTAGACTTGGTTTCCCTCAACAAAGTCTCCAACAAGGACTTGAGCTACAAACATGCTGTGGTGATCTGTGCTGGATGGCCAGTATTAATGAGAATAACTGGCATCTCTGGCAAAGTAGCTTCCTAGGGACCAGAAAAAGCCATGGGTAAGAAAACACATAAACCAAAGTCATAAACATCTGCTCTTGGCACTTTGTCAGCCAACTCCTCAACAAGCACCTTCTTCTCTTTCCTACCCCAGATAGCTCCAAACACATCCTTGCCAGGTGTTTCCACATGAGTTTATTTTAAGGCATCAACAGATGATGCTGATCTGGCAGCTTCACCACTGCTTTTTGTTGCTTTACCAGTTACAAAAGGTCTAAGGAGGTAGGATCAGGCCCACACAGTAGGAAGCACAGCTTGCGCTGTGCTCTTGCCTGCACTCTGGAAACACCCCAAGCATGTTAATGCAGGTCCAGCTTATGCACTTGCACCTTTTCCATGCGTTGTCTGATCAGTCCCACAGATCCTCCAGTCGAAATTCTGCTCACAGATAGTAGGCATGTGAGATGGACTCATCCAAGTGGAATAGGAACCACTTGCCCACAACCTGTCCTGGGTTTCTCTTTTCCATGTGCTCTTTCTGCCTACAGAAAAACATATCAGAGGTTTAGTGTATGCATATACACCCATGCACAAGCACTTATCTTTATAGATCGTCTGCCTTCTCCACCCAACTCCCCGCCAGATCCAAAATAATATGGAAGATGGAACAACAAAATGGTGTAGCCATACAACCTGTATCCCAGCACATGATGAAACACGCACACTGCACACATTGGAGCATTGCCTTGGTCCCCCCCAGTAAATCTGTGTGCCTGACCAAACCAGAGGCAGTGGTGTTTGATATCAAAAAAGGCAAAGGAGCTGAGCTAAGACCCTTTTTCCCTTGACCCAAGCCTTTCCCTCTCTCACTTTTCAGGACAAAACCTTTGTATTGGGTTTGCATGGCAAGGTCTTGGTAGTGAGGGGGGCTACAAGAGTGGATTCTGTGAGAAGCTGCTAGAAGCTTCTCCTGCGTCTGACAGAGCCAATGCCAACCGGCTCCAAGATGGACCTGCCACTGGCCAAGGCCATCAGCAGCAGTGGTAGTACCTCTGTGACAACAGATTTAAGAAGGGAAAAAAAAGTTGCTGGGGCACAGAAACTGCAGTCAGAGAGAGGAGTGAGAACATGTAAGAGAAACAACCCTGCAGACTCCCAGGTCAGTGCAGAAGGAGGGGAGGAGATGCTCCAGGTGCGGAGCAGAGATTCCCCTGCAGCCCGTGGTGAAGACCATGGTGAGGCAGGCTGTCCCCCTGCAGCCCAGGGAGGTCCACAGCAGCCTTCTACCAGAACAAATAGAAAAGCAGCGTCTAAATGGACCTGAAAAGTCATGCAGGTGTGGTGGGTAGACATTGACTGGATGCCAGGTGACCACCAAAGCCATTCTATCACTCCCCCCTCCTCAGCTGGAAAGGGGAGAGAAAATATAACAAAGGGCTCGTGAGTTGAGATAAGGACAGGGAGAGATCACTCACCAGTTACTGTCATGGGCAAAACAGACTCAACTTGGGGAAAATTAACTTAATTTATTGCCAATCAATCGGAGTAGGATAATGAGAAATAAAACCAAACCTCAAAACACCTTCCCCTCACCCCTTCCTTCTTCCCAGGCACAGCTTCACTCCCGGATTCTCTACCTACCCCTCCCAGCGGCAGAGGGGGATGGGGGATGGGTGTTGTGGTCAGTTCCTCACACGTTGTCTCTGCCGCTTCATCCTCCTCAGAGGCAGGGCTCCTCACACTCTTCCCCTGCTCCAGCGTGGGGTCCCTCCCATGTGAGACAGTACTCCACAAACTTCTCCAGCATGGGTCCTTTCCACGGCATGCAGTCATTCAGGAGCACACTGCTCCAGCGTGGGTCCCCCATGGGGTCACAAGTCCTGCCAGAGCACCTGCTCCAGTGTGGGGTCCTCTCTCCACAGATCTTCAGGTCCTGCCAGAAGCCTGCTCCATTTGGGCTTCCCATGGGGTCACAGCCTCCTTCAGGCACCCACCTGCTCTGGCGTGGGGTCCTCCATGGGCTGCAGGTGGAGATCTGCTCCACCATGGACCTCCCTGGGCTGCAGGGAGACAGCCTGCCTCACTGTGGTCTTCATTATGGGCTGCAGGGGAATCTCTGCTCCGGAGTCTGGAGCATCTCCTCCCCCTCCTTCTTCACCGACCTGGGGGTCTGCAGGGTTGTTTCTCTCACATGTTCTCACTCCTGTCTCTAGCTGCACGGGGCAGGGTTGTGCAGCAACTTTTTCTCCTTCTTAAATCTCTTATCCCAGAGGCACTACCCCGGTTGCTGATGGGCTCAGCCTTGGCCAGTGACGGGTCTGTCTTAGAGCCGGCTGGTATTGGCTCTGTTGCACTCAGAGGAAGCTTCCAGCAGTTTCTCACAGAAGCCACCCCTGCAACCTCCCCGCTACCAAAATTTTGCCACACAAACCCAATACATACAGTATTTTATGTTAACTCAAGATCACGCCTTATTACCATTTTTAAATGCTGAACATATTTTTTGAGCTTCATATTATGGTATGGCATGTGTTTTGGTGGATATCTGCATGTCTTGGGTGGCTGGAGACACTTCATTTTGCCATACATCTGACTATACTCTCAAATCGTGCGGGTGGCTGTAACAGCACTATCTGCTTTTCATGTCTTATTGTTTAAAAGCATCTAAACAGATTTATGCCAGCAAATCATAGATTATATGAACTTAATCACATTTTTACTGTGTATATTTGCATTTTTTATTTAAAAAAATTTAATAAACCATAGCAATAAATTTAGAGATGGGTAAAATCTACAGGTTGCTGGGGTTTTTTAAAGTTTAATGGAAACTTATACTTTGAAGTTGTGCTTACAGTTATATTCTTTTTCTACTTCTTTTTCTCTTAAGAAAAAAATAGAAAGTACACAAAGAAATAATTCTAGTGAAAAATGCTGTACACTATTTAGAAACCTCCTTTGACAGCTAAATTTACCACATTTTCTGTACTTTTACTAAATATCATTGGTTACCTAATTTCATTCCAATCATTATGTGTTCTCTCAGAACTGCATTTAAGTTGCTGAAAAAGATTTATTTTTCAGCTTGCAGTAAAATGGATTGCACATGCAGATGCCTGAACAGCAGCACTGCAGAAATATAACAGCTTAATGCCAAACTACCCTTAACATCATACATCTACGTTACATAATATACTATAAATTCAGAGTTTGTTTGGGTTGATAAAATGTTTTCTTCTTCTTAGGTGCACTTAATTATTGCTGGTTTTTTCTCAGCCATGGAAGTTCCTGCTTTGTTTTCGTGTGTTGAAAATAAAATGAAAACTAAATAAAGTGAAAAACTGCAGGGCACTATTAAAAATAAGTGATGCAAAAATGTGAAATGTTGATTAAAGATCAAATAGTAGGCAAATTAATCACCTAGAAGCTGTGCAATCATTACTAAACTTCATTCATTAAAAAAAACTAAGTAAAGAAGTTTCTAAACTGACTTTTAATTTATGTTACTTACAAAATTTTAATAAACAGGCCATAAAGAGGAAAGAGACTTTAACATTTCCAACAGAATTTTTGCACTTCCCACATTAGACTTATTCTAAGGAAAACATGGCATTTCTAATCAACTTTGCTCTCTCAAAATTAGAAGACAATCAAATTTATTCAGTAAAAAGTTGACTCCAAATATAAATGTTACATGAATGATATTTAAGGAATACATTACAGCATTGGTTTCAACACCGAAAGTGCCAACTGAAACAGTACTATAATTCAAAACTCCAAACCAGGTATTATCATAAAGGGAGAATTACTGGACTAAACAGCAGTATGGACAAGAATATCCTAAGGACTAATGGGATAAAAAATTTCAGAAATAGACACATAGAGGGAAATAATCTAAATTAGTTTTATTTATTTTCATCCTTATTTTTCTGAGCAGATAAGAGAACATTACAGAAGGGGAAACCACTCTAAACATATATTTTGATAAATGTAAACTTTATGCTTATGTGATGAGAAATTGTTAATTCACTGTCCATTGAAAATCTAACTGTTCCTTAGTAATTCTAATTCTTAGTAAGAATCCCATTTGCTACTTGTTCTATACGGATTTCATTTTTTCATGGGATATGGATAAAGTAATTCAAGTCATTGATTGTTCCTACACGATACTGAAAGAAGTAAAATATTTTTGAAAGCTGATCCTAAAAATCAAATTGTACTGCTTTGTGATGCAATTTGGATTACCCTTTTACCTCCCTGGGGAAGATCAAAACTTCTGAGGGATCTCCAATCTTTCTAACCAGAGGTGATTTCATACAGTTCTAAAGCAAAAGCTCAGTAAGATCTTGCAACTATTAGGCCACTGTTTGGCACTAAATAAGAAGCTCTAACATGAGCTACTCCTTTCAATCCATAATTGGAGAAGTTGCTGTCAAGGTTTCCTTTGCCACCCTTTTACTTTTGCCAAATGTATTCTTTCATGTAGGTATTTTTCAGGAATAAAGTCTCTAGGATGGTCAATGAATTACTTTGTCCAGACTACTCTGTATCAATTAATGAATGAATAAACTCTGCAATACATCCCTTGCCTCATATCATGATGAGGCCAGAAGAAATTATTTGTATTATTAGTAGCAGCATTAATTTCTATTTTAATCTGTAATATTTCCAACTTTTTTTTTAGTTCAATTAAGATATATTGTTCATCTGCATTAGTAGTTGTCAGTACCATTTATCAGAAATTACTCACTAAAAGAGATTAATCGTTACCATCCAAGAAAATCCCTCATCTAAAATGACATAGTGTTTCACAGCCATTGAATGCCAAGATGAGCAAGACTAGTGAACAAGAGAGAATGAAAATGCTGATAAAACATCACTACAAGTAGAAATCCCTTAGAGTTCTTAGTGTTGCAGTTATGTAGATTTTGATAAATTCTCCTGAATGAATTATTGACATGGATGCACTGGAATATTTTAGGTAGTCAACAGTGTTACCTCCTTAGCAACATCCTACAGTCCTACAAAACTTAACATTACATCAAGTTGCCAGAAAAATTATTGCTGACAATTAATCAGAATATAACAGTATTTAAGAGATTTAGCTATGCACATGTGTCTTGACTTAGCTATGCACATGTATCTTACCAACGAGAGAAAATAAGGTACTCTGTGTTGATCATGCATGCTATCTTCTGATAGGCAACAGGTACTTGCTACCGAAAGTAGTAAATCTATGCCTGTATATAAGGTCCAGTAGCTGAATTTCCCTTCCTTTTTAAAAATGAACACGACATCAATCAAATCACTTGCAGGATGAGTTAAATGTTTTACACCGTTCTTCAATCAAAAAGTATTTTCAAAGCATCACAGAGGGATGTTTGACTAGCTGAAAGAGACTTATATTATTGCAAAGATCCTGGTTGAAATTATTGCCCTACTGAAATCAGTGAACGTTTTGCCACTGATTCCAGTGTGGCTATTATTTCATCCTAGTCCACGATGTCAGGCTTCAGAAAAATGCAAATTAGAATAGCAAAGTTATAAAAACAGACTTTGTAAAAGAAATGGTAAGTCACCCTTAACTACCTGTAGCGCACCTAATGTGATACTATAATGATAGCACTTTGCTATCTGTTCTGCATCGTGAGTATCACAGACAAGGAAAAAGCTAATCGGTGCACTTACCATCAGAGACAGGGGACTTCAACATGTAAGTGATTTTCACTCATGTCACACCATTCCTATTCCTGCATTTTTTAAGCGAGTACCATGTTTTTAATTGCAAAGTTAAACAGACGGTGCTTTAATTTTAAATTTGGGCTTATGTATTTAAGAGGTGGCACAGGTATTTTCAGGATGATTCCTATGTATGTTAGCTATTTTGTTTAGGTGAAGAAAAAGGCCAAAGTCAAATTCACTTCTAACGAGCCACGTGTTAATGTCAGGGTCTCTGCTGTCCACTCAAATGCCATAGAACACATCTGACTTTATAATGAGCCAAACAGTTGTCTCTTCATAATCTCAAGTTAGCCTTCTGTTAGGTATCTGTTTCCAAATTTTACAACACTATAGTGAAGGTTGTGTGCTTTCATGGCTAAAATCCAGTTGAAGATGTACTTGTTTTAAAATCTCTCACATTTTGTCAAAATTATTGGCAAGCAGTCACCTTCATATCCTTTGCAGTGAAAATGTTTGACCTTACAGAGTCCAAATGGCTTATTGCCTAGTTTTGATCTACTTTGTACACTAATGGGGAAGAGATCAAAACCAGATGACAGACATCAAGGCAAACGGCCAGTGGCAGAATGGTTGGCCTGTAGGCAGAAAACTGAAATAAACCTGCCAAGTATTATTTATCTCAAGGGAAGACTACCTCAAGCTGACCGCTTTTATGGTTAACTCCTAAATGGTTACTGAGAACCACCAACAAAATTTATTTTGAAATTTGACAGCTTGAACCTTTTTTCCTCTTCTAAAGTGGATTTTCTTGCATCAGTTTCAGAAAGAAATGCAGAAAAGCCATGGTTTGATAGCTGCACATAAAGGCAGACAGATCTTGAGAAAATAGAAATACGGCTGTATGAAGGACATAGTAATAAAAACAGCTTTCCCATATTTTTCTTTGGGCAAGGACAGTGTTAAACAATTTCAGTTTCATAGCACTTTAATCAAGTATGTTGGTAGTGTGTCTGCCGGATTATTCTCTCTAATATAACCTCAAGCAAAAGGATTTAACTACAGACATAGCAAAAGGAAAAGTATTAAACCACAAACTTAATAAAGCTTCTTTTTCTTAATGAAAATAAATTAAATTAGACTATGTTTCTCCTCTATGATTGTTTATCACGTCTACTGGCAAACAAATTTTATACTCAGAATAATAAATAATAGAAGGGCTATACAAAATTAATAGCTCAGTAAACAAACATTATTGTCATAATTAAAAGTCACAATTTAGTCTCCACAAATTACACTTTTTCTTTAAGTATGATATGTTGTATTTCTTAACTCTTCAATATCCTTAAACACATTCACATTTAGATGCTGAAGACTATAGCACAGCAGACTGCAGTAAAAGAAACCTCAATAAACCATTACTGTATTTTTGTTCTCTTACTAAAACCAAGTAAAACACAGCACAGAAAACACAACCACAGTACATTGACCCAAACATCCAGAAAAAAAAAGAGGAAAAAAAAAAAAAGAGAATAAGAGGATGAATCAGCCACTTAGGTGGGATTAAACCAAATGTACTATTTTTCCAACTTTTTACCCACGATTAGGTATACAAATCTACAATCACATGTTAACTAATTATAATGCATATACCACAGGCAAATCTGTAGCTGGCAGTCACCAATATCCTTGGGTCATTTAGGGATCCTGCAGGAAAAAGAGGAAGCAAAGTATTTCTCATGGATCCAGAGATCTCAGCCCCAACCCCAGAGTTCAAGGTCTATGAGTTTTCAAAATGCTGTACCTAACCAGAGACCACAGTCCCCAAAACTGCTCTCGAACCTTTTTTTTTTTGTGAAGACTGACCCTTGGCAATCCAGCTGTATGATTTACTGACTGAAACAAAAACTAATTATCAGCAAACATTAACATCCAATATCAACACTTGTTAACTTGTAGACTCTGTAAAAGGAGTTTGCAGAGGTGGAATAGTGTGAAAACAGTCATCTTTACAGTGCGCTTTGGATGTCCAATCCCATGCAGAGACGCTACTGAAATTCCTGATATTCCACAGTTTTAATTACATTTAAAACATTGCTGTGGGATTTCACAATAATCTCCTGCATAAGCTACCGATAATGTTGGTTTCATGCTGCCCTCAAAGTGTGATAACGCTGTGGTGGAATTGCTTTATACTACAGATAATTTGTTAAGTGGCAAAAGAAGATTATCACAAAAAAAATGACAAATAATAAAGCATTAACTCTTTCTTCTCCATTTTTGTTTGTATATTTTAAGTTTTATCTACTGAGATGACAAAATATCCAGCATTGTTTACTTCTTTACAAAGGAGAAATGTTTTATGTTTAAAAACACTGTGGCTGTTAGATGATTTTCAGTCTCCTTCCATATTTTCTTTCCTTTTCAGTCCATTTGGAAACAATAAAATGAGCAGTTTAGGAAAATATCGGCTTGTTCTGAATGAGGATAGTTGTACAGTAGTTATAGTGAAGTGATACAGCAACACTGCTAGCTTAAATTGAGACTTTCATCAAAACTGTACAGGTATTCTTTAATGGCCCTGCGTTGTGCCATGTAGACCAGCTTTTCAAGAAAGACTGTAAATCTATTCAAAGGCCTAGTGAGAATATAGTACCTAAACTAAGATAAACCTCTGGAAAGTGGAAAAGTGATTCATGTATGAATTCCTCCTGAACTTGGCTTTACCTTGGTGATGAAGGGGGGAAATGTTACACTTACCAATCACAGCATGCACAAACCATTTGGCTACAAAACATGGACCACAAAACATGCCATTTGCCCTTTAGATGGTAAAAGGACCCAGCTAGGACTGGATTTATTTCTCATTTAAAACTTTCACAGAGTTGTACAAGTTTGCTTGATTGAAACAAGTTGTGACAAGTTGGTTGGAAGTAA
Source organism: Aviceda cuculoides (assembly GCA_035590195.1). NCBI lineage: Eukaryota > Metazoa > Chordata > Aves > Accipitriformes > Accipitridae > Aviceda > Aviceda cuculoides. The sequence continues at coordinate 9,412,531 of JAVJGG010000032.1, read as the reverse complement.
CTTTCACCTCCTTAAACAAATTTTCAAAACTTTTCATTTAGAGACTTTTAAACAAAATATTTCTACTTTTTAATATATTACGGTGTTTTACTTTGAAAATTGCTACATAGTTTCCTTATGAACCATTGAAAATCCTTTAAAAAAAGTGATTCTAGTATCCAGGGATATTTCGCCCCCCCGCCCCAATAAAATAAAAAAGTTATATGCAAATCTTTAATCCAAACTTGACATAAGCTCACCCTGTACATTATGTTGCTCCATCATCTAGCTTGTGTGAAGAGAGTTAGTTACTGGGTCGCGTAGCGTTCCACATTATATTTGATCTCACAGATGACAAAATACTTACCACTAATATTTGAGAATACAGTAACTGTCTCCCCTGTTGTCTGTAATTGAGGCAGCTTTGACTCCTGAGTCCAGCATACAAAATGTTACAGCTTTCCATAAAAGAAGCACAGGCATACCCATTTTTCAAGGTGACCTTAATTTTTCCTTGAGAATGACAAAATAATAACAAAAAGTAAAATCTCTATGGAAAAGTAACATCTCCTTCTAGAAAACTTTGTTATAACCTACTAAATGGCAGCTGCTCCTGCAGCATATGTAGGGAACACCTCACTTTTTAAATTTGCGACATACACAAGACAAATCCAATGACATATACACTCCACAGGAAAAAAGAGTTAATAGGCAGCAAGCTTCTACAAAGGAAAGCTTGTGGACATATTTTGTTTCAGCCTCAAAGTTTATATTTATCTTAATACATTCTGCTATTACTTTACATTGCCTTTTTAACAATGTCTTTCAATAAACCCGTTACACTTATTCTTCTGATACTTAATGATGTGAAAATAGAAGTGGGAGGTAGGTTTAAGACATGAACAATTAATTAAAAATATAAAATATTCTATTTAGGTTTGTTAACTAGATAGGATGCATACCGGATTTTCTATGAAAATGACATTGTTTATCTTTTCAAAAGAAAGAACATTTGTGGGTGGATAAAGATTTAATTTTATTTAATTAAAATAAAACATTCTGCTTTTGTCAAAATTTCATTTAACATAAATATAAATGAGAAACAAAGCTGGATCTGAGTGGAAAACATAATGTTCAGTTCCAAAAAGAAATTCCATTAAACATTTTTATCTCAAAAATTATATAAAAATTTATGTAAGATTTATTGAGATTAAAAAATTCTCAGGACCAGGATTTCCCAATGAAAGGTATTTCTTCAGAGGAACTGCTGATAGTTCTATGTTTAACAGTTGTTCACTTTTGCTGTAGTTCGCTTATGGTTGTAAATCTTAGGGTACTCTGAAGCAGTTATGGTAATCTGCTTTAAATAATGTTGTACAAATTTAGGTTCTTGGGTAACTATCATGTCAAGTTAGGAATTCTAAATTACATCATTTTTTTATAATTCCAGACTACATTCTGCTGACTGTTTTGTTTGGTTGGTTGGTTTTGCCAAATCTTTAAGAAGACTATTTTATGGCAAAAAAATCTGATTTCCAGTTCATTGTTCTCATTTGAAAAGAAACAAATTGGAAGTATGATATTTTTCTTGAGAGGAAAGACAGTTTATTCAGCATTCTGAATTTTTCCTATGGAGTTTATTTGAAGATAAGAGGCTGTTTTAACAATTGAAAAGTTTATTCTCTTCCCTTAAAGAGGAATGAGATCTTGGGAGTTGTCTGTGGAAAAGAGGCGTTGTTACGGGCTGTTGTGTGTGAAACAAGGAATTGCATTGCAATCTGTTTTGTCATCTTGTTTCAGTACTGTATATAAATAAAGCACGTATATATTGACCTGTGTTGCCAGCAGGTCAAGGGAGGTGACTGTTCCTCTTTGCATTGGTGAGACTGCACCTGGAGCACTGTGTCCAGTTCTGGGCTCCCCAGTACAAGAGAAATACGGAGCTACTCTAGAGAGTCCAGCAAAGGGCCACAGAGATGATTAAGGGACTGGAGCATCTGTTATTTAAGGAGAGGCCGAGAGAGCTGGGGCTGTTCAGCATGCAGAAGAGAAGGCTCAGGGTGGGGGGATCTTATCAATATGTACAAATACCTGATGGAAGGGAATGAAAGCACAGGAGCCAGACTCTTCTCAGTAGTGCCCACTGACAGAGCAAGAGGCAACTGGCACAAATTGACATATAGGAAATTCCATCTGAACACAAGAAAATGCATTTTTATGATGAGTGTCGTCAAACACTGGAGCAGGTTGCCCAAAGAGGTTGTGGGGTCTCCATCTGTGGGAATCCATCTGGATCAGATGGATCAGATCACCATCTGGACATGGTCTCGGACAACCTGCTGTAGCTGACCCTAATTGAGCAGGGAGGTTGGACTGAATGATCTCAGGAGGTCCCTTCCAACCACCACAATTCTGTGATTTCCAGAATTCCCTGATTTCTCTTCCTGAGAGAACAGATTAGAAAGGATTATTCTCAAAAGACAACTGTCAAAAGACACAACAACAACAGTAACAGCAGGGGAGTTTTATTATTATTTATAAGGCATGTACAACATAAAGGATGATGAAAAATTCATACAACTCAAAGTCCTTCTTTACAGCATGGGGAATTAAAAGATAACTTATAGTACAAGCCCTTAGAGTGTACATCTACAAATCTGAGTAAATTCAAGCACTGGAGACTGGAAACTGATTTTCTAAGGTTCTTAAAATTATCTGCATTTTTAAGACTCTTAAGGAAATATCGCTCAATTTCCAACACAAAATATCTCTTCTTCTGGATTTTGCTAGGCTGGATAGTCTTTCATTGTTTTAAAATGTCAGCTCAGTGAGAAGCAAGATATACTGTAATAATAAAGCAAGCTGCTCATATTGAATGCTGATTTCAGACAGAAACTCTGCATCTGGTTCATGGGGAAAGCAGAAAAAAGGGAAATGCATCACAGAATATAAATATATACTGGGTTTTTTCTTTCTAATTCTGAAATAAATTATATTTTCAGTAACACCTCTGTCACTGCACAGGTCTCAATAGTGTGTCACAGATGAAAGTACCTCAGTGACCAGAACTCAGCCCACTGTATCCAAGTCCTACAACAGAATGACTTGGATATTGATTGAGCAATACCATGGCTAATTAAAGAAAGTATACCTTTCATTTACTTGTTACAGAACGGTAGAGTAAACTTTTAAAGTGCTAAAAGCTGGTATATTCAATTGTTGTTAGCTTGGGGTTTTTTATTTATTTATTGTAAATATTACCCTACTTTTAAATGAGACTTTTTTCTGTTCATTTGAGCCTTCAACAAGTGTCACCATTTCCCCTTAAACTTAGTGCTGCTTCCTTGCTAATTCTTTTGTCCACAGTTTTTATTTCAGTGTCTTACATCAGGTTTCTGAATAAACAATTTTGCTGAAACATGTTATAGAATTAACCAGAATGCCAAAAAAACCTAAAATCTCAAAACCAAAATATTTTGAAAAATGTATTATACTCCCATATTTGTACTAAATCCATTGCCTCTCAATAGAACATTAAAAAATATTCATTCTTCCATTTAATCCAAATTTGAGGAATGGAGAAAAGTGTGTTATCTTACTAGGTAATAGGAAAACATAAAATTCACAATTTCTTTGTAACACCTTTCACAAGATGCTTCTAGAATTTTTGCATTTCCTGAAACACTCATTTTGAGTTTTATGGTCTTTAATACTCTCCTGCTGTTGAAAGATGTGATTTTTCCTCCAAATCTTTTGTGTTTGATGTGTAAGCATAATCTGAAGATACACATTCCTCCTTCCTCAGTCATAAAAAGTTGGCTGAATTATATGATACATTAAACTGAGAGGAAATGCCAAAATGTCAGAAAAGATTATAGACTTCTTTATGGACGAGCTGGATTCTGTAAGGAAGATATGCATGCCACCAATTCAGTTAGACAGTACAGTCCTGAGTCCTTGAAATTCCTCCTGGCCAGCAAAAAGGAATGTTTTTCTTCACATTTCATTTTTAATTAGTGGATAATTGTCACTGGCACGTGGATTTACTTTGATTCCAGGATTAAGTAACAGAAAATCCAAAGGGAACAGTTGTAAGAATGTATTTTCCAGTGACTAGGCATAGTCCTCAGTCCATATACACAGAATAATGCACTAACAATTCCTAGTACTTTGCACACACTGGCAAGATATTTTTTAAGTGGTATGTGAATCAGTAAAAATAATACATAAAGTCTCATTACTTTAAAAACACTATAAAATTTTGCATAATGCTGTTCAAGAAATGTTCCTGAAATACTTTCATTTTCTTCTGCTATTAGAAATCTGGTTTCCATTTTTCTTACCATCACTTCTATGTCTGCTCATCTCTAAGCAGTGGCATATTATCATACATTATTATACTGTAGTAGGTGACACTTTTCTAACACAGAAAAAAAAAATATATATAATTTAATGCTACTTAAATAAATGTTTCATACAATTTCCTAGGAAATCTTTTTCTACTGAAAAATGAAAATAATCAGATTTCTTGTTTGTCCTCATCAGCAGGGGATATACCAAATTTCTGTGTGGCTGTAGACTCTCTATGAAAAGAATAGGCATTTATTAAAAAAAACCAGGAAAGTTGGTGGTACTAAGCACATTGTACAAACTTGGATTTGTTTGACTGTAGCAAAGCTGGGATACTCAGAAAGACAGCTCCAGGCTTGCCAGAGATGAGAGTAAAAGTACATTTTGTTTCCCTGAGAATGGGGGTACCGTCCCTATCTTAGGCAGGGTAAGAATAAAGCCTAAAAAGAGTTGCACGTGGCAGAGAGCTCTGCAGACTTAGTTTCCTGCATTATTCCCATTAGAAGGAGTAAAGGAGAGAAAAATGGAAAATCCTGGAGTAGGAACGGAGGTTATAAGTGCTGCTGCTAGAAAAGGTTGTCTCAGAAATAGATCCTGCTTCACTCTTAGCAACCAGTCTGTCTTTCCAGAATGCTACCACAAGGTTTACTTTTCACCATCTCTAGTAATTTGATGGTTTGTGTGATTCTTTTTTTCTTTCTATATCTACACCCGTCCTTGCTTAGTTCCTATGAAACTCCATGAGAAAATTAAAAAGTAATTCAAATGTAACTTCATTTTCTCATACACTATACATGCTACTCCTTTGCAAGCTGCACCAAAGAGAGGGCAAAAGACTAAGCTGAAAGTTTTAAGCAAAGGAATTTTGTAATGAGTAACAGTCAGCTTGTGACCTGAGCTGAGCTGCCTCACTGGAAAGGTTAGATATCTGAATATTACACTTACAAGAAGTAGCCTGTACTGTTCCGAGAAGTAGCCTGTATCGTTAAGCCCCATGTAGTCCAGGGCTGCCTGCACAAGACAGTATGTAGACACATCCTTGTCATCTTTAACCTAATACAGTCAGCTTGTAGTACCTCTATAGCTAATGAAATGAAAACCTATTTTCAAGAACATTTTTTGTCCTTTTCTTTTTTTGACTTGGTCATAGATGCCAAAACAGATTTCAGAGCAGATGCCAAGTCTGTGAGGGTTGAAGAGCATATCAAGCTTAAAAATTGGAGGTTATTCTGTGGCATTTCGGTGTAAAACCAGGTAAACCAGAGGATGCCACTCAGACAGTTATAGGTCTGTAATTTCTAAGGACTGAGAGAGCTCCTAAGTGCATTCATCCCTGAACTATGAGATCTGAGAATGATTAGAGATTCTCAGTCTATACGTCACTTGTTTATTTCTGACAGTGAATGTCCTTGCCTCTTACTGCTATCCATCTCTTCTGCTTTAGTGAAGGAATCTTGTGAACTCCAAGATTAAGCTAGTATAGCAACAAGCTTGGAGAACTTTTTTTAGGGGTAGTAAATAGATATTCTTTTGTTTCTAGAACTCTGCCATTGCTTAAAAAAAAGTTGTCTCCAGAATAAGAAACCAGTAACACTAACAATTCTGGTCTGGAGTCAACTTACATTTTTCATTTTGCACACTGATGAATGTAATAAAAGCTCAGTATATTGAAACTTGTCTTTCAGACCTTGAATAATTTTTGTATTAATGGTTTCCTTTTGGTTCTAGCATTGTCTAAATCTATTCAAGTGTTACGCAGCATTTTCTCTTTCCCTTTAAAATGTCCATTCTAAGACTGTTAGCTGCATCACATTAAATTATTCACTCTCAAAGTTCATCTTTTTCATATGGCTTAATATTGCATCAATACTCGTATTCCTGAATTTAATTCCTGTACTTAAACACATGAGTAAAGGTAAGCATCTGAAAAGACATATTTAAATAAAGGAAATTACTGACATTGAGAACTACACTTACTGAGCTAAACAAAGCATTAAAATACATAATGTATTATATATATGGAAACACATTAAAAGACCCTCCATCTACTGTATATGATTTATGTAATAACTGAACGGCATCTTCTTTTCCTTGTATATTTGTTCTAGTTTCATTTGTGAGTTCTTTTTATGTTTTTATGAAGAAAACAATTTCTAATCAAAACTTGTGAAAGTACTCCAGGGTTCTGGGCTTTTAATTTTTTTAGAGATATTGTTCATGTGGTATCTGCCTTAGTTTTCAGATAAAGATTTGAATAAATGAGAAAAGCTTTTAAAATATGTATTGATGTAAATATGATTCATATAACAATCAGAATACAGTGAGAAGACAGCCTGATGTGAAAATAGGACTGTACATGTGGTACAAACATGTATTTGCATCTGGTAAGTACTTTAAAAGAGCTTTGAGAAAATACTAGGCATGCCACTAAAATGTTCTAGGTGGGCCATTTATACCAGCACATTGTTTATTGTCATTAGAAATCCATTGCAAAAAATAAGTTTCGTGCTGATCACCCCAGTAAATGTTTGTGCTATTTATAAGGGTTCCAAGGAAAACTGGATTCCACTGAAGTATATTACCCCCAAAACTTAAATAAAGGTGATGACAACTAAACCTTTACCAAAGTTCCTACCTCCCACAATTCCATGCTAAGAACTTACCTCCTCTTTTTTGTCAAACATCTGTATGACCTACTTTCTTATTATTAACTACATCTTACTCCGTTACTGGGGACTGGTAGTTATACAGCACAGGAACACTCTGCTCTATTTAAGACAAAAACCTACTGTTGAATTCAATGTCACAGCAGAGTTTTATAGCAGTGAGGAATTGCCTTGATAAATGGCCCTGACATTAGCGTTTTCATGACTCTACCTTCAATGTCATCGCATCACAGTGCAGAGTGCTAAAGTAAGACCACTGCTACCTTCCAACAACATATTAAGTTGAAGCTCACTCTATCTCTGGATCCCATAGGCACAATAAATGGAGAAAATAACACATTTACAAACTGATAAAACCCAGCAAAGCTAATAAAATCAGACACTTTATAGCTTGGCTAATAGTGTCCTTTGAAGGGCATCAAATAACACGTCATGTACTGCTCTGGGGGGAAATCAAATTAGGTACAGCAATGCTCCCTCTGAACTACACATTTGAATAGGAGGGAGATACCAAAGCTAATCAACTCATAATGAGAAAAATTTTGCAATTAATGCCCTGTTTTTGTTAACATGGATCTATGCTGTTTTGATAGGAGCAGCGATCACCTATCAGATTTTTCCAATTTCAGTAAGGAAGTTCTTTCAAAATTTTAGAAATATTTCAGCTATTACACTCTCTTTCCTAACATTGTGTGTGAGAGTCTATTGGAAGGACATCATCATATGTCACCGTAGCAAAGAGGACTTTTTTTGTTATTGCCAGACAACTGCAACAATAACTACATTATTCATTTCTTCTGGCTCAAATATTTAATACATATCCTTTTCATTTTCTGATAACACATTCTGTGCAGTCATTAAAAAAAAATATGGATTGCCTTTGTTCTCATATTGCAGTTTAAAATAATACTTCAATTCCACTTTTCTTTTACTCTGCCACACCTGGATTTCACTGTGTTTATCTTAAGCACCAAGTATCAGATCTAGTCTGTGCTGAGGCTTAGCTACCTGTTCTAGCTTCCTTGATCTCTGACCACTTCCCTCATTTTAACAATGTCTAGTGTGCAAGGAGTTCAAAGCCAAACTTGTTAAATAGTATAGAAATATGGTGCAGGGTGTCTTGAAAGGCAATAACACTCATTTGTACTCTGATTCTATCAGATCCAACAAGCTAATCCATGTCAAGCCTGTATAATAATAATGGAGATTTCCAAGGATGAGCTAGACTAAGAAACAAAGGTAGTACTCTTCCATTTTTGTCATTATCTCAAAGATTATGAAGAGAATGTCAGTCTGCTTCAGAGCAGAGATAATGCTTTTTTTTAGGTTTTTTTCTTAGTCACATAAGTCTAAAAACTGAGGCCTGGAGACCTGTTTGCTATCATTGCTAAAAAATAACACGGTATACTAAATCTTTAAAATAGATAGTATGTGTTCTTGACCCAAGGAACTTGCAATAGAAAAACACAATGAGTATTTCTGTAGAGCACAGTAAATTATTTTTAAAAAACAAAACCACAAAATGGTGTTTGTGAATAACGTGACTGAAAATCATAAAGGGTAGGTAGTACCTTTCATGGAGAACCCATTGCCTTTTCTAGGATTCTGGGCTCATATGTTGTTGCCATGTTCAAGCAATGTCTGCAGATCTGTCATCTACAGTTTAATCTCATTTCATGAGAAATAGTGATCACTGTTATGAATTCAGGAGCAACTGCTAAAAATTTACATATTATTCCATTACATACACAATAGAATTAGATTATAGTGAGACTTAACAAATAACTTCCTGGTTTTAGATATTAAGCTGCTTATAAGTAATTGGGTATTAGTATTGTCAGGTATAGTCCTAAATCCCGATTAGCTGTAGTGTAGTCACTGTTTGTTCTCATTTAGCGATTACATTCCATCTTTGAAATTGCTGCATATCTCAGATATGTGAAATTATCTTTATTTACAGGAAATCTGATGCATTTATAAGAAAGCTAATATATTTATATATTTATATAAGCTGACAGAATCAAATATCTTTGAAGAACATGGAACCCTACCCTATGCATGGCAGAAGGTTGCTCATGTAAGTTCCAGCAGTGCCAAGGAAGTTTTTGGCATTGGATAGACCTGCCCAAATGACAGTATTGGCAGTCATTGGTAGGTTGATTCAGTGATAAGTCAGATAAAATCTTATCTTAACATTAAAAAACTATCTTTAGTAGTTATGAAGGGACTTACCTGAATTGTCATATTTCAATATAACTGTGCTTTCATATTTCCAAAAGATATATTGGAACATTCAAACAAACATTTTTGGACTAATAGGAGCTCTTCTGAGAATCAAAATATCCCTTATTTACAAAGCTACAAAGAAAAGAAAAGAAAGAAAAGAAAAGAAAAGAAAAGAAAAGAAAAGAAGAAAAGAAAAGAAAAGAAAAGAAAAGAAAAGAAAAGAAAAG
>JAVJGG010000032.1:9363689-9392806 GCA_035590195.1 Aviceda cuculoides | reverse complement strand
TTTCAGTGAGTTATTTTTCTCATGACTTTCTCCTGCACCATTGACTTTAGATAGATTGTTTTTGCAGAAAAGTTCACTAATGATAACAAAATAGACACCATTCCTCTCATCTGCTTAAGAAAGTTTTGACTTTTTAATAGACCATTTTTTCATTTTATGCTGAATACAGAGAAACGCTGCACTTTTTAGTATTATATCCTTCATTCCTTATCCTTTGCTGTGCAAAGTCAGTCAATGACCTCATGTTGTACAGCAAATGAGAGGGAAAACAAAAGCCTCTGATGCTATTCGCCATGTCAACAACCAATACTTACTTCAGCTTACTTCAGCTAATGAAATGGGGCTCATTTAATTTGGGTGCTGTTTGTTCGCCACTTTGATTTGCATAAAGTTCTCCAATACTGTCATAATTTTCTGTTTGTTGGGTTTGTCAATTTTGGCTTCACTTATTCAGCATTCAATTTTCTGTTGTTGTAGGGATAACAAAGTTATGAAGTGTCCTCTGATATTTCCTCTTAAAATTTCCTTATTGCAGTATTGCTCAAGGAGTTCATTTACCCTCATGGAGAAGGGATTTGGACTGAGAGCTGTACAACTGGAATTTTTCATCTGACTACTAGTTTCATAAATCATCACGTCTTTGCTAGGAAGCTAGTGATACTGCCTTATCTACCCATCTTTAGGCCTTTTTGTAGAACATCCCATAATGTCTCATATAATCTTGTATAAATTCCATGAGTTAGATAGGAAAAAGAGATTGTTCATGCCCAAGTTAGATACTCAAAGTGAAATGATATGAATAATCTTTTATTCCTGTGAGACCCATCAGGAAAAAAAACCAACAAGAAGTTCCCTCTCAGATTAGTCAAAGTTGAGAAAAATAATTCAGATGACATTGTTGATTGAACAAAAATCTTTTTTTCATTCCAATTTGTGCATATAGTAACATTGAAAATATTTTTTCAGAAAAACAAAGAAAAGTGTTAAATGAGAAAGGGCTTCACATCACGATTTAAACATTTTAATTAAAATCCTTTTCATTTTTGTTAAAATTAGTGATGTAAACAAAACATGCAGGAGACATTTCTGATTCTCAGATATCAAAAATTTGGAAACTGGCAAAAGACACCCTGTTATGTGGTTGTGATTAGCTTGATGGAGGTGAATACACAGGGGCAGAAAAGAAATTTGCTGGTAGTTGTTTGGAAATGTTTTTTTTAATGAAAAATATCAGAAAATTGTTTTCCATGAACTGCAATAATTCTATTACATAGCCTTTGGATTAACACAATGTACGCAAGAAGAAAAAGTAGAAAATACACACTGACAAATGTACCTTAAAATGTGCTTCATTCTGAACTGTCACTCTATGTTTGAGATATATTTAAACTTTTATATTCTTGTACAAGAAGCAAATTAATTCTAAGTAATACAATTTTTTTTTATTTTTTTTCCCCTCATAACAAATTTCTCATTCACAAATTCAACTAAAGATGCTTGACAGATTATATATTCTAGTTCAGGTAACCTTGATTTTCTGTTGGATTGTTCCTCTGGAATTTGAAAGAAAGTGACAACCCAGGGGTATAGTATAAAAATGTGTCTCATATGGTTTACATTTCTCTTCAGCTTTTATTATTTTATTGCAAACACATTATTGTTCTAAGAAAAAGGAAAAGAAGATTTTGTTCTATTCATTCTTTGCAGCCCCACCTTTCTTGGGACTTTTTGAAATAATGGTATTTAAAATTAAATGCAGGACTATTCTAATTTCCTAAAGCAAAATCCTTTAAGATCTGGCAGCTACATTTTGAAAAGCCCCTTGGGAACTGAGAGATAAGGTTAAAAAAATCTACCATCAACTTATTTTTTTCTGTCTAAAGCAGCATGGTCTCTAACTTCTACTGCATATGTAAAAAATTGTAGAATAATCTATGACTTTTTAAAGGGGTCCGCCACACAATAATAAAAGTGTATTTTCCTATGAGCACAAAATTCCTAATAGCCTTCTGAAAACAGGCCTCAGAATAGGCAAAATATAACTTTCTTTTGCAAGTTTCATTTTCACTGCTATAGGCTATATATGTGTTGCAAAAAGAGAAGAGGAAAATTAAGACGGTAACCATAAAATGGAAGCAAAGAACAGCTTCAATTCATAATAGGAAATTTAATTATGCATATTAAATACAGGATTAGATTCTAATTTATAAAAGTTTTTTAGGATTTTCATAAAATATAACAATATCTAGAAAGATATTATTTAAAGTTCTAAGAAAGTCTGTTGTAAAGTAAGGACAGGTGGCGAGAGTAATTTTATCCTCCTTAATTCAGACTTTTTCCCTGGGAACACCAGGTGAGCCGCGATTGAATTCATTTAAGCACCACTGATAACACTAGCAATAATAGAGGCAGAAGTATCTCCTCTTCCTATATTGATGTGCACATAAATATGTTGATGACTCTTACTTTACAACTTCTGCCATTTTCCCACCTACTATGACATCAAACCCATAACCTTACCTAAGCCACAACCTTACTGAAAACTGGTTGCTCTCCACTGAAACTCCTCCAAAGCTTTCTTACCTTCTCGCAGCATACTTTTATCACCTAAACTAAGGCTCCGTGCCCAGGTCCCACACCATGATTTCCTTCCACCTCTGTGCATTCGATTATGTCTCCTTAAGCTACAGCCTTGTCTCTAAGGCTTCAGCTACATGTTCTCTCCAACTGCAGCACCAGTTCCCTTATACCAGAATCCAGCAATGTTCCACTGATTTGTATATAAGTGGTCTCAATAAGCTTATCTTCCATTTTATGCTCCAGGCTATGTGAAGCCTTAGTAGGACTCTTAGCCTTTTCTGTAGATTATTTTAGAATCACTTAATTGGGACCTTCATGACTGTTTTGTTGGATCAGCAGATACTGAAGTACATTCTGCTGTTAGGAATTTGTTCAATTCATTCATGAGATAAGTCTTCGGCTTAATTTTGCTCAGTTTGATTGATTTACACCCTGGGTACAATTCTGTATTGCAAAGCTAGTTTAAGAGGGTTTCCATTCTCTCTGTTTCCTATCTGCTTGCCTCTCGCCTCCCACAGCAATTGACCCTCCCGTCAGTTGTTGATAGGAGTTGATACCACTGTTTGAGATAACAAGTTGTAAATTAGATTAGTGAAATCATCTAGGTGAAAGAAAAAATCAAGCAAAGGACTTGTATACAAATATTTAAATCTTTTTTCATAAACCAAGCTTTCCTCCCAATAATCTTTTTGCCTTGCTCTTCTTTAGATTGCCTGCAGCTAACATAGTTTCTTCTGCTATCAAGGTACCTGAAGGCTGACATAGTTATTTAAATTGTGAAAGGATAGAAAGGTCTATTTTAAAGAACCTATTTGGTTTATGCCAGGCTAGTTGTTCAGATCATAGCTGTCTGACTGCTATATTATGCAGCTAGGCAGTATCATATTTGTTCACTGGCACCTTTGATTTCTAACAGAGGTGCCATAAGTGCAATACTGCTGCAAAATGGACAGAGAATTATGTGGAACAATGGACATAAAAAACTTAGTCTCCTTACTTGCTACTAGGCTACTGCAAAAGGAAATTTATATCTTACTGACAGGTGTAAGGAGAACTGACACCTGTGCTGCTTAATAGCTTATATTATTTTCATCTCAAACCATTTCACGCATAGTTAAAAGGTTAAAAGAATAGTTTTACATCTCTTAAGGTATTTCTTCAAGTATTTTCTTTCACCCATGTGACCGTTCACTCAACTCCTGCTTAGATTTTGACTAACCCAGCTCATGCTAAGGCCTGATATATGCCAGGAGCAACGCCATTAGGGTGCAGAGAGAGCAGCCCGTAGGCAGGACAGGTGGCCAGGAAGAGTTGAAGGGCCATTGTGCAGCCATGGTCACCTGCAAATTGCTGTCTCCAGGAGCCGTTTTCTTTTGTCTGGCAGTTTCCTCAGAATCCACTAACTTATGGAAATGGTATAGACCAAACCTCCAAGCTGGAGGGTATAAAACATCAGCTTACCCCAGAAAGCTTTTGAAGCAGATCCTAGAGCAGCTGGACTGCTGAGGCTTTCCTGCTGCCCGCTGTGACACAGGGGACACCCGCACCATGAGGGAGGAGGAAGGATAACCACACTCACCGTCCGCTAGGTAACCAATTCTTTTCTTTTGCTCATAGGTGCACAATATTAAGAGTAATGGGTTATAAGTTATGAAATTTTATGACTTGAATGGTGAATAAGCAAATTAACTCGATAAACTAGTCTGGGCAAAAAGGGGATTGAACCCCTGTTTGTTGTGTTTGTTTATTATATTTCTTTATGAGCTCATGAAATAAAATTTAAAACACAGAGTATGTTGTCCTGTAAGTTTGAGAGGTCTGAATGGACCTTGACAACCCACTAATCCATTAATGCCATTTTTTCTTGGTTTTTTATGTAGAATGTGGAAACTTTCCATTCTGTAGGCCTAAAGTATCTCCTCTGTGCAAAAAAACTGTGTAGGTCCTAAAATAGTTTTGTACAAGATGTTGCATGAACAATTGTTCCCTATTTAAAATGAGCTGTTGAAATGATTACCCACAAATGCCATGTTTTCTCTAGTGCTTTCACATCTTCACTTCATTGTAGACACATAAATCTGATCAAGTAGTAGCCCAGGAAGGTTGATGGCAGTGTGATTTTCTGTCTGCAAAGCAGTCTTAGGGTGATCACAGTGACAAACTGCGATTGTGATAGTTTGGATGTCAATCAAGAGCCCAACCATGCTACAGTTTGTGCACCAAAGACTGCTTTTCTCACCTGAGGCTAAAAGAGAATCACAGAGTTCATTGACTCGAGGTGCACTTTCATCACCTCCTCGTAGGAAGTCTTGTGATATTTCCCTGCTTTGGTTCTCACTGCAGAGCAGTTTCATGATACAGAAATTAGGCTTCTTTAGTCCAATTTGTTTCTGGAACTAAACCAAAAGATTTGTTTCAGAAGCATACATAATCCACTTGGTAATATTTATTTAGTCCATAGGATGATACTATAAGATAGTCTAAAGTAAACTTTTCATACCAGATATATTGTATGCTGAGTCTTCCAACTGTTTTGTTCTACCATTCCACTGTTATTGCATCATACTGCTTGCTAATGTATATCTAGTCTTACAAGTATGTAGGAGAATTAACAGTGGGACACTTCTGGGTTATGAGAGGAGGGAAAAGATTGGAACCCTTTTCTTAGTTATAGTCCCAACTGAAAATTTTTATGGCTTACAATTATTGTGTCAAAACACAGTTTAATGCAATTTTTAAAGCTTAATTAATTTTAAAATTTTATTAAATGATTTCTAGGGTAATTTATAAGTACTTTAATTCTAGGTGCACAATATATCTATAGCAGGCAGAGTGGAACTGAATAATGATTAACTATTAAAGTTCTAAGATGCAGATAGATGGGGCTTTTAATCACTAGTCTTTATGTAAGTGCCTTTTATTAGGGTTTCAACTGCTTTGTTTGCACTTGCTTACTTGCAAGTTTATGTACACAGCGATTGTGATGTATACATTGCACATGCTGAAGTTCAATTTAACTGACAGTTTATTTTCACATTATTATAATAGCTCTATTTTTCCAATTGCTACAGCTAGGTTTCAGAGAAATGTTCTATAACCCTGGCAATATAATTAGCTAAACTGGTCTCCTGTTATTTTAAATAAGACTTTGGTAACTTGTTTCAGGTAATATTAAATTGCTTTAGGCAATGTCAAGTAGCTCTGGCCAGGCTGAGCTTTCCTTGTTTTGTGGGGTTTTTTTCCCCAGTTTATCTGGCTTATGGCCATGATCCCTGACAATTATGCAGGCATTCTTAGATTAAATATTTACTAGTTTATATTTCCTTTACATATCTTTTCAATTCATCCCGAATGGAAGAGATTTTCAGAGCCATGCTATTTCCAAAACAGTTTCTTTAGCAGAGTTCCAGCAGATGTCCTTTTTGAGCAGAATGCGTATCTGTACATAGGCATATGCACATATGCAGATATACACATAACTTTCCCTTTGGAAAAGTCTCTCCTAAGTACTTTCATCAGGAAAACATTGCTGTTTGGATGGGACAAATGAGCTAAGTCTATACTAAAGATGCACTTATCTGGGAAGATCCACATAAGAACTGTATAACCAAATACACCTAGCAGATTTGGAAAGAATGAGAGCTTCTATCTAACACTAAACAAATGGAAGTACCAATCCCGTAAATTATATCTATGAGAACAAAAGAGCAAAGGTTTCATTTGAACTTTGCAACTGCTAAAATGCCTATCCCAACAAGCAAGGTAGGAAATCTATGACTGACCTGGTTCATTAATTCTTATTGGATATTAAATGTTTGGGTCAGATTTTAGTGATCAGTAGTTTAGTAGCTTACGGTGAAAAATAGGTTTAGACATGCTACTACTGCTCCCCATATGTTGGAGGAAAAGAATGTCAAAATGATAAAGCACCCACTACAAAAGCTTTTGGAATTTCAGCAATATACAGTACTGCTCAATTAGAGCATGGCACCAGTAAAACTTGGGTTGTCACTCACTGACATTTAGTTCAACATAAAACTGAAAGTAAGAGTGTCTGCCCTCTTAGATGCTGACGCATCAATGATTTATAGGCATATAAAAAGACAAACGTAGTGTAAGAATACACAAATACATATGTTCTCAAGAACTCTATCACCTTCAGAAGCTGAGTATTCTTAAAATTAACATTATTCTATGAAGACTAATTTCAGTAAGCTCTTTCTGTAGTCAGTGGATATCCTTCTCAAGGGGGTAATGCAGAACACCTAAGTTGGATCTTTTTGTGCTGCTTTTTAACAGAATTGTTTTTTAGATGAATTTGTTTCTTTTTACCAGGCAACCAAGGAAGACCATTATCTGTAAACCAGAATATTTTATATTTCTGTGGCAGGAAACTGCATTTGTAATGTGAGAGTACATATAGATACATACTTGAAAGGAATAAGCACTGTTTGGGCAGTGACACAGTGAACTGTCTAGAGTGCTCAGAGAGCAGGTTATTGGAACTCTTAATGCCCTTGCACAGAAAGAATTTGAGTACTTTTTCTTTGCAAATGTTTCTCAAAAATGTAAGTAGTAAAATGATCATGTAGACCTAGAACATTGGCTCCCATTCTTTAGAGATCTTAATCTTCACAGATACATGAAGAAATAAAATAAGTTTAACAGAAATAATTAAGTCTCGGTAGTTTTTATCAACACCGTGACTGAATACTGACAGAAGAAGCAGAAGAAGGATCTACTAAATCCTTCTCTGGATCCCTCATGAAAACAGGCAAAACAGCAAAGCGTCTGGTCTTACTCTCATTGTGTTAACCATCTTCATAATGCTACAGTAATACTTTATTTATTAGTTCATATATTCAGCTGAAATGATACAAGATCTTTCACCTGCCTGTAACAGAAAAAAAAAAAATCGTTTTGATTACATTGAATGGTATAATTTTGCTGTTTATTCAGGTAGCTTGACTATTGACAACAAAGATTAGTTATAATGGAAATGATGAAAAAAAAAAGCCCTAAATACTGTTACGTTAATAACAGAACATCTTGATTATGAAGCATCCTATTTATTGAAATAGGAGTTAATTATTCTTCAAGTTTGGAAACTATAAGGAGAAAAAACAAAGTTGTCTTTAATTGTAAAGAAGTTACTTCCAAATACCAGGTTTATAATACTGAAAGTTAGAAAAAGACTACATGGAATTAGTTAATAAGAAGTATTCTTAAGGTAAGCTCACTTCTTTACTTGATGAAAATGAGCATATCTGGTGTACTTCACTGTGCCCGTGAGAAGCTGGGAGCTTATCACCTCTCACTTTCATAATGGATTAGGTGTTAAATGAGTATCAAAGAACTTGGAGATTTCTCAATTTATATGCAATACTGAAAACTCAGTATTTTATGGGTAATGCTTCTGCTACAAGAGTTCTAATTTCATGAGTAACAGATTGAGTGGGGAGCTATCAGTAACAGACTAACTTGTTTGAATGTTGGAAATTGTGATTAATGACATTTCAGAACAGCGTGTAGAACAAATTTAGATGCTGTTCTACAGAATGCCGCATGTTATAAGGACATTTTTCTGGGAACAGCAATTTGCACTTATTTCAAGAATTAGCTATTGGTGGAAAAACTTAGTTTCTAGGTAGAACATGTTGCTATCCCTGTGGGTCTAGAGAGATTTGTTTCCTTCTAAGGGTGAGTAGTTTGTTTTCAACAGGTAGAAAAGGAACAACCATGAGGTAGAAGGTGGCATATAATCTGAACCAACAATTTAACTGTAGGAAGAACTGTGGCACAGAGATATCCTCTCATGCTCACAGTAACAGACTTTCAGTTCATCTCCATTATCTGGAAATGAGATTGAGGAGGAGTTTATGTGGATGGCTAATTAAGACTATTTTACACCTGCATCACCCACCTACTAGTGGATAGTGTTACACAGGGCAGATTCCTAGTACCTTTCATAAGTATGAAATCCAGTTTACGGTTTAGTAAATGGAATATTTCTTCATCCTCATGTCTATTTTTTAATCTCAATGTATATTTGTTTACACAAAATAATTCCTTATTAATTCAAAACTTTAAATTATTTTAGTGGGTTTTCCCTGGACTATGGACTTCACTTAACTTGAGCAAAACCAGTATAATCAAATTAATTGACAATTTTTTAAAGATAAAGTCTTTGCTGTGAAGTATGGACTATCTAGAATCACCACTAAACAGTAGAGCCAGGAGAACCCGGGCATTAGGTTTGTTGTATCTCCTCATTTTGAACCTATCATCTTGGGATTCCACCTATTTTGAGATTTATGATCTATTACAAAGTTTCCATACAGTTATGCAAATCATTCTCAAGTGCAATGGTAAAGGAGCATTGTCTAGACATTTTGAAGCCATCTAAAAGAGGACAATAATGCTCAACTGAAAATTGGAGGGCTGCACTTTCTGATGTTCTTTCCACAGAATTACAACTTAATCCATAAATAGTGTCCTTTTCTTATGATTAAATCATTTAAAAGTAGATAAAGAGTAACAATATTTTGTTTTATATGAAATACAAAAAATACAGAGCCTAATTAATATCAGAGTTTAATCTCTTATCATAATTTTCAGAGGGTTACCTTCATAGTCTGATTTTAAAAAATGCTGGAAAGTTTAGCTAATTAGGAGAGCACAGCACACTTCAGAACATTCTTGTGCTAAAAGAAAGAAAAGGTTTATGATAAAGTAAACACATTGGTTTTAATTCTTGATGTCCCTTTCCATTCCACTTCAGTATCCATCATATTATACTTAAAATTTTAAATATGATTGAATATAATGAAAGTTATTATCTGGGCCAACAAACCTTATTTTCACTGTCTTAACAGTACTTCCCCTTTTCTTTTTTTCTTTTTCTCATTCAGTTATATTGTAGAGGACCAAATATTCACTGCCCTTCATTTATGTGCATAAGGCTTTACTCATAGAATAAGTGAGTGGTTTTGATATTTGAAAGAGGACACAGAGAACTCTTGCATTGTGAAATATTAGGTTTTGGACACCAAATTTTTAGTCCTCTTTTTTCAAGATCTAGAATCTTTTGACTCATGGGAAAGTGCTACTGTTTAAAATTTATTCTTTTTGTTTCTGCAAAAAGTTGCAACTTTTTTTTTTTTCATTTACCTCATCTGTCTTATTTAAATAAAATACTATAATCATTTACCTTTACCTTTTATGATAGTAGAGCTACTTCCTAACTCTTCTTTAAAGAATTTTAATACTTTTAGAAAAAGCAAAAGGCTAGTACAAGGCTTATGGACATTAAAGCATGTTCTGAGAATGTGAGGAATATTAAATAAATGTAAGATATTCCACTATAGGTCATGTACAAAGCTGTAGTTATCTGTAGTTAGCTGATTTTATAATTATTTTTAAATATAATTTATGCACAGTAGATTTTATTTAATAAGGTTGGCCTTAAAGTTAGAGAGGGTATTAAATTTTCATATAAAATATTATTCTGTAAAAATAAATATGTGGAAAACCCTCTTTCTTAACATAGTTTAACCATGAATGGTTCTGTCTATAATTAGCAATTATTATTATTTCTTACTAACAGACTGCTGTGATAACACTTACAATAAATACTTATCTCAAAAAGAAATTCAAAGTTGGAATCATCCCAGTAAGAACTGCTCTTCTGGAAGAAGGACAGTGGATAAAGGCTGGAGAAGGTGTTTAACCTCTCTCACACACAAGTTTGGGGGTCAATAGCACAGAGATTAGCCCACGTGATCTCACCAGTGATTTGGGAGCAAGAGAAGGAATTACCATCATGTTTGACTCACACTGACACCTAAAAGCAGGGGATAGGTAGGGGTGGTACAGTGCAGTAAGATTTGCAAAGTATATGGTTGTTGTTAACTGAATCCAGAAGTTGTGGGACACCTTACAGAGGTACAAAAGGATAGCTGTGAACAGCAATTGCATAAGTATATAAAGATAAAAAGGTTCGGGGGGGTGGGGGGAGTCTAAACTGCATGACAGAGGGTGGGGTGGGGCAGAGGTGCTGCCCAGGATGTCTGGAAGTCTGGGTTTGGGAGATTATTCCTTGACAGTTCTTGGGATGGTGTGAGTTGACCTTGGCTGGCTGCCAGGCATGAACCAAGCTGCTCTTTCACTCCCTCTCCTCAACAGGACAGGGAGAAGATAAAAGTAGACTAGGACAGTG
Organism: Aviceda cuculoides; assembly: GCA_035590195.1. NCBI lineage: Eukaryota > Metazoa > Chordata > Aves > Accipitriformes > Accipitridae > Aviceda > Aviceda cuculoides. Next base: position 9,382,008 of record JAVJGG010000032.1, on the reverse strand, counting down.
AGAAAGAAAAACAAAAAAATAAACCCACCTTTCCAGCACCCCACCCCTTTTCCCAAGCTCACCTGCACTCCTTCATTCCCAAGTCTTCTACCTCCTTCCACCCCAAGCAGCACAAAGCGGGTGGAGAATGGGGGGTTACGGTCAGTTTGTAATAGTTTGTCTGTGCCACACCTTCCTCCTTACACTTTTCGCTTGCTCCATTTCCTTCACAAACTACTGCAGCAGGAGCCCTCTCCACAGGCTACAGTCCTTGTGCAGTTCCTGCCAGAAAACGTGATCGCACATGGGCTCCTCTCCACAGGCTCAGCTCCTGCCAGAAGACAGCTACAGTCCAGCGGGAGCTCACCATGGGCTGCAGCTTCCTTCAGGGCATATCCCCCTGCTCTGGTGTGGGGTCCTTCATGGGCTGCAGTGTGGATATCTGCTCTCCATGGGCTGCAGGGAGACAACCTGCTTCACGATGGTCTTCTCCATAGGCTGCAGGGGAATCCTTTCTACAGTGCCTAAAGCATCTCCTCCCCTTCCTTCTTCACTGACCTTGGTGTCTGCAGGGCTATTTCTCTCAATTTTTTCCCAATCCTCTCTCGCACAACTTCTGCACAGCATTTTTCACCCTTTCTTAAATAACATTATCACAGAAGCACCATCAGCATCATTGATGGGCTCAGCTTTGGCCAGGGATGGGTCTTTTTTTTTGGACTCAGATGGAATTGGCTGAAAAGGGGCTTTGAGTGCCTGGCAGCATATGGTCTCTGTGCGCGATTATAGACAGACAAAGCTCCAAAATTTGGCTTATTTATATTGACAGAAAACATGGGAATATCTGGGGCAAAGGCTGCTATGTGTTTGGGACATGGGCAGGGATACTATACATTTATGCCCTCATAAGTTACTCTGCATTTTTCAAAACTACTTTGATAATACAACAGTTCAAAGGGATACGGGGAAATGTAACTCTCCCCTTGTGGGACTGGCTCCATGCAGCTGGAAGATTGTAATATTTCTCCCGCTTATAAGTTATTCCACTACATCAATAGGTCTATTTTACAGATATGAAGTAGGTACTATCCTGTATCCTCCTGCCACTGATATCCCCTGCTGAACCCTCCAAATGCTGAGCCTCATTAAAGTTCACCTGCAATAATAAGTCTCTGTGTCAGAAATAACAATTTGGTAACTGGGCCACCTGGTTCAGCCTCCATGGTCAGTGACTGAATGAGCAAGGAGCAAGGGATGAGGTGAGATGGCCGACCAGGGTGCAAAGAAACACCACCACTTTGTATCAACGAGGGTTGTGCTAGGCATATGGACTCTATCAAGTTTCTTGTGTCACACCCTTGTGTTGGATTGATAACCAAGCTAATGTGTTCATTTCTTGTAATGCCCGTTCCCCACTCATAGCCCTCATGAGTATGTGTGAGACCTCCTGTAAAAAAGAGGAGTGAAGAGGATACTGAAGTGAGAATATCCAAAAGTAGTGTTGCACATAGCACAGTGAGTCACTCATGATCAAATTGACATACATGTGAAAGCTCACGTGGGGGTAAGGGGTAGAGTGTAATGGTGAATTCAGAACAATTTATTGTAATTTTATTATTCAAAATTATGTCACTCACCATGATTATCATAACCTTGTATATTACAGTATTATGTATCAGACAACAATATGAATCATAAACTGGCCTCCATATAACCTGCATAGTAATCTGCCTGAAATCATGGGGTAGAATGTAGTAGGCCACTGCAAAAGACCTTGTAGCAAGGAGACAATGATTTCAGGCATAATCTAGGCAAAGTTTAACCATAGGCCTTTGTTGCAGAGATTTATATGTTAGTGTAAGTGGCTGATAAATAACCTGAGGACATATAAACCTTGCTTTTAACAATACCACCTATATGCACTGCTTCTGAGCATTTGTTCCTGTGCAGATGAGCAAGACTAACACTCTCAGCAAACCTTGATGTACCATTGAGAAATTTCAGTATTGTACAGGTAAAAGATCAATAGCTTTGTTCACTTGGAAGGATACTACAAAGTTGTGAAGAACAGTGAGGCCACCGAACCTCACCACAGAGAGGAACTCTGCACAGCATACTGAGATCAATGAAGAGAGGCTCGTCCTATGGTGCAACAGCTGAGTTTCCCAGCATCAGAAGGGACATAAGATTGCTATCACTGTAAGGTTGCTATAATTTCCATCTTTTACACAATAAACCAGATACACCAGGCTTGAGTGTCCATGCCTGTTTTATTGAGATCCCAAAATAACTAGCACCTCCTTGGTGGAAAACAGCATTGTGCCAAGCACTCCTTCATCTGACTTTCTTAGAAGTGTTGTGTGCAAGTTTTCTGAGTTTGCTGGTACAAGATGTTAGCCCAAAGACAATATAATATAAATTCATCCTAGTCACCAATTGCCTGTGTTCCATTATCCTGTGCTATAAGCAACTTATTCTAGTATACAGAACCAAAACGTCTTTGGCTGAATTTGCCTGTTTTGTGCCACTATTAAAAATGTTATTCCCATTTTGGAACAGGTCCATTTAAGGTTTATGGTTTATTTTGTTCTCAATGTTATTAAAAAATTACAAAAACAAAATATACCTGCTAATTGTCTTTATTTCCAAGCCACCCTGTACCATTGGGTGAATTGACTCAGAACTGAAGCATAGGTTTAAAGTTAGAACTGAAGAATAGGTTTAAAGTTAGAACTGAAGAATGTTCAACATTTTCATATATACTTTATTAATATAGACAGATTTAGACTTTATGTTTTGTGGAACTGATACCTATACCAATGTTAATGTTATGAGGCACATTTTATATATATGTATATCAAAATACAAAATTCATTTCCTATCTAAGTTTGGAATGTTATTCTGCATTATAGCCATCATACATTTAATACCGTACCTTTAAAAATTTACCAGATGCTCAGGCAGCATTTGTTGAGTGCCAGGAATTGTTAAAATTCATTGTGTATATCCATGGCAATTCCTATTTCTGTTTAAAAGCACATTAATTTTTTCACCCCAGCTTTTCTAACCCAGCAGTGCTTGAATATTCTCTAACATTTTCTGCACAACAAATCAACCTGTACTGCACCAGTAACCATCCTAACCTGTGTTGAAGCACGTAAACAGAAATCTAGTCATAGTCCTGTGATGACTTATGCCAGCCTTGATCTCCTTACTGCATTGCCCACCTGATATCCTCCACGATAGATGCTGTATTTGACTTCTAGAAATTAATGGTGGAATTTGGGAGAATTTCTTTCTCATTCTCTCTTTTCGTAAGTTTTAATCACATGAAAAAAGTGAAAGACAGACAAACATTTGTAGACGAATGTAAATCACTTATAGTGCTCTCTTTTTTCTGAACAAAAAGGCCAGTATATAACAGATACAACTTTTAAAGCCTCTGGAAGTAAGCAGAAGTAAAACAATTTATTCCTCACTGCATTCTTCACTCAAAACAAAAAAAAAAATCTCATTGATTTTAAGTTGGAAAATATAATTCAGTGAGGGTTATATCTCAGATTCATCAGAGGATTCTCAAGCAGTCCAAACAATCCAAATTAAAATTGTCAGTATTCAAAATACAGTTGAAAATTGTAAAGCAGTAAACATAATTTCAAAAACCAAAATAAACTGAAGTAAACTTGGAGCAAACTACAGAGAAGCCCTAGACTTTGTAAAATATATTCTTGTTTCTTTGAATTTTTAGTGTGGTAATTCTTACAGTGTTTTGGCCCTTCTACCTATATTGGATAATACATATGCACTGAGTAAATCAATTTAAGCCTCCCTTCTCTTAAGACACATTACGGTTTTCCATCCTCAACCTGTGGAAAAAACCAGCTTTTTTAGAAAAACACGTGCTTTACAGAGCTCTGAAATGATTCTAGGTGACCAAAACAAAAGGGTAGCGTGGCCTAAGATTTTTTCAAAGAAAATTACTTAGTCCAATTTCCTTTGTATTTTTTTTTATGTTACAGTACATGAGCTGTTTGTATTTCCTCACAAAATGTCAATCATAACCAGGCAATTGACACTGGAATTAACAATTTTATAGTTGCAAGAGAGAAAAACATTAAGTAGTTTTAAAACCGTCTTGAAATTACTCAGTTTGTATTTTTCGCTTCTCATTTTGTTCAAATGTATGTGGTGGCAACGGTCAGACTAGATAGTAAAATTTTGCCTAGAGTTCCAGATTTCATTCCCTCCAGCGGCATGCTAAGACCCAGTATCATCCCCAGTGTTACCACTGCAGCACAGAATGGGAGTTATTGCATAGTTAGAGCTCTTCTAGTTTGATTAAAATATTACCTATATGCTAGTTACTTTTCTGTATGGTGAGAATATTATTTATAGTAAAGTTCTCAGTTGAATTCTGTTTGAACTATATGTATGTGGGCCAACAACTCAAATGCCAGGGGAACAGTGAAGCTGAAATAGATCTAAAAAGATTTAGTGTTAATCAATATGTGTAGGGAAATCTATGCAACTGTTTAGAGATTTCATATTTTCCTCTCCAAGAGACAGAAATTTTACTTTCAAATTCACAAATTCCTCCAGAGATTCCAGGATCATTGATTTGGGAAGGGCTGGCAGCCCTCAGTCTCTTTCTATGACAGTGCTGCAGATGGTAAAGCAATTATAAATACAAGCTGTGGCTTCTTACAAAATTGCACAGAATTTTTTGAGGTTTTTACATATCTTATTAGTCATAACTAAAATTACCAGCTATCTGAGTATAATGTCTGTTATGAAAAAGTAATAAGTGGTGAATGTTTCAAAATGAAAGCATGCAACAGGACATTCCCACAGTGTAAATAATTTTCAAAGCAATACAAAGCTTTGGTCCATAGCATTTGGATTCTTTCAGTGATACCACCACCTCCATGCCCCTCCCTGGGAATGCAACAAGTTAAAAAGATGAAAGTTACTTCTGTGATTTCCATACTCAACAATTTTATGGGATTGGGAAATTTATGTTTATTTGGTCTTTAGTGATAAGTATATAACAAGAATTATATCAAAAAGACAGTATAATTGTGCTGCATACTCTTAAGTGGCTTCACTTGGGCATCGGCAAGACGTATCCATACTACTGAAGGACAGTATGAATGACACTGCATTGCTGACTGCAATCTTCCTTCTATGCCAGGTTTGCCCCTGTGACAAAACATTCCTCATGATGAAGTAAATGCTTCAGTTAAAACCTACGCAGCCTTATATAGGTCTCTTATTTCCACTCTTCAGGATCACAAAATGAGATTGAAAAAAGTGCCATGAATGAAAAATGCCAAGACTGGGAGTCTCTCTCCTACAGTGTGGCTCACTATGAAAATTTAAAATGGTTATCTAAACCATTCCTATTTTTACATGTTCTTGAGATTTTTCATTATTTTCTTACTTTTTTTTCTTCATACAATCAGGAAATATTTTTTTCTCTGTTCTATATACTACTATCTTAATATATGCTATGGAAGTACTGCTTGCTGTTCCAGAGTTAAGAATGATCTAAATTTGTATGTAAAACAAACATTAAATGATCTCATTTTATAACAAAGCTATATTCTTCAGGTTTTTCCTGAAATTTCAAAGTAAGTTTCCATGCATTAATTTTAAAAATTGATCATAAGTTACTTGGGCTTAACATATATTGCTCCTTTGTTTTCAATTATCCTCAGAATGAAATAGGTATAAGGATTTTCTATGTCTCTCAGTTAAAACTTGTAGGATTCTTTGGTACAGCCTGTACTTCATGTCTGTCCTGGTTTTGGCTAGGACAGAGTTAATTTTCTTCCTAAGCAGCTGGTATAATGTTGTGTTTTGGGTTCAGTGTGAGAAGAATGTTGATAACACCCTGATGTTTTCAGTTGTTCCTAAGTAGTGTTTAGCCTAAGTCAAGGATTTTTCAGCCTCTGACGCCCAGCCAGCAAGAAGGCTGGAGGGGAACAAGAAGTTGGGAGGGGACACAGCCAGGGCAGCTGAGCCAAACTGGCCAACGGGGTATTCCGTACCATGTGATGTCATGTCCAGTATATAAACTGGGGAGAGCGGGGCTGAGGGGAATCGCTGCTCAGGGACTAACTGGGCATTGTTTGGTGGGTGGTGAGCAATTGCATTGTCCATCACTTGTATATTCCAATCTGGGTATTATTATCATTGTCATTTTATTAGTGTTATCATTATCATTATTAGTTTCTCTTCTTTTCTTTCTGTTCTTATCTCAACTCATGAGTTTTACTTTTTTTTCCTGCTTGTCTCCCCCATCCCACTGGGTTGGGGGGAAGTGAGTGAGTGGCTGCGTGGAGCTTAGTTTCTGGCTGGGGTTAAACCACAACAATGTCATATCAGATGAAAGGATTTTTCCTCTCATAGTCTCATTCCTGAAGTTGGTTCTTCCACTGGGGATGATGAACACTATTCTACTGTAAAAAATTCATACAGCACTGTCTTCTTTCAAAGCTTGCCAACTTTTAGGTGATTATTCTGAGATGGTTATGTGCCCCCCCATTGTTTTCAATTTGTTCTTAAGAAAGATGTCTGCTGGCTTTTCTCTCTGGAAACAATCAGAATTTTTAAGGAGAGCACAGCACCTTAACTGCATCCCATTAAGAATAATAGGAAATGGTAACTATTTTGAAAGGGAGTGATGGATGAGCTTCTCTGAGTATTTTACCTCTGGTGAAAATAGTAGTAGAAATGGTTATTTAACTTAAGTTTTTTCAAAAGTTTATTTGAAAAAAACCTCTTTTTTGTTTTTTTCCTAAGGTTGGATTGAATAGCCTCTCCCTGATAGGTTTGTTTTATTTGTTTTTATATACCTCCAAGAATAGAGATTTCACAACCTTGCTCACTAATTAGTTTGTGTATTTAACTATCCTTATAATAAGAAAGCTTTCTTAATATCTAATGTCTAAATCTTCCTTCCTGTAAACTAAGATCATTTTTTCTTGCCCTATTTCTGTGGCATAGAGAATACTGTTGTCTTTATAAAAACTTTTTGTCTGATACTGAAGAACTCTTATGTCTCTGAAGTATTCTCTAAACTGAAAAATTAGTTCTTTCAACCTTTCTGTCAGTCATATTTTATAAATACCTTGCCCTCCTAGTTATCTTCCTCAGGACTGACTCCAGTTAGTCTGTACCCAAAAGCGTTATTCCCCAAACCAGCCAAAATACTTCATGAGACCTTATGAATGTCATATAAAGCAGAGAAATTATTTGTATGCATCAGTTCCACTGCACACAGTGAGTCTCTCTAAATATGTTACACAAGGAGTTTATCTTTCCAGAATTATTTCCCATTTCCAGCTACTTATTTCCCATCTTGTACCTGTGCATCTGCTTTCACTTTTCTAAGAGTAGTACTTTGTTCTCATCTAACTGAATTCCATTTTCTTGATTTTATATGATTTCTCCAGTTTATGAAGATCACTTTGAATTCCAGTCCTCTTTTCAGTAGTGTGTCAATTGTCCCAACTTGGGTGTCTGCAGTTCATGTGAATTTATGTTTTATTTCATCATTCAAGCTAGTGTTGAAAGTGCTGACCAGAACAGAATTCAGGACAGACTTTCTAGTCAGACAACGAACCAGTGCTAATTAATCTCTAAGTATCATTTTTAAGTGTTTTTGTACCCATGTGGTGATTTCGTCACAATGTTTGCTTGCAGAAATAGTAACTTTTCATTCCAACATCAAAGTATACCACATCTATTGCCTTCTGCCTTATCTTCTAGGCCAGTCACCCTGCCAGGAAAGGAAATTTGGCTGACTTGACATGATTTGTTCTTGACAAATCCATGTTGGCTCCTCATCATCTTGTTTTCCTCTAAGTTTTTATAATTTGATTGTTAGTAATTTATTCTACTTTTTTTTTTTTTTTTTTTTTTTTTTTTTTTTTTTTTTTTTTTTTTGAGATTCAAAGTTAGTCTGTCTGGTCTGTGAACTCCCACTCATTTTATTCTTTTAAAATGGCATAATCAAGCATTGAAAGATTGTCAGGTTGCTAGTATATATTGCCAAAAATTATTTTTAACTACCTGACTTTGCTATTTTAAATCGATGGAGAATAGTGTATTTTATGGATATAGTTTCTACAGGAAATTGCTTCCTACGTCAAATCTTTCCTAGATATATATCAGACAGAGACTGAAAGAGAAAAAAGGGGATTGGCCCAAAACTTACTGGAAGCAATGGAAAGCCTCCCAGCTGAGGCTTCAGACTTTGGATAAGGCTCTTAGTATGTGTCTGGCACTTGCATCAGTCTGGCACCTGCATCAGTTTGACAGACAGATCAATTTGTGAGCCTGGCTATGCAAGCTGAAAAGTCTTTAAAAAGGCCTTGCTGCTATACAAAATGGGAAGCAATGACATACTGGCCATAATTTCAGTGGTAAGTGTAACACTGCATACTTTGTGGGACTCACCACTGTGCTGGTGTTTTCTGTGTCAGTAATAAGAGATTTAATAAGAATAGAACTGCAGTGTATTACAGTGGAGAAAGGAGAAGTGGAGAATTTAAGGAATTCGCTCCTCTAATAAAACTTGCAGCCAATTAAAATATCTGGAGACAGTTTATTCTATTCAAGGGATTTCTTTTGTTTAAAAACAAACAAACAAACAAACAAAACAAAACAACCCACTAAATATAAACCAAGGAAAACCCAACCTCATTCAATTTGTTTTGTGTTTTATTTATGCAATTGTAAGGTCGCCATCTGGTGGTTGTTTTAACATCAAAAACGTGTAAGTTGTATTTGAACAGCCATTGATTTGTGATTGTGGGTTTTGAATTTAATGCAAAAATAAGAATATGGGTTCAAATACTATCCTGCTGAGGTTTTTTCCAAAACTTTTGCAAAATGTTTGCTATATAGAACATGAGATGACTAAAAAGATCAACATCTGAGTAATGACTATCCTAAGAAAATGTAGGGAATAGAGGTTACTATGACTTTAGCCAGGATGCTCTGTGGATGCAAGTGGTGAGATGTGTTTGGGTGCCCATATGAAAACTCATATTCAGGAAAATAAATTTAATCAATAAAAATACTGGCAAAGAATATATTTTAGGTTCCAAAATCAAAGATGGGATTTATCTTACCCAACTTCAGCAACTGAAAAATTAAGCCAGCTAGCTGTCTGGGATACCTCTGTTGTCAGTGAAGAAATAGAGGTCCCTTTAAATAGCAATTAATCTTAAACTTAATAAAGGCATGTAAGATAAATATGATGAAACACCCTCTGGAAGGGCTCATCTCTGTCTCTAGTTGACTCGCTTTATGACTGTGTCCAACCTTAGACAAAGTTAAGAAAAATGCAATCCAGTCTAAGGTCAAGTGTTGGATATTCCCTGCCACCCAGGAAATCTTCCCTTCTGTCTCTTATGCATCAAACAAACCAGCTGACTGTAAGTTGCTAAGGCCAGAATTGTGAGTTGTTGAAGCCAGAAGGATGGTAACAAGGTAGGGACTGAACTTGGCCTCTTTCCAGCCACATTTCATGTGCAGATTATCTATGCATTATATCAAGGCTTTGTGAGATGTAACTATGACTTCACTAATTATGAGCTTTTTATTTAACTAAGGACATAATTTCCGGTTTTTGTTTGTTTTGCCACTAGGAGAAAAGAATAAGGGAGTCAGCTTAGTGGAAAACAAGCAGCCTCTCAACTAGTGCCTGTAACTGTGTATCTTGACTGCAAAATAGATATCATTTCACAAATAATCAAGATGCAGGACACCTGTGTTTCAATCTATTGTATGCTGTAACTGCTCCCTACACACATATGTCATATAATCTGTTGTTAGAGACATTTTTAATTGGCAGAGCAACACTTTAAAAATGTGCCACAATAATGTCTCAGCCACTCCAGGTAATATCAACCTAGAGCCTTGAAATACCATCTTCCATTAAAAATTTTGATGTAATCTGTACTTGACATATTGGCTAACTACTGGAATAGCTCCTTGAAAGTTGCGGTGAGAATGCTGCAAGTTTGGCAAGGTCCTCCTTGTTCTAGTGCAGAAAATCAAGGCAAGGTTTAACAGTAAAGACTACTGTGTTGTAACTATGACTTTATAGTATGATTGTAAAGGAAGATCATATTTTTTTGGCTAAGAGATAAGGAACCAAAATTCACAAAATATGAGATTTTACTTATTTTGCTAATGGTACCAATCCTTCACTGTTACCCTAAACTCTTGGTATGCATGTGCACCATTGTATACCAACACACCATCACAACCAACACACATTCATTAACCTTGAATATATGCTAGACTTCTTTGGTTATAAAATTAGGTTTTACATCACACTGTGAGAAATAAATGTTTCATGAAATGTGCTTCATTACCAGTTGCAGCTCTGATGCAGTCCTTGATGACGTGTAGTGTCTCCTATCTGTGGGACCACCCTCAGCATGCATTGAGTTCAAGCAATGCATGTCCTGTAATCAGGTTTTGGAGACCTGAAATCTTCTTATTCAGAGAATTTACGTTTTTATCATAGCGATTAAATTTAGGTAGAATTCAGGAAAAAAAATAAATTGGTCAACTCAAAATTAAATTTTTTGGATTCTCCAAATTATGGGAATAGGTCAAATTTGGAGGCTAAACAATCTCTATGTCTATGTGCCATATTGAGATGCAATTAATTGGAGTTTAGAGAATGAAGACATTTCAGATGGTATGAAAAGAAAGCTCAAAAATGGATTTGCTGTTTAGGCTAAGACTATCCAACTTGCAAGTTTTGTGACTAAGTGATGGGTTTGGTTTATAAATGTTTGCAATAAATGTTTATTGTCGAAAAGTTTTAAGATTATTGTGCCATACTGGTCTTTGGCATCAAGATCCTGGAGCGGGAGGAGAAAAGAAAGCCTTTAGGTTTCTTAAAAAAAAAAATATACATAGCTATTTAACTTACTAGAAATGTATAAACAAGACAATCACTACTTTAGCTGATTCGATTGTTAGACTTTACAGCTGGGCAGCATTTTTCTTCTTATTTTTTGATGAATTTGAATTCACTTACTAAAATTCCATGCTTTAGATAGACTGAAGCTATTCATATTTCAAAGCTGTCAAAATATTTCTGTTATAGTTTTTAAAAACTTTTCCTTTCAGAAAGACATTTTGTTGAATATTTCCTCTCAGAATATTTCCTCTCATTTGAAGTTAAGCAAACAGATAAAAGTAAGCGAACTAAATAAAACATTTAATCTCAGGTTGATCAGCACGCTCCTGAATTTTTTGTTTGTTTGCTTGTATCACCAAAAGAAATAATAAAATATTAAACACTAAAAGAAATATTAAAATATTAAACACCAAAAGAAATATTCAAATATTAAAAATGTTTTTCAAGTTGACCTGAGCAGAACTTTTTTCATATTTACCATTAAACCAAAAGTTCTTTGGTGTAAGCTTTTGGAATTTCTGTCAATGTGCATACCGTATGAAAATTATGCCTCTGTCTCTACAAAGAATAAAATTATACAAGAGGATTTGTATATGTATTTTTTAATTACCCTATAGAAACAGAATGTAGAATTTGAAGAATCTGCTCACAACAGGTGATCAAGACACAAAAATAAAAATGACACTGTCCTTTGAAATACTCCCAGAGAAATTTCTTCAAAATCTGTATCTGTAATATCACGTAGGAATTCTTTTTCAGCTCATTTCCTTTTGAGAATATCTCAGACCTTCCATAAAAATATGAAGGGAATGGTTATTCTGCGAATCAGCATATAAGTTAAGGACATTATACCATTTAATAATAAGGGAAAAGTATTTTCTCAGGACTGTTTCTTTGCTTCTCCTATGGTAGCCAGCTTCAATGTTTTTAAAGACTTCATGTATATTACTCCCTCTGTCCTCTTAGTATTACTAGGAAGCAAAAATTATTAGTGTTCTTCCTCTGCAAACAGGATAACATCAGAGAAAGATTGTGTCTTACCCAACATGTCACTGAAAATTTGTGGCAGGAGAACTAATGTTCAACTTTGCCTCCAAAATCTTTGTTATAAAACTCATTTTAGAGGAACGATTTAAATATTTTGAAATTATAAGTTCAAAAATATTTTTCCTTTTAATTTTCAATTCAGTTTAAAACTGTGTGGGTTTTTTTAGACTAATGGTTGAATTTGTAATGTGAATGTAAATGAAAACATAAAAAAAAAGTAAAATAAAAAAACACAGTCCAATTTTTTGTGAAACACTGGGGAAAAGGAGCTTTTCACTTACTTCTATGAGTGCTAAAACAGTTCTGAAGAGAAGAGGACTTATGCCTTCCAGGAGTCCTAACTCTCCATTATTCTGTTGCTCATAAGCTGTTACAGAAAATAATGTCGGAGTTCTGTAGTTACTCTGAAATGCTGCTTATAATGTAAGTCATGGTTTGTCCTGTCCGTACTGAAGCAATATTAATTTTCCATCATGCAAATATTGCATTTTATGTTGATAGAAAAAAATTCACAACACTTGCAGGCTCCATGTAACATAGTATGTTTTACATAGATGATTTTGGTACATTAAAACATCTACATATAAACAGTCACATATAAATATGAATAGTACATATAAATTGTCACATTCTTTGAGGTCACATTCTTTGAGATCACATTTTTTAAGCCTATATTTAATCTGCCATGTTAGTATACACACACATTTATATATTATCATATATTATATATTCTACAGTATTCTTACATCTTTTAGCAATAAATTTATGCAGTCTGTTTAAAAAATTATGACTTTCATAGTCTTTTCTCACAGTATTAGCTTGTTTACTTTGGATTGAATCACCCTTTTTGTACCTCTCCTGGTTTTGCCAAACTGAACAAATTTGAATTACACACAAACATATCTTACTTCCATTTACTGTAAATCTGTATCAGCCCAAACCAGCATTGTTTACATAGGAATAAAGTGCAATATAGTAAAAGATTACAGAAATGAATTGTATACAAATAAACCACAAATAAACTAAGTGCTATCTAAAAGTATAATGAACGGATGATTAATAATGCATTAGAAGTTAACACTGAAATCAAATTAGTCATCTCAGGAAGTTTGCATGCAATTTTGTTTCCCTTGTCACTGATGGTGCGGTAATAGTTTTTAAAGCAAGTGTGTTTCTATGATGAGTTAGTTCATTTAGTATTCAGTATAATAGCACTGATAATAATGAGCTCATTTGGCTTCCATTATATAAGCATTAGATAATGGATACCTATATTAAAGTGTTGCTGTTATGGCGGTGGTTTTTTTCTTCATTTGGTACACAGTGCTAAATCTTTAAAGTAAAGCTTTTATGCAAATTGTTGATGTTTTTATCTTTGAATCATGACTAATTTTATGGACTCTGGAATCCCATTATTGTCAAAGTTGCTTTTGATATGAGACTCTCAGTAATTTGACTTGCCAAGAGTTTTATTATCATTAGTTCTAGCCCAGCTTTTTACTTTCATCCTTTTCTTCCTTTGTCAGCTTTTTACATACCGCTACTTGTAGTATCATCCAACAAAAATATACAGACACACTTCTGGCAATGCTCTGCTACTGTTAACACTGTTAAAGTGTCATAGCCCAGTACACTGGCTTGCTCTCCAGCGAATGACCTGCTTGGCTTGCTGGGTACTAGAATCCCCCCTGACAATTGCTGATGCTGTACTTCTGTGGTTTTAGTGGGGAAGATATTTATAGTAAAGATTAAGATATTTAAGTAGTAGGAAAGCACAAGCTGGAGCTTTATTTTATTTAAGGCTTATCATACTCCAAAATCCTTCAGAGTAGATGCTGTGGAAGAGTTTATTCATAGTCATTTAACTACGAAGCCATTTTAAGACTTCAAAATGCAGAATGTTATCTGATCACTTTTGTTTTCTATTGTGTCAGAAAAGTGTCAGAAAAAATAGTAGATACAGTTCTAATTGGGTCAGCATCCTCTATGGATTCTGATTTGGTTTTTGCATCTACACTGCTTGGTAGGTAATTGTCCCTATGGTAGGTTGAAACAGTGACTGCTTTCAGACCTGTGTCTGTCCACATGACCCTAGTCCTGGGGCAGCACATCCATACTTTTTTCAATAGGTCAAAACTCAGGCAGACCATACTGTTGTTCTTTCTTACATGCAACACTAGGATCTTTTAGGAAGGATCTCAGGTCTGACTTGGCTGGCTGTGTCAGCCCCATGACACCACGGCAAAAAACACGATCAGTAGCCTCAAGCCAAGTGTGTCCATCCTGTCCACATTGCACCTAGCCACACACGGTCTTAGGCTGGTGTCAAGGGATTGAGCAGGTTTAGTCTTGTTTTGCTGCAATCAAGACCATCCTCAAACCGTTTTGCATACGTCTAGTCAGGTCACTGTACAAGTTTAGGTTTTATGCCAGGTTTGAGACTGAGGTAGAGATCACATCTAAGACTGTCTCAGTGAAATGGGAACAGAGGCATTGCCCCATAAACAGAGGGCTGAGAAGATAAAATGCTGAAAAATGTGAGATAATGGACCTACATCCATATCAAAGATTCCTTATAATTCCAATAATCAGTGCCTACTGATTTATAACTTAGGAGACTGAGGAAGAAACTGTTCTTAACAAAAAGGTATCTGAGGAATAATTATGACAATCTGCTCTATAAGGTCATCTAGAGGGCTATGTTGTCCAGACAGGGGGGTTACTGTTGGTTTTATTTGGATTTTTTTTAAAGGGCAAGACTAGTTCTATTAATAAGACAGAGAACTGAGAATAAAAGGATCCACATTTCTGGTGGATCCACAGAGAGCGCTTGTAGTTACGAGTATACTGTTTACTTTTCTATATTCTGCAAAATTATTGGTTTTTTTAACTACAGTTGAAACTGAAGTTAGTAACTAAAGATATTAACCCTAAAATTGAGCTTTAAATTTTATAACTTTTTAAAATGAGCCCTGTATCTTTGAAAGGCAAGGGGGACAGACATTTGAAGTGCCTAGTCTAACCATCTGTCCTGAAGCCAGTAAATCTATGTTCTCTGACAGATACTTATCTAACCTGTTGTGAAGTCATCATGACTTGGGATCCTTTTGTGCTTATTTCTATACTTGCTGGTTTTATATACACGTGTGTATGTGTGTGTGTGTGTGTTTAAATAATAACGACCCATGGATTTAAACCAGGAACACACTGCCAACCTGGAATTGCTCTGAAAAATCAGATTAATTTGATATATATATTTTTTACAGCGTGCTATGAAATAATAGTATTCTCTGATAGAACATACAAATGTAAGAAAAGCAGTGCTGGATCTGGCTAAAGGTCCAGCAAGCCCTTTATACCATTCTGAATTGAGGCTAAATTAAAAGCCTAGGGAGAGAAGTATGGGCAAGCATAAATGATACTTCTGTTGAGTACTCTCTCAGTCTCCAATTAGTTTTGGCTCAGAGATTTCCTGAACTGGCAGTAGTTTCTGTGTATTTATGACCCTCAACAGTCTCCTCTTCAGTGGTGTATTTATGACCCTCAACAGTCTCCTCTTCAGTCAATGTGTCCAGTCTCCCCTCAAGCTGATGCAGACTTTTCTCATACATGCTATCTGAATGACAAAGGGATCCAAAGATTCAATATGTATTGTGTTAAAACCCTCTGCCTTTAAAAGAATTACTGTCTCATGAAAATAAAGTATAAGGTGCTCAAAATGTATATATAAAGCAATCAGTTGAGGTATTGACAGGGGTAGTTCTGTAGTAAAATGAAAAGTATGAAGTCGTGCAAGTTTTTGACAACTTGTGTTCATTTCACTTTTCCAATTTTAAAAGTGCATATTTTTTTATATCTGTTTACACCAGATATGGATAAGATTTCTTCATATTATGCTTAGTTAAGCTCTAGACAAAAGATGAGAAAAAATAAAATATTTTTTCTTTAACAAACACACTTTTGCCATACTTGTCACATATGACTTTAATGTTTCTTTAAAATCCTTATATATGCAATAGACACTCCTTTTTGAATAACCAGAAATCTAGGTAATAAGAGAAATGCAGTCTTCTGAAAGGTTCTAAACATCTTCAAGGTTACAAACGTATTAACAAATTAATGCACCCAGTCTGCATGACACCAGATCATGAAGGCTTCCTATAGCAGATTTAAAATTGCTTATGATAAATATATATTTAAGCACAATATATGTGCTCTCATTTTTTAAGAGTATCACCTAAGGTTTAGCAAGTGGATAAAAGAGGATAAATTAGTTTATCTTTTTCTCTTGAACTTACTATCATAGAAAAAGTGTATGGACATGGAGCTCAACTGGTTGGTCTGTTCATTGGTTTCTCTTGTACAAGTAAAGGTTGTAGAGCTTACTCTCCCCATGGCAGAGGTAGTCTCTTGAGTAGATTTAAGTCATCAGCAGCACTGATCCTGATCTTGGCTTCTTGGGGTCTACCAGTAGTATTTATTTTCTAATAAAGCTTTGCCCTTGCTAGGTTAAAGATGGGTAGGCATTAAGGTTGGTCAATCTTAGGCAAACTTAAAGAAGCCATAGAAAAAGCAAAATGGGAGAAAAAATTCTCAGTACCAATGATAGGAAATTATGAGAGCTAGGTGGGAATTGTTTCCTGATGATTAACATGAAGTTGTTGAACTACTGTCTGTGCTAACCATACATTACTGAACATATACTACAGGCCTTGCTTATTTGGGAATCAGTTCAGGAAAGACTGTAAGGAGAGCTCTCTGGTTGAGTCACAAGGTTCAGAGCAGACCCCCTTGCTTTCTAGACTCCTTCTCAGAGAGGAGCCATGGGGTGGCTGGATCCACTCCTAGTCCCAGACTTGGTCAACGGTTTATGTCTAAAGGAGTGAGGTGCAGGGATTATGGAAAAGGAAAAGGGAAAGAGAGAGAGAGAGAGAAGAGAAAGTTTTCACCAGTCCTGGATTCAGCATTGGTTCTGTCAGCCGAGGGGTCCAGTTCCGGTGGGCTTGCGCACGTAGAGCTTCACTTTGTGCCCTTTTATCATCCTTGCGCCTCCTTCAGGTGGACACTCGAACTCATTAGGCTAATTAGGTAGCCTTTGGGCTGGGAGCTTGGTGGTCATTTGGGGAGTAGCTTCCCCTTCCCTGCAGACATGATCTTTCATCATACATGGTGAGCTGCCCTGCTCAGCATATCAGAACAGCACACAGACCCAGGAGCTGTGCACCCTCCATCATGCGCCCTTCCTGTTGCTGATGGGTGCTGATGGGCTTCTTTTCACCTGGGGTTCCTTGCTAGGCCAGAGTTCCTTGTTATGTAGAGTTAGTCATTAAGCAGAACTTGCGCCACCACAATGTTTGAGACATTAACTCCTTCCGTCTCTCATACTGTCCTAAGACAAAGGTGGCCTCAGGTTTTCTATGCTTCTTTCTCATGTAGTATGCAACCCTGTTCTTAAAGGGGACTTTGGCTAATAAATCTAAAAGTAAGCAGAACATTTTTGAAACTCGGACTGAAATGACAAATCATTGCCATATATCCCACAGCTCTGGAACTTTGGGACATCCAGATCAGCCTCCAACTACTGATACCTTCATGTTAGCTCATGCTGTGTTTGTTATTTTGTTAATGCCAAGAAAGTCATCTGGACAGAAAAAATACCTGTCTCATTTTTTTGAGTGTAAAAATCTGCAGTAATTGTTTTTCTTCCTCAATATCTTGTAAGTGGCATAAAGTACAAATTACGGAATGACTTTTGTTCCTAAACAGACAAATGGAAATAGCTATGGTAACATAATGTTAAACAGTTATTTGAATAAACCATTATTACATCTTTTCCTTTGACATTCAGTAGCACGTTCATTTTTATCTCAGGAGTACTTTCTTGTTTTTCTTCGCCTACTTTTCTCTCTTCACCTTCAGTTAGAGACTCAACCAAGTGATGTGTACAGGGCACACCCAGTTGTTGACTTAAACTGTGGCTGATGGCTAATGACTCTTGCAACATTTAGCACAACAGCAGCTCAGTCCTGTTACGCCAGCACAATCTTCTGAGCTGGCACCTGTGTCATCCACACTATTTAGGGTATATCTCTGGCACATCACTGAGCTCTGAAGACATTGCACCAGCAGAACACCTAACACATTTTTTAATTCCATTAATCAGAGGAGTGCACTTTTTGATGATTACTGTACCACTTCTCTGTAAAGAGAGGTTGTAAATGTAAAGGGTAATCCAGTATGTTTGTATATAAGTCATATGACTTTGTAGAATCATAGAATCATAGAATCATTTAGGTTGGAAAGGACCTACAAGATCATCGAGTCCAACCATCATCCATGCCC
>JAVJGG010000032.1:9349105-9363065 GCA_035590195.1 Aviceda cuculoides | reverse complement strand
AGATCCACCCTGCCTCCCAACTTGGTGTCATCTGCAAACTTGCTGAGGGTGCACTCACTCCCCTCATCCAAATCATTGATAAAGATATTAAACAGAATGGGGCCCAACATCAAGCCCTGGGGAACACCACTTGTGACCCGCCACCAACTAGATTTCACCCCATTCACCACAACCCTCTGCGCTCGTCCATCCAGCTAGCTTTTCACCCAGCGAAAAGTACACTTGTCCAAGCCATGAGACACCAGCTTCTCAAGGAGTATGCCATGAGAGACAGTGTCAGAGGCCTTGCTGAAGTCAAGGTAGATAATATCCACAGCCTTTCCCTCATCCACTAGGTGGGTCACCTGGTCATAGAAGGAGATCAGGTTAGTCAAGCAGGACCTGCCTTTTGTAAACCCATGCTGCCTGGGCCTGATCCCCTGCTCATCCTGAACTTGCCATGTGAGTGCTCTCAACACAAACCATTCCATAATCTTCCCCGGTACCGAGGTCAGGCTGACAGGCCTGTAGTTCCCCGGATCCTCCCTCCGACTCTTCTTGTAAATGGGAGTCACACTGGCAAGCATCCACTCCTCTGGAAACTCCCCTGTTGACCAGGATCGCTGATAGATGATGGACAGTGGCTTGGCAAGGACCTCCACCAGTTCCCTCAGTACTCTTGGATGGATCCCATCGGGTCCCTCAAATTTGTGAGTGTCCAGATGACGTAGTAGGTCACTAACTACTTCCTCCTGGATTAAGAGGGTATATTCTGCTCTTCATCCTTGCCTTCCAGCTCAGGGGGTGGAGTACCCTGCGGATAACTGGTCTCCCTATTAAAGACTGAGGCAAAGAAGGCATTAAGTACTTCAGCCTTTTCCTCATCTCTGGTGGCTATGTTCCCCTCTGTATCCAATAAAGGATAGATATTCTCCTTGGCTTTATTTTTATTGTTAACATAGTTGTAAAAACGTTTTTTGTTGTCTCTTACAACAGTGGCCAGATTGAGATCTAGCTGAGCTTTTGCCTTTCTAATTTCCTCTCTGCATGACCTAAATATATATGATAGTTACATGACCAACATGCAAGTATTCCTCTCTTCCGGTCAGAAGTGTGCCTATTACATAATGAGGTATTCCAGTATTTTGCCATACTTGCCATTCATATTATAGAGCAATTCTTGGGGCTGCAATTTTTCAGCATGTCTGTGAGAAGTCATGTCATTGGCCTCAACCCAAAGGCTCTTTCACATAAGAGGAGCGGAGGGAAATCACATATGCATGAGTACATACTTTTATATAGGTATTTCATATTTCTTTGTGGGTTGGTTTTTGGTTTTTAAAGGGACTATTTTTAGAAATACTTTCTAATCTTGAAGTCTTAATGAGAAGGTGTTTCAAAGGGATATCTAGGGTTTGGGTAGTGGTGGTACTAGTCTTGCAGTTTGTAGCTAATATATGGGCAGGAAGTGCTAGTTTGGAGGCTCTAGAAAACAGACAAGTATTATGCCAACATGAAACCTCCAATAATGAATACAAAACTGAAAGTCTAGTCCCGGAGAGTAAGATCAGGGCCAGAGCATATACTGGACTTATTCAGGAGCTTAAAAGCACATTGATTCAGAATGTAGTTCCAAGAAATAGAAACTTGGTCTGTCACAGAAGGGTTAATAACTTTCAGTACTTTTATGTTAGATACAGTAGATGATAACCTTCCACACATGCAGCCACAGCAGCAGCTTTGAAGTCACAGCACAGCATCAGGGTTCCCTAGGATCAAACAGCATAGTGAATTATGCAGTGATGGTGGGAGTTCAAGTTATCACAGTGGTGGCTCAAGTAATACTGACAGCAGTGACAGCTGTACTGAGAAGCTGTTCAGAATCACTCCATGCCCACCCCCCTCTAAAAACCATGGCAGGATATTTGAGCCAAGCTACTTCCAACTGCTTGGGGTTTAAGTGTAGTTTGCAGAGCCTCTGGAACAGACAACCTTGTGTCCCCTCACATCTGTCAGCGCTAGTTGCAAAGCAGTATTTTTCATGCATACAGAGTTTAGCATTGCAGTTTACGCTAGGGTAATCTATTAAATGCAAGTCTGTTGGCAAATGGAATTTTTCTGACCCACCAAATCGCGACTCTTCTTAAGGAAAACAGGAATTTGGAAAGAAAGTTTCTTAAACATGATTTACTTCTCACCAAACATGTTCCCAGTAAAAAAAAAAAAGGAGTCTTATCATTGACTTCAAAGCATACCAAACAAACTGTTTCCCTGCTGTTTGCTGGAATATGCAGAACAAGTAAAAGCAGAGGTTAAATGAATTCACTGACAGACAATGTCATTTCAGTTCAGCCTTTGGTAGATGTGTGGATATGGATCAGTGGAAGGTATGTCCTAGCATTTCCACCTCCCTTTTCTCTGGGCAGTGTGGAAATTCCAGATCTAATCCATTATTTTCACAGTAACATTTTAATCTATTGGTTTTCATTTTGCCCTTTTGTCCTCATCATCTTTTACAGTCTGAACCGTGTAGTATAGAATTTCTCTAAAAACACACGGATTTTGTGGTTAACATGTCAGTAGATCAGACAAAGTTGCACTGTAAGTATGATAAATGAGTGCTTTTCGATTGCTTCTCTCTTTAGAGCAGTAAGTGCTATGGAACTAGGGCTTTTAAACATTGAGGAGAGTCACAGCTTGGTACTATGGACAGTATATCAAATTCAGATACCTAACAAAAGAAATCAATCACAATCCCATTTCCTAAGGTGAATCAAAATCATTTCCAATTACACCAGCAGAATTTACAGCTGTTTTGACAACATCTAGGTCATATGCAGTAATAGCAAACCTTATTTTGGAAAGACAGGAAGATGCTTATCATTCCAATTAGCAAGTTCTAGCATTCTTTGCAACTATGCACTACTTCACATGACAAGATTAAAAGTACTGCACAATATACATCAGTGATCTCCTCACTACTGGAGAGGTCAAGCTTTGTGTTTTGTTTTGGCACAAGCCAGCTTTGTGTTTCTCTTTTGCTATTACTTTCCTCCCCTCTTTGTGTTTTTACAAAATCTGTTAGCCCTTTTTTCAAGTCCTTTGGTGCTATGATAGCTTTAGTGAGCTATCAAAAGCTACTTCTATCTGCTATAGCAGATGCCTAGAGCTATAGCGTGAAATCAAAGAAAATAAACTCTGTTGACATGATTGGTAGCATGTACTCTGTACATCATAGTAGGTTTCAAAAGTTGTCTTTGTAAAGCTCTAAAAGAATTTTTTTTTGTTCTGTAGTTATCTAAAAGTCTTCATATTAAAAAAAATGTAATGGCTGAAATTAGGTGCAAATGAGTATGACATTCAAAGCAGATTCTCAGATGGTGTAACATGTCATAACTTCCTAGCGTAATTATGGCAGTTTATATTAGCTGAGAACCTGTTCCCTAATGATTATACCAAAGTACATAATGTTAAGACCAAAATAATATGTTTGCTTTTGCTGCTGAAAGAAGTAGTAACACTTCCTTATTTGTATGTAAGCTTGATGCTGTCAAACAGCTGTAAATATTATTTTAATTGAAAATTAGTTTTACCCATATTAAAAAAATATATATGTATATGATTGATTTCTTCATTTTAGGTATCTGAAATTTATGTATTGTCTATTTTACCATGCACTGAATCCCTCTACTATTTAAAGATCTTAGAGTCACTGTGTTTACTGACTGTTCTAAAGAAAGAAATGAATGCAAAGAACACATTCATCACAGTTATGAGATAACCTAGTGTGATCAGTGACATGTTAACTACAAAATTTTTGATTGCTTGGAGGAGCAAATCAAAAGTTATTATTTTTTTTATCTCATTTGGTCCAGAAGTAAGAAACTCTGCAGGAAGAGAAATTTCTTGAGAAGGCAGTTTCGCAGTCGTCTGACCTGCTATGAGAAGAGCATGTGAAATGCTGAAAGAACTCAGATAAAACAGATCATGAATTTCTGAATAAAATGTATTTAGAACACAGTACCTTTTATAAAATCATAAAATTCAATCTCATTTGGTCTAGAAATAGGAAACTGCAAGGAAAGAAATTCCTTAAGAAGACAGTTTCACAGTCATATGTACTTCTATGAGACTAACTCAAATAAAATCTTTGTAATAAAAAGTATCTTTTGTAAAATCAGAAAAGGCATTGGAAGGTCTCATATTTCCTCAAATCTGTTTCCATTTTAAAAGGAAATAAAATATAATCTCTTGTTGTTTATTCCAAATAGGTTTTCACTGCAAATGATATCAGAACATTTAGTTTCTTTCCTGGGCTGCCCTGACGTCTTATTGCTCCTTATTGCACTTCCTATTGCCTGGATTTGGGCATGTCCGGATCAAGACACAGATCACTTTAAACCTGTAAATGTGCTGATTTGTTTATGACTTCATGAGGAGCTTTACCTAGAGCTAGGGGAAGAATCTAGGACACTTCTGTCACAGGAGGGCATTTCTACCAAAAAAAGCTATCCTTCCTTTTTGGTGAAGTTGTAGCATAGACAGCACAAAGCTTTTAAGTACTGTAAGCGGAATTGAATTTTATCACCCCAAGGATAATGACAAAATTAATTCAGCCTTGTGGAAGAGCCAGAAGTATTCCTCCAGGTACCGTTTCCCTTCCTGGTTCGAAATACTGAAACTGAGCACATTCCTAACACCAGGAACAGAGAGTTGCAGCCTGGTTTCCTGCACACGCTTACTTGTCCTCTGTCTCCCCTCAATGCTGTGTACATGACTTTCAGAAAAAAGCAGCATTACTGCAAAAAAAGGATGGTGAGGGAAAACAGTCTTAGTCCCTTCCCTTCCCTCACACACACAGTGAGATACACACAGTCACCTACTGCTACAACCATCTTTTTCTGGGAGCCCCGCAGCCACCCTTCATCCCTACAGCTGTCTAGGCTAAAATGCTGGCACTGGGCTCTGTGGAGGACAGCCACAAACATGGGCTGTGGAGCACTAGTCACACGTTACTGAAGGTAGGCATTTCACTTCTATTTAGTGGACAGCTTCCTACTTGTCTACATTAACCTATCCTGAGTTGTAGCACTTGACTACAGCAAGTATAGACACAAAAACTTTCTAATTCCCTTCATTTTTCATGAGCTGAACTTTATGAATACATTTATAAATGTGTGAAATCATTCATTGAGCTCCCCACTAAACATTTGTGCAAAAAGGTGCCCACAAATGCAGTTTTTTCCCTAGAAGTTCACATGCACAAGAGAAATAATTTGTTCTTATCATTAATTAAAAAACAGCAAACATCCACTCAGAAGCCGGGGTAAAGTACGATAGCTGGTTTGTGCCAATTGTGTTGGTGGGACTCTAATTATTCTCTGAAGGGAGGAAAAATGGGTGGAGATTAAAACTTATTTCATTCTGTTAATGTTTTTGTGCTGTAAATTTCTACCACATCTTTTGCCAGAAATCAGCTTTGTCTTAGGAAAATATACCTCTTTTGATCATGGATTCAGATAACTTAATGTACTGTACTTCACTAAGTTAGTGTTCAGAAGAAATAGGAATCAGTTTTAAACTCTGACTCCAATAGCTTTTCCATGCAGCCCATGAAGAAATGCAGGTGTCAGTATCAGTGCTGAGGCAAAGCAACTACATTAATATAAGAAGTAAAAGTGATACAGCTGTTATTCACTAAACACTTAAAAGACACTTCAAACCTAGTTTTGAATACTACATTTTTGAGGGCCAGAAATTATAGGAAGTCTTAACAAATATTTAAAGAAAGGGCTTACTTGGAACTTTCTAATGCATTTGTGCATTGCATTTTGTAAAAAGTTAGGTACATAGATAATTTAGAATGTGTTTATACACAGAGTGATAGTATTCAATAGAAGCTTATATTAGTATTGTCAAACAGCTAAACTTCAGAATATGAACACAAAATAAAGCTTCAACCTTTTTCATTTTTCCCTTTTTCCTCTAGGAAGCTCTACTGTTGTTATAAAGCTTTCCTATTTTTTCTTATTTTAATAGTAAGACAGTAACCAAGACAGTGGGTTACAAACTCTGTAAAAAAGTAATGCATTTCTTTATTATTTGAAATATAATAAGTATAATAGCACTAATTCTTGGAAGACAAAAGCATAATATTTTTCTACCACTAGCATAAATATTTAATAAGCTGTAACTTTTCTTCTTCCTTTGTTGTCTGGTTTTCCTGTTAGAAGATATGAACTATCATCATTGATGAGAAAATAACATGCAAAGATGGGTTTGTAGTAAGTCTGGGTACGAGAATAACCCAAACAAGTCCAATTTTAATAGCTACCCAAAGGAAGAATCATCACTTTTTCTCTGATTTTTTCTTCTTTCCTTTATCACAGATGTGTTTTTTACAGATCTTCTAGTTTCAGTTCTAAGGAGCTGGTAATAACGTCCACTGCACTAAATAATTAATTCTTAGTTTGATGAATGTTCTCATTTAAGAATGACTATTCTGTTTTGTAATTCCTTGTCTGCTTACTGTACTGCTTCTCTATATAAGTTACATTGGCTAATGTTGTTCAAATGCTGCTTACCTTCTGAACTGAGTTTCAGGGTACAGTAACATTTGGATGGATGAAAACTCAGGATATCATTTTAGCATGATGCACTGCACTGCAGTGCAAATTGATCTGGTCATAACACCTTCCACACCTCAGGAGCAAGTATCTAGACTTTGCCTTTTTCTTACTGTTTCCAAATGCCTGTCAACTGATCAAAGATGGGTCTTGATACATTTGTACCACTTATTTTCCACTGTGCGGGAGAGAAGCAATTTTCTGAGAGTTTGGTCACAGTAAGCTGATAAAAAGTCTGTGGCTTCAAAAGTGATATTATAAGTGTTTAGAGCTTTTGCTCTGGAATTTTTACATAAATCTGTTTCTTGTTAAGTTCTGGTGATTTTTCATGCCAATAGCATTCAGTGATATACTGTACCATTTGGGGAAAATCCTCAGTATCCTAAATGTGATTGTTAAAAGGCCTAATTGCTTTTAAATAGTCCACCCTACCTACGATTTGCTCTGGGCAGAATGTGCTTGGCCTACCTGTCTTCTCTTTGAGTCCAGATTCTTTGAGGCAAGTTGTTTTCTCTTCATGTGAGCTTAGATTTTATAATGACTATAAATTTATTCTAGTTTAAATACTTCTGAAGTACTTACACAAAATTAAGATAATGTTTTTACATCTTTTAAGATGTTTTATTTTCTATTTTAAAACTTTTTAGAGTTTGGAAAAAAAAAAGAAAAAAAAAAAAAAAAAAGGCCGGGACTTCTGGATTCAGCATGTCTCTCATTCCAAAACTCAGATCATCAATAAGAAAAATACCAGCTGGTGGCTGGGCAGAAATATGCCAACTTTTGACCAGAATATCAAATAGAACTTCAAAAAGAATGATGCTGTCACGTAACAGAGTTTTGTCATGTTTCTTTACACCTCCACAAACTACTGCTTGATAAAGATGCAGTGAAGCAATGACATCTCACTTTCACTTTCTTCAAATATGGTTGGGAATAATGTGACATTTTAGCTAACTAACCACTCTTGCAATTGATTATCTTCAGGATAGTAACAAACATAGTAACATACTCTACTGTAAGTCAGGCTTCCAACAACTTGCGACTTCTTTGTGGCATATGACAGGAAACTGAGCATTATTTATGTGACTGCTGAGCAGCTTAAATCAAAGTCAGCATAGAAAAGATACGGGGACAAACTGAACAATTCCAAACTGTCTTTTTTTGTAGTTCAGCTGAACAAGATTTAGCTTCAGGACTTCATTCCTTCCCAAGACTCACCTAGGAACAATGTAGCAGGAGATGCTTTCCTACACTCAGGTGCTGGATGTAGATTTTGTACTTTTATTTATTCAATATGAACTAAATCACTCTTGACCAAAATGAGTTGAACTTACAAGAGAGAAAATAGGTTTACTATTCAAGTTGATCATATTCCTTTCAGATCAATATAATTTCACTGGTATTCTCCACTTTGTCAGAACAGCAAGGCTTTGTGAAGTTGTGTCTGTTTCAAAAGAACATCGATAAGGTTTGTCATGGACTCAGTAACTAAAATACAGATCTAAAAAAAAAGAAAAAAAATTGACGCGTTCCAGCTGAAATTACATATTTTAACACAGTTTAGTTTTGAAAGCATATCTTAAAGATTAGTATTCTTTCCAGCATGGAGTAAAAACATGTTTGGGAGCCTCATTTTTTCATTTCAGAGCACAATTTGAATCCCTTTTGTCAGCTTCACTTTCATCTCTATTTAGGCTTGCAAAGCTCCCAGATAGTCTGAGATGTGCAAAGTTCCGCAGCGTCTCCTATCCCGTATCTGTGGGCAATGAAAATTCAGCAGTGGAGTTTCACAGGACATTGTGAAAGAAATCACCCAGAAGCTAAGGACACAAAGACAGAAGCTTGAATATATCCTTCTGCTGTGGATCTTTCAATCTCAAGTGCATTTGCTTAATAGTTCTCCTGCTGCTGTTTCAAGTTTGAAGAAAAGCAGTGATGCACTTAGCAATTGTGAAACTGGAAAATCAGTGAAGTGTGAAGTTTTTTCATTGCCTTTTGAGATCAGTTTCATAAGCCTATACTTTGATATGTTGAGCCACACCAGCTTCTGGGGTTTATTAAATTTGGGATTATGTTGTCAAAAGTATTGCACAACTAGAAAAAGGCACAAAGGGTGGGTAGCTAGTTAATATATGGAAAACTGGGCCTCGAAATTCCCAAGGGTCTTCAAAACTACTAAGTCCAGGAGATAACAAAAGAGAATAAGAGGCATATCACCTGCCAAA
The DNA here is from genome assembly GCA_035590195.1 of Aviceda cuculoides. NCBI lineage: Eukaryota > Metazoa > Chordata > Aves > Accipitriformes > Accipitridae > Aviceda > Aviceda cuculoides. The sequence goes on along the minus strand of JAVJGG010000032.1, from coordinate 9,354,235 downwards.
GTTAAAGGACAAATAGAGAGTTACAGCTAATCTCTCAGCTGCACCTCTGATCACACAAGAGAAATGCAGGAAGCCTGGGGTCTTGATAAGGTGGAAGGCATGATTACTTTGTAATAAAAAGCATTCAACACCTTCTTCTCCAATTTTTTTTTTATTATTATTTTATTTTTCGGGAGTCAGCGTAGGAGTTATACTGCTTAAATTTTGTACCATGTGCCTTGTCATTGCCTGAAAATTTATGTAGCTGTTGCTATGGCTGCAGCTTCACCCACTGCATATTCTCAGTTCTCTACAGCTAAAATGCTTCATGGAGTACAAATTTCCACTGCAATGGTGCAAGAGAAACAGCATAAAATATTCTGCTTTTTGATCAAACTTATATTTCCATGTGTAGAATGTCATATATATTCTGAAAATCTAGGTACTGTTAATCACCAAAAAAACAGTTTCTTTTTCTGCTAGTGCTACAGAAATGATATATTGTGTCCTTTCTCTTCAGTATATTGCAGAGGGCAATATTCTCACATACGTTTATAGAGCCTAACTTGCTTTAGCAACTTCAGTATTGTTTTGTTTCCTTTTCATTTGGTTTAGAGCCTTCTGTTTTTTCCCAGTTTAAACACAATTGTTCTAAACTTTTTTTCAGTACTGTTAAGAGGTAAGTGCCAGGATTTAGCATGTATAACATTGTCTGAGACATTTGTTCAGCTGTCTGTTGAATCCCCTGAAAGTAATGCTCAGTCTCTATTAATGTCTCAGTCCCTGGAAACCAGAGCCCATTCTCTCCTATAATTAATCTTGCAGGTACTGCCTTGACATTATTGGTTCACCAGCAGAGCAGAACTGCCTCAGCCATCAATAATAATTCGACACATTAGGATGAGGCCTACATACACAGCCCACAGATGTAGCTGAATTGTGTGCAGAGTCCAGCACTCCTTGCTGACTGGGGAAAGAAGGAAAAAAAAAAGAAACCCTCTGCAATTGAAACTGTTTTGGTTGCTGGATAATTTTGCAATACAAGGGTCGTGGTGTTACTCATGCTTTTGCTTTATGTTATTTCTCCAAATGTAGGCACTGTTTGGCACAATGCTTGTGATTGTCTGTTTACTGAATCTTAATACTAAAGCTGTTACAAATTGTCTTTCACAGATGGTGGGAGCTTCTCAGATCAGGAGAAGCAGGGAATTTATTACTCAATATTTCTGTATTACTGATTGGAACGTGAGAAGCATAAGCAATCTGTCCTACTGCAGGGTTTGAGCTCTCCCTCCTCCTTCCCCCACCCCAAAAATTATGGCTCCTGGAGAAAGGGATTTTTTTCTCATTTTATGTAGATAGCAGCTGTGCAATTTCAAGCAGAATGTTTGCTTTGATCCTCCTTTCTTTAATTGAAATCCACAATTATGAGATTTGTTTCTTTTATGTTTGCTAGTTTATTGGTTTAATCTACAAAATGTGCTGTCTTGCTGTCTTGCACAGTTAAAGGCAACAGCACAGTTGGGATTTAAATGGCAAACTTGGAGGGGGGTTGCAGTCTCTCAGGTATTGGGGGGGGGGATAAAACTTCTTTCATCTGATTTCAAATCATTATACGAACAGGGTAGCAACAAGAACACAAACAATATGTCAACTAATTGTAAAGAATATCCCTAGGTAGCCACTTTATGTAAACTAACTACATGAAAGGAAATTTTAATATGGAGGCAAAAAATCCTGCTCTGATAGCTTATTTGAGGATTTTCTCTATTTAGAAGCCTTTGTAGTAACAGTTTTCATTATACAATGTTTTGATGGCCTCTCCAATACCGACTCCTACTTACATGAGTTTAGCAAAACATTTTAGAACAGCCAGGGTATTTACAGTTTGAAGGAGGCATTGCCAAACTGGCAGATGCAGAAGATGGGGTTCTATGGCAGAGTGATCATCTGTGGACCAGAGGAACTGAGAGATCAGCTAGACTCACATTTACAAAGGATTTTACCTTGTTAGGTCTAGTTGGGATGAAAAAACTGCCAGACGTAGTCCACCTATGGATTTTTTTTAATTTTTTTTTTTTTTAGGTTACAAATGTCAGCAAATCTCTTACAGAAATCTTCAGGAAGAAAAGAAAAATCCTTTCTCTTAGTGTCTTTGCCAAGAACTATTTCCTGACAAGAATTTTGGCCAGAAAAAGAACTAGTAAATGAATCTTGAAAAATACTTTGTGTTATAAAGTGTGTTCATTTTGATAACTACTTTTCTTGTGAGATAGATGACTCAGAATAAAATGGTTCTAGTTCTGTAATTACCATATACCATGGACTGGATATCAGATGATCCATCAGTATTCTACAATGTTTCCCCAATTAAAAAAAATAAAAAACAAACAAAAAAAAACTTATGGGAAATTCAGTTCAATTGTGTCTATTTTGCGAACTTCTTTTTTCAGAATTCTCCTAGTCATATTCTCTAATTAGTATAGATTGCTAAAAACTGTTGTGAATTTGTTTTCAAACACATGAAGAAACAAAATAAAGTCATTAATAAAACTGTATTACAAGTCATGGATCCACTCTGGAACTTTCCTAGTTTACACTGGCTAATAAACTTTCTCAATTTAAAAGAACCTTTTTGCTCATCTACAGAAGTTTTTTTCCTGATAACCTTAAATAGGAAATCTTACATAATTAATGTTGAGCAGAGCTACATCAAACCTGGACCTGACTGACACCCTGTCCTGAGTCTTAGTATGGACCTCATTGAATTCAATAAAAAAAGACTCATAGCAGCTTTAGATCAATTTACATTAAGATGTAAAGACCCAAATCTATTAAGTCAGGAGGCTAAATCATATGAACATAGCCACTCCACTGGCTTGCAGCTCTGATAATGAGTGAGGTTGTCAAGAAAGGTTCTCCTTCAGTTATAAAAAGCCCACAGTGCTTTGCAAGAATCACTAATAATAACAAAGAGCAGTCTCTTCTTGCTGAAATAAATAAATAATCCTATGTAAGTATTTTACAGTGATGTAGAAGGTGGAGGGTTTTCACTGACAGAAGGGTGGGTGGAGAGAGTGAAGTATTTTGGTTTTTCATGCAGCCCTGTAGCCCCACGCTACAGTATTGCCATTGCTAACAGCAGCCTAAAAGCTTTGCATTGAGTTTGCATGGCCTCAGCTCTGAGGCTTGTTAGGCTTACTGTTTCAATTTGTATTGACCTGTCTGTTGCTTTATATGGGTCTGGTTTAGCTGTAACAACAATTTTTCTTCTGTTTTGCTTTTCCTCATCTTTTCATGGTAAAAGCACCATTTTATACAGATAGTAGTAACAAGTAGCTCAGGAAATAAAGGGCTAGTTAGTTTAATAGCTATGGAACTGCTGTTGTAGTTCTGTGCACAGAAGGTAAACTGTAAAATTTGTGACAGCAAGAAGAATAAGATGATAAGCCTCCTATGGACTAAAGAAGGATCAGGAATGACATAATGTCTGCCCTTCCAGGTCTGACCACAAAGAATTCTTGTCACAGGGCTCTGCCTCTGACGCCTTGCAGAGCTCCGAGTTACAGACATTTTCTGCCATACTGGGTATCTGTCATTGACTGTCACAAAAAGTATTGGGAAAAGTACCATTTTCTGTATCTCTGCTATATTTTTCCATAAGTTTTTCATATTCTTATCATCATTAGAACCCTTTTTCATTAGAAGCCTAGTTATGTCATCTTGAGACCTTTCTGTAGAAATCATTACTAGCTACTATAAATTCATGAATATTATGAGTATATGAAATAGAATGTACATATTTTACCATAAAATACTGAGTGTCATTTCAATGGTTGCAATAAAAAGCAAAAAAACTTCTGAATATTAAACTTAAACTATCTGAGTAACTCAGCCTGACAGCTTTGAGGATATCAAATCAGAAGTCCAACCTCAGTGGCAGTAAAGAAGCTAACATTAAATCACTTAATTGCTTGATATGAACCACACATCTCTGCATACAAATATATAGAGTTGAGCAACAGCAATTTAGATTTGCTGGATTAAAGACTTTGTCTAGCTACTAAAAAATGAACGTCAATTAAACAGCCAGATAGAAATCCAAAGGTCATTAGGATTTAATGTTAGACTTAATATATATGTATTCAATTTTAGCATTTATTCATAGAATCATAGAATCATTTAGGTTGGAAAAGACCTTCAAGATCATCGACTCCAACTGTAAACCTAACACTTCCAAGTCCACCACTAAACCATGTCCCTAAGTGCCACATCTACACATCTTTTAAATACCTCCAGGGATGTGACTCAAACAATTCCCTGGGCAGCCTTTTTCAATGCTTGACAACTCTTTCACTGAAGAAATTTTTCATAACATCAAATCTAAACTTCCCCAGGTGCAACTTGAGGCCATTTCCTCTTGTCCTATTGCTTGTTACTTGGGAAAAGAGACCAATACCCACCTCACTAGTGGCTTCAAAAAGAAACAAGGGACTGCAGTAAGGGTGCTGAATGGCTTAGAAATGACAGGGGAGTTAGCTTCCTAACTTCAGCTGAGTTCATCTTCATTTGGAGATTGGTTGCTATCACCATGTCATTTCACAATACTGTCAGTCTAACCCTTGCACAGTGGTATTAGGTGTTGCCACTACAAATTTCAACAGTCGCCAATCTTATTAGACTAGATTAAAGGTACAGAGAACTCATTTCCCTAAAATTCATGATGGAAAAAAAATAAAAAAGAACACCTACCCCAGCACTTTACCTGCTCTATTAGTTTAGATGATGGAGTTCATATTCTGCTAACATAATTTACTATCTAAATAATGATGCTAAATTATACAATTGAAGAAAAGGGAGAAAAAAATAAGTCCAGGAAAAAAATGTAACTGGGTTACGCTACAAAGTTTTATGTATGACAATGAAGAATTTTGACACAGGACAATGCAAAAGTTACCTGTATCTAGAAGACATGTCAGTACTTCCTAGCAGATTTGTGTTTCTTTTTTTTTGGTATCAAAACCACAGATAGTCAGTTTCACAGTGAGGATATGATCATAAATACTCTGAGCAGACTTAGAATCATAGAATCATAGAATCATTTAGGTTGGAAAGGACCTACAAGATCATCGAGTCCAACCATCATCCCTG
>JAVJGG010000032.1:9326325-9340075 GCA_035590195.1 Aviceda cuculoides | reverse complement strand
TTCTGCATTTCTGAAAAAGAAGGCATTGTTACATGTTTTGTTAAACCTCATTGAAATATTTTGATTTACCCAATGTACTTCATTTCACATGTATACATATACATGCATATTTTTGTATATATATATATACACCTACATAAAACCATGTAACTCATATCCCTGACCCATACAAGAAGCTAATAAGATTGATCAGGAATGTACACAATTTGAGATAATATCCTTTATTAGAATCTAGCAGTTGAATGTAAAGATATCATACAGTGCAGAAACAGCTCAGCTGAGAGAAAGAACAGGAAGAGTAGGTAAGGTCTGGAAAAATAAAAGACCTCAGTAGGAACATAATGGTAAAATTTCCTGCAGAAATACAAAGAGGAGGAGGAGGGACATACATTTAATTTAATGAAAAAAAAATCTGTGTGTATCTCAGACCTAAGAAATAAATCATGAACAAGAAATAAAGTATGTATTTCATCAACAGCTACCAAGTATTCAAGCAGACCAGAAAACCCACCTAAAATATCCCTAGAATAAAAGTTAAGACAAAGTGATTATGTGATGGGCAAACTAGGAAACACTAAGTGGAAATACTTCCTTGTAGTGAAGAAAGCCAGATAAAAACTGGCCAGCTAAAAAGTCATTGTGAAGAATGCATTTTCTTAGACTTAAGTGGATAAGTATTTACGTGCAGAGACCACAGCCACAGTCATTTCTCTAGATTCTATACTGAAAAAAAAATAATTGAGTTCTCAGAGAATTATTGCTCACCTCTCCTTCACCCCACAAAATAACACCTGTTTCAAAAAGTAAACATTCAATGAATTTTCAGTCCTGTTTGTGCAGCAAGGAGTCTGTGGTTGTTAGAAACTTTACTTGCCTGTAATGGTTCTTTATATTCAACACTGCTGACAAGCATCTTGCTACACGGTTAAGGAATCAAAAATTCATGATGTTAGAGTCTCACATTGTCCTGAGCACAAGTACTGGCCTATACAGATCAATTCTTTGGCAGGGGGGCATTGCAAGCATTTCGTTAACAGGAAAGCAAAAGCTTGAGAGAAAAGGGAACATATGTGCTCCAAAAGAACTTGTATGCATGCTTTCAAAATTTGTATTCCTAGGTAATCTGTATGAAAATGGATGGAAGATGGTAGGGATGGATTCCAGAACAATAAAGAAACAGCTGAAAGAAAAAAAAATATTTTGCTATTGTTCTCTGGTGAATGTTGCAGACAGTTCCTGGCTGACTAACTGGCAGTCATCTAGAAATAAAGTACCCACTGTTTAAAAAGCAAGGTAAAACCTTTCTGCACGGTGGGAACACCTGTGACTGAAGATGGGATATTTTAAGATGGTGGATATAATTATCTTCAAATTGTAATTATTTGATTCATTATAAGCCATAATTCTCAATGTACTTCATTTGGGGTTTAAAAAAAAGGACAAGGTAAGAAAAAATAACTTTTATGTAAACTCAAAAAAAAAAGTTGAAAAATTATTAAATTGGAAAAAAAAGACATTTATTCGATATTTGAAAATAGAAATTTCATTTAAAAAAGAAAATTATAGATGATATATTTGCACTGTAAAATATCCTTTCACCCCTACCTTCATCATGAGAAATATAATTTTGGTGATATTTTGTGGGGCAGGAATATAGCAAGTCACTATTAACATGCTTTGGCTTTTCTCTAAGGTGATGCCGGCAATCAATGCAAGCTGGTAAATGCCATCTTTTTCACAAGATAATCTTCTCCATAAAAATTTCCACCATATCAAAATCTCCCATGAGTGTATTGTTTTCCAGAACCATATGACAAGCAAGTCAAAGGAAGATCATTGAATCCAAATTATTTAAGATTTATGACAGGCCAGGTCAGGTTAACACTCAACACAAGTATGGTATGATGAGAGAGTGAAGGACTCCGGTGAACTCCTAAGGTTCATAGCTATTCAAGCTTTGTTGTACAATGTGAGAGGAATAAGGGATAATTCATGTTTATAGTTTATAAAACATTGGTCAATGAAACCAGAGAGAATATCCTGATGCTTCTTGAGCTTGGGCATGAGCTGAGGATCTTAAGAAATCTATAGCTTGACACTGTTCAAAGATGAACAGTTCAGTTCTGATTGTTTAGAAATCTTAGAGTCTTAAACTAAAAAAAAGCTCACACAGTTTCTAGAGAAAAAAGAATGACTGTTTTTGAAGTAAGGTTCTCACACCCAAGCTCACAATATCTTTAATGTTGTTTAGTTAGCCATGTATTTTTGTCACATGTTGGCCATCAGAGACAACAGAAATAAAAACAAAGCAAAAACATAGATGAACTACAGATATACATTATGAATCTGTATAGTTAATTTTCATATCCATATATTGATTAGTAAAGCTATTTCTACAATGAGGCATTTCAAAGTCTATTGGAAAATGAAGCTGATTTAAAGCCAAGCTCGCAGTTCCCTTTCCCCTAAGGTTGCAGTCTGATTCAGCTGACTGCCTGAATGAAAGTGTTCCTTATTCCCTCTGAGCAAGTGACCTGTATCTAATAGCAATGTTATTAGCCTCAGAGCCTACTTGATACAAAGAGTCCTATGTGTTCTGTTTTCTAGTCTGAATCTTTGTATTTTTTCTCCTCTGCAGTGCTCCCTTGGTCAAGCAGAACAAGTCTAGAGCAGTATGGTATCTAGTGACTTTTTGCACATGCTTGAAACTGGGAAAGGTGAACATCTTTCAGTCTGCCACAGAGCAAAAATACCCTGGAGTCAAAGTAGTTTATTCTACCTGGAGAGCATGGCAGAAGTAATTAGTAATAATGAACATTAAATGGAACAGAGCTGAAACACCTGCAAAAATATCTAAGGTTGTAATAGTCTGAGGTTATAGGTGAATGTGGGCAGCATGAATACCTCTATAACTCAGTATTTGAGAAGCAAGCAATGCAGATGGTTTAAAGGAAAGGCCATTTTGAAATCAGTGGCTCCTGACATTTCATCATTCTAATGGCAATTTTTAAATGTCCTCTGTTCTAGAGTGATAATTCCATTTCTACGATTTGGTGTATTTACACATATTTGAATGATAGTTGTCCATCGTGTTTAGGAAACCTCTTAACCTAGGCATAGAAAATGGGCCACTTTCAGCTTGTCACACTGCTGTATTAACACAACTTGATAAGCGGTGCAACATACCTAAACCACTTCTGCTGCTGCTAAGTGTGTCATCATTTCTACTCTTTTCCTTTTACACTATAATTTATTTAGGCTATTTTTCTAAACAGACTGAAAGGTCTTACAGAAAGTTTTCCTGATGTCCCTGAATCTGCCTTTGTGCAAATTTCTGTTGGTTTTGCCCAACACATTATTGTGTCTTCTAAACGAGAACAGAAAATTGCAATTTAATTTTATTACGAAATGATAAATAACCAATAACATATTCTGGGCTCTGCAAGCAAAACACAAATTGGTTATTGCAATATTTATTTTTGATAACTGTCTAACGTTGTAGTAATACAAACTGTGAATGAAAAGAAACAAGTAATAGACACCGTTTTTTTCTCATGGGAAATCAAAATATCAAATCATTATCAAACCCAATAACAACCCTCCAAATTTTAAACTTCAGTATTTCATGAAAATTGTGCCTGACTTCATGCCTGTTGACATACAATGTGTATATGCAGGTTTTCCCTCTTGTCATTTGTACGCACAATTACCCAAATTTCATATACAATCACAGTATATGCAAGTATAAACCAGGCATGCTTTTTCATCTTCAGCTGTATATTAAAAGCTTGTTAATAATGTTTATAATTTATATCCCTTTATAACATATTACCCTGTGGGATATGATTTCTCTACAACATTTTTTAAAAGAAATACAGGTATATGAAGCTACATTAACAGACCATGTGACATGAAGAAGGGTTGAAGTTTTCAAAAATTTTAATATACTGCAGTTTTCACAATGATCTACACATTTAGTATCAAACTGGGAATCCAGATTAGTTGTGTGATTTGTTATCTTCATTTTCAGACAAACAGGGCAAAAACTGAGTCCGTACTTGATCAAAAAAACAGATATTTAACTATCTTCTCTGGCAATTAATTTTGGAAATTAATTATTATTGGGATAATTCATTGCCTCTTCTCATAGAAAAACACAATTAGATTGTAAAGCAGTGAAATGTTTTGTTTCATCAAACTAATATTCCAGGCAACTAAAGAGGAATCTGTCAGGTAACGCTGAGAGTTAAGTTGGAACTTGAAAGTTCTCTCAATCTTGTAAATGAACCTCATTTCTGTTATTTACAAAGTATCAGATGCATTTTTCTCTCAGCCATGCAAAAGCCAGATATGCCAGCAAAGTAACCTATTTTGTTAAGCTAAAAAGAGAGAAATCCTACTGTTCAAAATCTAAACATAGCGAGCTATGACTGAAAATTTTGGTGAAGGGAACAAGTTTTGATTCCTTAGGAATGAATTCTGGAATCAACCTCAAGCTGCGTATTCTGGTGAAAGTATCTGTAAGAATTTGAATGCTCTTGCAAAATTCATAGTATCTGCTTCAAGCAAGATTAATCCAGAGGGAAATAGTGATGACACGTGAAGTATATTAAAGCTATAAACAAAGTGAGAACTTTCTTTAAATAACGAAATCTCCAGACAGTCTTAAGGTGATTCAGTTACAAATGCCGATGAAATAAAATATTTCCCCAAGAAGGCCTACTTCAAGGTCTTCTCATCCTGAATGAATCCAGAGGATTTTGAACCTGACAGTAGCACAAGGCTCTGTATAAGCAGGGGGATTTTATGAAATGCTGTTATTTACCAATATATCTTGGCAGATATTATTGCATCTATATATTTTCATTGCAATATACAAGTCTTTCTTTTGTCTATGTAACTTAACTTCATAGTCTAAATGTCTTATCAGACCTTGCAAATTCTTTTCCTTAGAAGAAAAGGGAATCAGAAAGAACTTTACTGTATATGAAGTTTACATGGTTTGGGTAAGATGTATGAGAGCATCCCAGCTGCCATATGCAAATTTCCCTTTACTCAACAGAGAGTACATATGTTTAAATGCATGATTTCAGAGGATAGTGGAGAAAACAGTGTTCTTTCTCTGGGATTAGCTTAATTTCCCTTTTAATTCACATTTAGAAAAAGTTTGTCACTTCTGAGCAGTCTCCACTTCCCACTTCAGCTCAGTTCATTGAGACAGAAAGCCCTTAGTCAGGTAAACCAATTTTAAAGTTTAGGGGAACTTTGCCTGAGAGTATTTCAGGAACTGGCTCAATAGCATTGGCAGCTAAGCTAGGAGAAGGTAGTTCCTCCTTGCTATTTTTGTGTCCCCATCCTCTGTAATGGCTATGGATATAGTTTAAAGAAAAGCAGAAGAGAATATCTAAATATTAAAATTTTATGTTTCTATGTTTTTTAAAACCAGGATATTTTATGTTTGCTGTTGTCTGAGAATCTTGTCAAGAGCACATTGCTGTGCAGAAACACAGCAGTCATTAATCTAGATCTATGTAGTTGCAGAAACTTTAATCTATTTGTGTATTTGCGTGTCACTCCTGTCACCCTGCAAATGGCTGAATCATTGATGGAGGCCTTTAAACTGACAAATGATAAAAATGAGACAGAAAGTGTAAATCAAATTTAGAACAAGCATACAATGCATCTAGAAATGTTTCTCTGTCAAGCCTTTCATGTAAGGCTTTCTGGAATCAATGGATTTTACATTCATAAAATTTGTATCAAGCAAGTTTTACAAACAACTGATCTGTAGAATCCACAAAACTGTTTGCAGTCAGAATCCAAAATACAATCTGTAACATACTAAAAACAGAAAAGGCTTTGAAGAGTTTTGAGTGTAGAAATTTTTCACCCGTAAAAAGGCTCAGCCATTTTCTAGGCAACGTAGCTCTCCTAAATCCCTTTCATGCTCTTTATAGTACCCCATCAAGTGGCCCTGCTAGAAGAGACTGGTTAGAGCAGCCACAAGCATCATAAAGATTTCTGCCTGCCAGGCTTGTTTGTTATCCAAGGTTCTTGCAGGATGTCTGCTGTATAACCTAACAAGCCCCCATAGGAGTCAATATCTAAGTTGATTTCCCTGGCAGCCAGTCTCTTTGCTTCAACTAAAGAAAGTGACTTACTGGCAACTGGCTTGCCTCTCTTCTTCTCTCACATCACTGCTTGCATTTGTGTGGACACACACAAATCCTGACAGAGACCAGACAGCCTGATGCACGAGATCTTCTCTTTGAACCTCTTCCTTCAGCGTCTAATGCTGGTTTATTGTCTTAGCCAGGGGACTTAGCTGACAGTGGTGGCTGGCTATAGCCGCAGGGTAAGATGCCTAATCTACAAAGATAAAGAAAGAAATTGTGCTTTAATTCATTTCTTATTACAATTCACCAGGCCTGCTGACACCTGTGAAATTGCTTTGGTCACTGTAATGTCTCTTCACAAACAGTGTTACATTATAAACACAATCTGTGGCACAACTGAAAACTTGATTTATGGCATGCAGCAATGCTACCTAATGGCCTTACATAGTATATTGTACATCCTTGACAAGCAATTAGATGTTTATGAAGACACTTGTTGCTTATAATTATAATCCTGCTAATTTCCTCATTCCCAAAAGCAACATTAGTGTTTGCTAATGAACTGCAGATTAATTTGCTTTGAATTAGTCTCTACCCCTCCTCTGCCCCCTGTGCATTCTAGATGGCAGTAATTTTGCTTTGGGGACCTTAAAAGGATTTGTTGTTATGAGAGTAGATTCAAATGGGCTGTGCTATTATTATTTAAGAATTTGGTTTACCTTAATTTGATTTCAATTATTCTCTGATGTTCTGAATTTGAGCTGAGAGATAATGTGTTAAAAAAAGAAAAACAAACAAATTATACAGATCAATACAAATAAATTGTACGGGTGAAATGGTAAGAGTAGATCAAAGTGTTGCCATTTTCTCTGGGGCATCTAATGACATGAAGCTGGTCAATTGAAACAAGCTTGATGGTCTGAGTTCAGTCCATAATGGTTTAAGAGCAATAGCATATAAGCACCAAACACAATATAACACATTTGTTACATGTGACGCATAAGGTAAATTTTATACCTGCTAATTCCATGCACTTCTGTAATGTCTTTTTAAAACAAAATAATTTTAACAACAGTGATTCTCCTTTTGTTTTGAGCATACAAACCCGCTTATCTTTTTCTTTTTTGTCTAAATCTGTGTAATACCTGACCTGACTATATGTGACTAGGTTTCACTATCTAGGTTGATACAGACAAACCTCAGAATTCATGGTTTAAAATAACAGATTCTTGCTTCCAAACTTTCCATCAGCTGCCAACTTCACAATATAATCCTTGATTCACACTGCATGAAAGCTTTCATTCTCTGCCAGCAGCTGCTTGCTGAGCTATTCCTGCCCTCCCCTTCTTTCCTTGGCAGATGATGTGTTTAAAAAAGTACTAACGGGGATATGTACCAGCTGCAGGTGTACCAAATGGGACAAGCGGACACTCAGAGGAAAAGGACAGGACAGAGTTCTTCCTCCTCCATGGGGTTACTTTTAAATACCATAACGAAGGCAATGTACATACTGCTTTGATGAAAGCCCTAGGTATGTTTCTGCCACCTGCCCTCATCTGAAAGTGGCTGTTTTAAAAAACAGATAAGATTTTTTTTTGTTTAGTTGCATTAATTAAGGCAGATTAAATGTGTTAAATAAAAAAATCCAAACACATAAACTGTGAGCCTACTGTAATCCTGAGGGAGTTCACATACATTCTACTAAGTTAAAAAAATTAAATAAAGGCATTTGCCTCAGTGATTCCTAATTCTGATTCTTCTGTGGTAACCTTCTTAAAATTCAAGTCACAGTACGACTGGGGTTTCTTCTTGAGTAATTATTAGGCAAGCACTTTGAGAATTTGGCCCACAAGGGCCAGATTTTCAGAACAATTCAGCTCTCACTTATGAGCCAAATGAAGAAGCCAGATTTTCAAGTGCTCAGTATGCAGGGGAATGATCAGTACTGAGTACTACCGAAAATGAAGCTGCTCTACAGACACTCCAAAGAGTGTATTGATTATTAAGGGACCAGAAGATTGTTTGTTAGTCTCTTTGTTATAAATCAGGCCTCAGGTGTTAATTTTGATGGTGTAGTTATTTGTAAATCATAAGATTGAATGATTTAGTGATATTCACATTAGCCAAGAGAAAGAAGGAAAATATATATAAAGTTCTTAGTATTCAAATGTTTTACAATCAGCACATGGGATAGCCATAACCTTTCATTTAGATGGTTTTGAACCTTGAATTAATCAAATTTGTGAATGTGAAGTTTGCTCAGAATATCATAAGGTTTAATGAATTGTCCTCCGAAACAATTTCAATATACTTTTGTGCTCTGCATCTGAAATGATCCAAACACTACTTGTTTATGTTTTTAAATGGAAAAGAAAATAATTTACTATCTGCAGGTCAGAAATTACACCTATCATGACAGATTTAGATTCTTTGGACCTAAGCTTTGTATCTGAAATGACCTCTCACATGGAAATAAAAGACTGTCACTGGCAGAAGTTGTATTGTCACACATTTAGTTTCAAATGTAAATAGGTATACAATACTATTCATTGACAGTAACATATTTTGTGAAGCAAAATCCATAACCATCATTAAGCATTCAAAACTTTCCCGGCAGTTATCATTCATGTGAACTTTTTAGGCTTTTTGAAATTCACATCAATTATTAAAAAAAAAATATAATTTTTGTCCATTAAATTGAGTCTTGAATAAGTGAGGATCCAGTCAAACGGAAAGCATAATGAAACCTACAGGTAAAGTTAGAAGAAAAATCTGAATTAACACTTTTATCTACATTGGAGACATACCAAAACCTACAAATAGATGTCTCTGATATCAGCTCTTTTGCATAGTTTCATAACTGAACATGAGAGAAATGAGATGTATATTTTAACTTTCCAAAAATATGTAGTAAAAAAAAATAATTTTCAAATTTTTCCATTTTGATGTGTACCATAGAACATCAAAGTGATGGAAAAACAGTTCCTAAACTAATCACACAAATTCACATAAATATTCAGAATATATAGTCACTGTGATGGTGGGTTTTTTAATTAAATCAGGGAAATATAAAAACAAAAATATGCAAAAATTTGGATCTGTGTAGGAGACTTACCTTCCTCTGTAACAACTGATAGAAAAGATACTGACATCTCAGAATAATATGTGAGGCATCTTGTATGTAAACTGAACTATCTATCTTTGCAGCATATGTTTCTGACGAGGTTGCTTTATTCTCAGTGAGTTTCTTTTAAGCAGTTTTGCCTGCAGGGAGCATAGCCACCCTCACCATGCAGGAGGTGAAGATTTTACTATGTGCCTGAAATTTGAAAGTAGTGAGTCATCACCCTTCACAGGCTTTCATAGCATAATTGCTCAGTGGCAAGTGTATGGGAAGAGTTCAAAGAACAGTGTGGAAGTGATACAGATTTTCTGGATTTGCACACAACAAAACAAACAAAAAAATTCAAGTTACCTGCAGTTATTTGAAAGGGAAAGTTCAGAAGGAACTCTGCTAAATAAGTTAAGTCAGTCAATTCATAGAATTCTCAGTCCCTAACTGATGAGGATGATGTCATCTTGATTACACAAAATTCTTCTGAAACTTTGATAGAAATATTTTTCTTTCAAGATTCATGGTGTTAGATGCTGCCTATGAGTAGAAGTCACACCCATATTTGTTTTCAGGTCACTGAATAATACAAAGTTTCTAACTGGTATTTATGCTGGAAACATAACTATTAATTCAGCTTTCCCTTTTACAGGTGTGAACAGAGACTGCTCTATCTATAGGTAAATATTCAACTGTTTTCCTATTTCACCCATTTTGACTTAAGTATTTGGACTAGTTTTGGACTGAGAATTACTGTATTTACTCTGAAAGTAAAAGCATTTTCTGGATTCACAAGCAACAAATTGTACTGATTTGGTGTATTCAGTGTTACTAATTTTGTTGTTAATCCTAGTTGATAGTTTATGGCTATTCTTGTTCCAAATGCCCTGTTTGGAAATCTCCTTAAGCATATTGTATTTAAAGAAAATAAGCAGCAAATGAGGAAACAAATCAATGGGCTTTTTGCAGTTACTCTGTATCTCACTTTTCAAGGAGCAGTCAATTCAAAAAAGACTTGTCACCAATGTACAATGGACAACAGTACCTTATATTAGTAGCTTCTTCAAATTCAATGTAGATTTACCAGCCAGGGCTTACAAACATTATAGCGAGTGGTATGATCTTGCTCAAAAGAGGCAGAGATTCTTTGATTTTGTTTAGAAACACCAGAATGAAATTATACCTACATGACACCATCATAAGCATCTTTAAAAGGGCTTTCCAGTATTTCTGGCTATGGATTTCTCTTGGGAAGAACCAAGTTGGATGTCTTTACCACAACAATTAAACATGATGAAATGTAGCAATTTCAAACTATACTTCAAATTCATGGGTTATAATTAGTCAGTTGTGACTCATAAGATTAAAGGCTAGCTACTAAATGCACCAAATGACTCAGGCATTAGAGTACCTCAGTTTTAGATATCCCAACACTTAATAGTGTCTGCAGCCCTGAAGGAGATTTTCAGGTTTCTCCATACACTATACAGAAAACTTACAGAAGCCAACAATCTGAATAGAGAATTATCTAAGCTGATCTTCAAGGACTTAGACCTTCGTCCTCTTAGAAACTCAGGAGGCTCACTCTGCCTGCACTTGCTTATGATGTGTGAAGGTCCTTAAGCATGGTCATCTATTTGGCACAGAACAATATAAAAGAACTTCCTAGTATTGTTTTTTACGCAATATTGAGTGGTTAGGATGACAACTTGAAAGGTGAGACAACTCATTTTAAAATCCCTCATCTACTTCCTATTTGGAAAAGAGATTCTAACACAGGAGTTTTACTCCGTAAATAAATGTTCTAAGCACTAAGCTGCATTTAATTTCTCCTTTGAGTTTGTGAGCATTTCATACAACATTGAGCATTTTTAAACAGAGGCAGCTGGGAGTCTTGTCCTACAGAATACCACTTATGCAAGAGAAGCAAGTTTCCAGTATGAGACAGGAAAGCCAAATTCCTTCTTCAGAGCATAGCAGTAAGGGATGCCATTGATTTCCTCAAGGAAATTTCCAATATTAAATGAATGCATAGGAAGGCATCCTTCTCTCTACATTAAATTTCTGCACCCTGTGAGGCAGACCACAGCTTCAAAACATAGGAAAGATATACAAGTGAAATATTTGCTTGACATTCAAAGAAACTTCTTAGAACTAGAATGGTAATACTTATTGTGAGAAAAGTTTATTATAGATATTTGGAGATGTTTATCAGTAAGAAATATATGCATCATTAGGATTAGGCTCCAGCTGCCAGATGTGGGTCTCTGTTGACTTCACAGAGTCAAAGTCAGAAACAAAACTAGGAGACAAAACTAAATTCACAAGTCCTCCCCAGCCACTCAAAAGAGATGACTTAACAGAATGTAACACTTCCATTTTACACATAAAAAATTATTAAACTATACAGTCATCATGCTATTGAAATAGTTGTTAGGTCTTTGCAGAAAGATAAGAGAAAATAGGAAAGGAAATGCGATCCACAGTCTTGTTTGTTTCTGTTCTTGTGTATACACTTATTCCTAATCTAACCGAGGTACGATCTCCACTTTTAAAAGTGTCAACAGTAAAGTATTTGTGTCAGCTCTCTCTGCAGGATCTGTGTTTTTTCCTAGATATTGAGTAGAGAAGATAATTTAAGTCTGTTTATTACACTTTTCCAAGTAAACTATGGATTTTGGAGAAACTATATATTTTTTGTCTCCTGTCACTGGTTTCTGGAGCTGGCTGAAGATTAATTTAATAAAATATGGATTGTTTAAAAAGATGTCTAATAAATAATGGCAAAAATCAGTCAAGTAATGAATTCTTTAATGAGATCCAAAAGATGTATTTAGGAATAAATATTTAGTCAGTTTTACAGATCCTTTAAAATTATAACAAAGAAGATTAATATCCAGGGGAGGGGTAAACCAAAATAAGACTCTAGCTTTAACAAATACTGTAGATGAAACTGATATCTAAGCAAAAGTTCTATGCCTCAGACTGCAGCACATCTTGTTTTCAGGATGGTATGCTTGTGCAAATCTTGTCTTCCTAAAGCAGGATATATAGTAGTAGCAGTACAATTAAATTCAAAGTTTCGAGAACAAATGTACTTGAATTATCAAGCCATCTAATGAGTGTTATTCATAAGATAGTATTCTAGGTCATAATTAAACCAGAATCTAGGTATTGGAGGGAAGCCACTGCTTTTTTCAAGGGGTTGGCTTTTTTTCTTATCTTGTAAGAATTTTCCATTATTTTAACATCTTGCTTTCAATAATGGATTCAAGAGAGTTATAAATAATGGACAACTAAAGTTTGAAAGTAAGAAATGTGATTTTAACCAAATACAAAGTACTCATCCTAAAGAAAACTGTTAAAACATAAATGCCAAAGTCCCATTAAGATTGTACTCTTAGTAATGACTAGCCTTCTAGAAGAACAGTTCTGATAAGCCATCTTTTTTTTTCCTAGTAACTGTTGGTTTAGGCCTAACCTAAGTCTACAGGAGGTAAGACTGTTCAGGTTCTGGCTACGGTTTTTCCCCCTGTGGGACTGTATAACATTTCTTTCTATGTTTACAGATAATGATTACTTTTATAAAAATTTTATATGTTAGAATGTGTTCTCAGACTCTATCTCCTAAAATTCACATGTATTAAGGCCAGTCAAGACTCCTCTGAATAATTTTGTGTTACTGACTTTTAAAGGAGGGAAATACTAAAACCTGTATTTTCTAGGACAAATAAACTCATTTAAACCAAACTTTCATTGCTAGCTGAAACTCTGGCCTATCTTAACTTCCTAATTAAAGCCAAAGGAAGAAAAATTGCAAAATATAAATAGCTCATAACTAAGGAGCGTTTACTTTTTCTAAAAGGGTATACCATTAATAATCTGTATAAAGTGTTCCAAACAGGAAATGGAGCATCACAGAAACCAACATTTGGTTAGGTCACTCAACTTTAATTGAGACTACAGAAAGAGAAAGCTTTAATCTAAATTTTTCTTTGTGTAGCTGAGTGACCTATTTATCTACTTTAACACATTTACTATGTTTCCTCTTAAACTTTATCAGCACCTGCTGTTAAAAAAAAAAAAAAAGACAAAAAACCCCACCAGAATCCCATGTTCACATCACTTTGTCTCATTTATTCAGATACAAACTTATATGTTAATAAACACCAAAGTCATTGCTATGACATCAGCTTTTGCTCAAAGCCCATACAGAAGTTTTGCTCTCAGCAGGCATTGCTCCCTGGGTCAGGGAGCTGTGAGTTGCAGGGAATCTCATGGAGGCTGGTAGGGCAGGGCCTGAACCAGGATTCAGGGCAGGCTGGAGATCCACTGGGGCAGCCAGGAGTCCTGCTTACCAGGTGTCATGGTTTAACTCCAGCAGCCAACTAAGCACCACACAGCCCCTTGCTCCTCCCCCTTTGGTGGGATGGTGGAGAGAATCGGAAGGGTAAAAGTGAGAAAACTCATGGGCTGAGATAAAGACAGTTTAATAGGTAAAGCAAAAGCTGCGCACACAAGC
>JAVJGG010000032.1:9303863-9326225 GCA_035590195.1 Aviceda cuculoides | reverse complement strand
ATTATCATTATTAGTTTCTTCTTTTCTGTTCTATTAAACCATTCTTATCTCAACCCACGAGTTTTACTTCTTTTCCCAATTTTCTCCCCCATCCCACTGCGGGGGGGGATGTGAATGAGCAGCTGCTTGGTGCTTAGTTGCTGACTGGGGTTAAACCACGACAAGGAAGGAAACTATGTACAAGAGATCCTCCAAGAAATAAACCAATAACATTTGGTATCTTTAAGTGTCAGGATGCTGATGGGTCTGGTAGCTGTCATCATAACTGACTTTTTGAACTCAGATGTAAGTAAAGATCTTAAAGCCTTCTACTGTACAAAACTCCATGGCCAAGAGAACATAGTGCCCATGATGGCATTGGCATATGCTGATGTCTGCGATTCACTTCTCTATAATGATGTGGTAAGAAGGCAAGAAAGCACCAGTTTCACCAAAACTTAATGATTAATTAAAGTGCTGAAAAATATGTGGCAAATATTATTAAAAGGAAACAATTTCATCATACTCTTTTGCTTCTTAGCTTAACTTTCGATGTGGAAGAGATCCAAAAGAGAGTCATTAGTCTCTGTACTAATTTGATACATTTTTTTGCTTTCCTGGCCAAGGCCAACTCTGCAGGACAGAACTTTGCCTTTAAAAACTAGAGGAGTTAATTTTCAATCTTGATCACTTCTAAGATAAACGTTCTAAAGAGATGTTGCTCCTGGCTGAGCTACTGCTCTAACATATCTAATATGTGAATTACCCTATTCATCTCAATAGGGAGTTAACTCTGGGGACTAATGATGCCTTATTAAGAGTCAGTCTCCAAATGCTTTTAGCACATATGTCCATTTCACTTTTCTCCCATTTATGGAAAAAATTACTGCAACTGCACAGGCAAATTATGCTACTAAATAGGAGAACAGCCAAATAAGCCAAGAAAACAGTGTTACCAACATTGCATTTACGTACCTTTTCTCTCTCTGTAATACATGTCCCTCCTTTTGAAAGGCTGAGCACCTGTGATGCAGCTCAGGGGGAAGCCAGGCTCCAAGGGGCCCAGTTCATCCCCAGCACGATGGCAAGCACTGTTTTTTTTCCTTCCCTTCTCAAATCCAGTTGACATTTAGAAGGATGGAATGACAGTTTGAAACAGTTTCTGTCTCTGCCTAGTGACTTGCACTCTCCCTGGGGCTCCGGTCCAGGTAGCTCTAACAGGGGGCTTTCTGTCTTGCATGACAGTGTAAGAAGTGGGAATCTTTCTGTTCCAAACACTGAGGTATCTTTGCAGGGCTACACTAGACTCCAGCCTTTGTCATGAGCAGGAGTGCATGCAGACTATGCTTGCAGCCCTTCCTGCAGGTCCTAATGAAAAGTGTCATTTTGTCTTGCAGAGGATGAGTCTGACACACTGGTGAGAGCCAGAAGCATAGAGATCAGCAAAGGAAAACATTCAAGGGTCTATGTAATAACTCCTGCTCTATATGAACTCCAGAATGGATATATGCAAAAGAAAAAGCAATGAAATGTGCATTTGATAGACAAAAAGGGAACAAACATCTGTCACTTATCTAATTAGCAACTGAATGTGACTGTTGTTCCAGAGATCTATAGCTGAAAAGCCCTTTTTATTGGTGTAAGAAATGCGTGTATGTGCATTAGAGAAAGCAGTTACATCATGAAAGATTTTGGAAAAACTGACACTTTTCTGTTGAAAGCATCTGCACTGTAAGTAAAAGTATCATATATTTGTTTAACTAGCTGGGTAAGAAGGTAATATATAACATCCCTGAGATCATCATTAGAAAATTTAGCCTTTCCTGAGGTGCAGATGGCATTTAGAGCATAAGGAACAGACACTGGCCACCTCTTCTCCAGGCAGGATGCAAGCAGGAAGAGACAGCCCTGCAGGGATTAGCAAAGTCTAAGTGTTATCTTCTGTTCTCAAAAGCCTGCAGAGTTCATGTGGGTCAACACCACTCAGTAATGCCAGCTGCTGCAGCTTGCAGGGGCAAGGCAGACTCCAATACAGCACACAAACCAGGGGCAGGTGGACAGGGCTGTCTGGTGCAAGATTCCTGGCTCCTGCAGACAAAGCAATAAAGTAAAAATCATGGCTACCACTGCCAGGGAAAATCTTAAGGGGATTATGAAGGATAAAGCCATTTAAACGTTATGCTTTGAAGGCTCATACATATTGTGGAGGATTGGAGACATCTGGAAGCAGATTGGTGCCTATTACTCAAGACTCAGAGTATTTGACCATGCATACCACCACCACAAATCTTATCTGCATAGCATGTGCCTTATCTGCAAGTGACATCCAGTCTGATCCAGCACCAAACCCAACATCATCACTGAAAAGAACCCCCAAATCCAACAACTTAATGTAGAAAACTTTGCAGTCAGCTGCACTTACAGGTTTCCCTCTAATGCAATCAGCAGATATTGGCATATTGCAGCGTACACTGCAAGAGTATTAGGCAGAAAGTTACCGCATTTGCAATGGCTCTCAAAGGAAAAATGAGGAGGTAAAAGCCAAGTGGTAGCATAGGAGTCTGTTCTCTTTAATTAGTTAAACAAACTGTTTGAAAAGCTTCAGGGAAATAGACTTCTTTGCTGTTATGCTTCAGGCGCTACCTTCACCATCATTGTCCAGAACCTATTGCATCATTCTATTAAAGCAACATCAAAAATTATTTTAAAAATCTGTAAGAAAATCCCCAAGCCAAATTAAAAAGTAGTCCTTCCTTCTGACCACTTCTTTCCCAGACACAACTATCAATTGCTGGAAAAAATGGCCTTGCAATTCAACCAAAAAGCTAACAAACCTAATCTAAATGCTGCCAGACTTGGTCGCCCCGTCAGGAAAAAGATATACCAGGGTTCTTTCATTAGAATGGCCAGCCACCTGCCCTCTCTAACAGAAGTACTACCATAAGCCAAAAGTACCACCTGATCAATCATATCACATCCACTCTTGTATACATTAGCTCTTTTTAAAGAAGCCATAATCCATAGGAATTATTAAAAATAAATAAATAAATAAATAAAAACCAAGCTCTTCATGGTGTACCTAAAAAGTAGTAGGAGGCAACAGAAATTTATATCACAAAGCATGTGTGAAGCAGATATCTTGCATGACTTGCTGCCTAATAAAAAGGTTGTCACAGTTGCCCCAGCTGGGTTCTCCCAGAGGGTCTCGGCTGTGGGCTCTGTCCCCACTGGAGCATGTTGCAACACTCCACTCCCATGACCTGGAACACTGTGGCAACCAGCCTCCACATCTCCAACCACAAAGGCCTTAAAAGCCAAGTGGAGGAAAAAGTGCACTTGCTACCACCCCCCCTGAACATTGACAAGACCACTCATATGCTGCATGTCTGACAGATTTTCTCCACTCAGGAGATCAGAAAACCTCACTGCTATTTAGTGTAGGTGCTATCAGCATCCTGTCAACTGCCTTGCTCAGCCAGCCTTCATGCAAGTGGAAATCTCCTTCAGACACTATTTAAATCCAGATTACCATCAAAGGCAGTTGATAAGTAACTGCTTGAAGTTTCAGTTTACTCTGTGTGTTTACTAGG
Source organism: Aviceda cuculoides (assembly GCA_035590195.1). NCBI lineage: Eukaryota > Metazoa > Chordata > Aves > Accipitriformes > Accipitridae > Aviceda > Aviceda cuculoides. Next base: position 9,322,656 of record JAVJGG010000032.1, on the reverse strand, counting down.
CCTGCCAAAAAATATGAGGAGGCATAATATTTGACATGCAGTACATACTTATCTTCATTTGTTAACTGCTTGGTCACTTAAAAATCTTCGTACATGCAACATGGTTTACAACTACTTACATAAAGATTAATACAGAGCTACACATAGAGTACACTAAATTATTTCCTCTAATATTTTCTTCAGATATTAAGTGCAATCAAGAAAATAATTTCAAGATATATTGGCATTTGGCAGGGGAAAAAATTCTCTTGAATCATTAATAAAAAAGAAAGGATATTATTAAGAAAGAATTGCTTTCAACCCTTCTAATTATGACCAAGCAAATACTTCATAGCCCTGAAATATTTTGGATCTGTAGCAAGCCATGAGAACGATCATTCTGCCAAGACAGTTATCTGCTGAAATCTGAGACGTAATTATGGTCAGTGAAACTTCTAATCTTGAAAGACCTTAGATTTAATTCTTTACACTATCAATCTCTCTCTCTGGATTTCCTCTATGTTACATTTGGCATGATTAACTGTAAGTGGGGGATAGATCCACAGAATTAGGTGCCTTCTGAAGTGGGACAAAGAAGGATTATTCAGTGCCTCATAAGAGAGACATCTTCAGCATTAACCTTAACCTCTTGTGTGCTGGGATATGAGGCAATGATAGAGACAAAAATCCATTTCAGTGGCTTACCAAATACACAGGGCAGGCAGGCAACTGAGCAGATGCCTGAAAGCACTGTACAGTCCTATGCACACACTACACTTTGCTGCCATTAAGTCTGTACTGGATGTTGGAGCAATTTCATCAGAGGGAGCAGTATAGGCCAAGCCAAGAAAGAACAACTTTTCTAACCATGTCACTGGAATCCAGCCACTGCAAGAGATGAGAGAATACTGCAAAAATGACTGGATATAGCTGTGCTACCACCAGTAAGCCAGGCTGACACTGGAGGTAGACCACTTTAAGCACACCGAATATATATAGATGAAAACATTATTTTCGGAGGAGATCGCTGGCAGCAAGGGCTGAACACAAGATCTGAGCTAAATTATCCATATCTGCTAACTCAAACACCATAGCAGACTCACAGCTCCACGTGGCTGGACACAAGAGGGAGAAAGAACTACTATGTCTTCATGAGTTACTATCTGTAAACAATAAACACTATGAGAAGCTGACATGTGATAAATTATACTCCTCAACTCCATGGTTACAAACTAGAAGCCTGAAGCAGTATCTCTGATTTTGGGAAATCAGTCTAGAATGCAGGTGGACTCATTCTCCATTCCAGATCAATCCATGAAGTCTGAACTCTATATTACTCAGAAAGCGAAATGCAGACTTTTCTGGTAATGATTACCAATTCTCTCAGATTTCAAACTATAATGGAAAAAAAAAAATCCTATTGTGACATCATCTCATCTGGCAAAACATTTCAGCTTTATCTGGCAGGCATGACAGAAACTGTTTTTGCAAGCCTATAGTCCTCCCTAATTAGAGCCTGAATTGAAATCTGGTTTTATCACTTAATGACCCTTGGGACCATCCCTGATTTTTGCATCATTTTGGAAAGTGCTTCTATGCTGTTTTCACAGGACTATCCAACACATATCGCACAAACGGCTAAGATGACAGTGTGTTCTCATGACAGAGAATATAAGATGACAGAGCATCTTGGAGCACACAAGTATTTTCTGAACAGTTGCCATATGGTTTTTTCCTAATAGCAAGAAAGGAAAACAAAGGATTCTTTGTAAGAAAGATCCCTCTATAAGTGGGTTATAGTCCTAGCCAAGCACTTCTGCAAACCTGCTTTAAAACATGAACTAAATCTTAAGTGAAAGTAATTGGCTTGTCTCCATCTAGCTCTAGTGCACATTTAACAATACTAAAGCTAGAAAGACAGTGCATGGAGTCTCTGATAGATGCTTTTCACTAGAGCAGCAAGGGAGAATAATTTTGGGTACTCTTCTGTGTTTCTTCCTACATAATTATTATTATTAGTCTCTGTGGCTGTATTCTAGTGGGTCCTATTATACTTTCATCTCATAAACACCACAAATTGTTACATTTAAAAATTTAAAAAATAATTTTTTAAAGTCCTCACATGTTCTACTTCGTAATTTAAAATACTCCATGGGTGGGTGGGTGTCTGAAATGTTGTTCTAGCTGTAAAAAACCTACTGGTCTTTTCTCTTTTTGTTGGGAATCACAGAGTGTCTGCAATCTGCACTGGACTGATGTGATATTGACAAATGCTGAATTATGAAACCCTATAGGTAAAAAAAAAGGTTCAACATCAGTGTAATTTAGTAGCTGCTACAAGTGTGTGCCAGTATGAAAATACTCATTTTGACAATCACGCAGTAAAATAATTAATATTTAATATTATCACTATAAATATTGGCAACTTATATCTTTCAACTATTGTATACATTCAGGTAATTCCCATACTTATTTCTGATAGGAGAGAAAAAAATTATAAATAAATCTGTTTCATTCCAAATATCCATTTGAAGAAATCCATTTTGCAGAACAATATAGTGTAGCACTTCTGAGATTTTCTCCCCAAAAGTAGAAATTGAGATCTTAGCTATAGTACAAGGCTATTTTGCATCAGAAGAAAAAACGGCTCATTTGTAGTAGGAAGGTTATGATCATTAATCTGCATAAATATGTAGAAAGCTGTGTTATATATGCCTGCACTGCACTGGTTATGAGAGAAAAAAAACCACAAAACTTCATATTCCAGTGTTATGGGTCATTAATTTTTGAGAGCAACTATCTCCTCCTATTAAATCCTAACCTATCCCCTTTTCTCCCACCCTGCCTTCAATTCGTCTAACATATGACGTCCTTCATGTAAATCTTAATGGATTTATTGACAAAAATGTTTTGGACTATTGGTGAACTCTGTTATTTGCTATGGGAGACTATTCATTACCTTGCAGGTGCTTCAGGGGGAACTCCATTGTTTGGTGTGAAAGGGGAGCAAATGGAAAGTACGGTTTTCATTAAAATGAATCACACAACCAAGACTCAACCTCTACCTCATTCATGTGGATACTGATTTTTTCCATTTCTGCTACACTGAGCTTATCACAAGAGAGTGCGCCAGCAGCTGCATCTATGCTATTCAGATTCCTTACCAGAGCTGATGAAATGTCTCAGTAATTCAGTGTTTGCATTTTGCTTCCAAATGACAAGAATAAAATGTATTGTCTGCACTCACTGCTTCTAACCACTGAAAGCTTATGTTCACAAAGAACAATTAATTTCTTCTCCTTTCTCACCCAAAAAGACATTTTACCTGTTTTTCCTTTACAATAAATTTAAATTGAATTTAATAGAAATGTCTTATTAACTTTTATTTACTTTTCCTACTAAAATACAAAACAAATCCCCAGCTATTGATTCTTTATTGTTTTGAAATAAAACTGTATAAGCTTTTCTCCTTTGATTTCAACAAACAATTCCAAGCGGGACTTTTGATGAAGAGTTAGTAACACACTATCTTACTGTTAAGTACTATACTTATTTTAGCTCTTGCCTGCAGAAATGTTAAAGAGATCTGTCTGATTCTAATTCTGAAAAAGAAGTCCCCATATTTTCAAAGTATTTCAGCCTGGACTGAAGTTTAATGCTGAGGTTAGCTCATCAAATTAGCCAGCTAAAGGAGTAACATCCCTGACAAAGCAAAAACATTGGATGGTCACAAACAAGGTTCAGTTCTAGAAACAAAGGAAAAATACAAGACTAAAGTCTGGGATTTTCCACAGAAGAGAGGCAGGATCCCGTGTGAGATACGTACAAAACTGGTGGTGACCAATTATGGTTTTGCAACTCCAGACTGTACATCACACATCCCAGTCTGGGAATGTCACAGCCAGTGCCTCCACACTAGGGCCTCTCGTTGCTTGCAGTCAGGACTGAATGCCTTCCAAAACCATCAACTGTCCCTTCACAGAAGCAACAGCAGTGCAGCACAGAAGCATCATTGTAATTTACAAAAAGGTTTAGATATAACACTGGCCTAGCTCTGTCAGGCCACAGCTTGATAGTAGTTAATTTTCTCTACTAAAAACTTTGCCAGAAGAGTTTTTGATGATGCTACAGATGAATCCCAGTGGCAGCCCAATTACTTAGCCAAGTGAGAAATCCTTAAAGTACAATGCTGTCACTCCTGCAAGCCTAAGGTAAACACAGCTTTAAACTCTGGACAATGGGGCAAACATCTCCCAGAATTTGGTTTCTGAATTGCCTGGTTGGCTGATTTGCTTAATATTAATGCAAGCCCAAAGGAAAACTTGACACCAGGGCTCTCTAGCAAAGGCTGCAAGGTATCTGATAACTGGGCTGTCAACTGTAGAGACAGAAGCTTTAGGAGAGAAGAACTATGCAAACACAGGAGAAGCTGATAGCAGGTTGCACCCCTTGAGCTTCAGGGCTTATTTAAAAAAAAACAAACCCACAAAAACACAACACTGTTTGAATCTGCTCATTTGTATAATCCAGAATAAAGTCTAATGGCAAACCCAAGCAGTGACAAGGAACAGACCATAAAGTCATGCTCCTTATTCTTCCATCTCTTGGCCAGACAGACCCTTCCCTTTTCTTGCATTAGCTCTCATGTTCATTGGGACTGAATTTAGTAAATAAGAAGGCTTTTCTTTATTTTTGCTGGGTAGTCAGCTGAATCATTTTAAAAACGTTTGATTAACATCAGAATGAGGTCGAGGCAGTGGCATGGTTTAACCCCATCTGGCAACTAAGCACCACACAGCCTCTCACTCACTCCCCCCTGGTGGGATGCAAGAGAGGACCAGAAAGGTAAATGTGAAAAAACTCATGAGTTGAGATAAAGATGGTTTAGTGGATAAAGCAAAAGCCACACATGCAAGCAAACCAAAACAAGGAATTCATTCACCACTTCCCACGGGCAGGCAGGTGTTCAGCCATCTCCAGGAAAGCAGGGCTCCATCACGCGTAACGGTCACTTGGGAAGACAAACGCCATCACACCGAACGTCCCCCCCTTTCCGTCTTCTTGCCCCAGGTTTATATACTGAGCATGACGTCATATGGTCTGGAATATCCCTTGGGTCAGTTGGGGTCAGCTGTCCCTGCTGTGTCCCCTCCCAAATCCTTGTGCCCCCCCAGCCTCCTCACTGTTGGGGTGGGGTGAGGAGCAGAAAAGGCCTTGGCTCTGGGTAAGCCCTGCTCAGCAGCAAGGAAAACATCCCTGTGTTATCAACATTGTTTCCAGCACAAATCCAAAACATAGCCCCATACCATCTACTATGAAGAGAATTAACTCTATCCCAGACAAAACCAGCACATCACACAAGCCCATAGCAATGAGAGTCCTCCAGTGTCAGTAAGGGAGGTCAAGTCAGGGTCAGATCCAAATAACAAGAAGCAAGTTCTGACTAAGTCCAGTGCAAGTCCATAGTAATGCGACAGATCTGGGATGAAGACAGTCTGTGGGGCTGGGTCAAGGTCGGAGCATACTTGACCAGCACTTTTATGGCTACAACGCTGCTGCAGCACAGCCTTAGTTGGGAGCCAAGTGTGAGATCTCAGCTCAAAAAGGGTGTTACACTTAGAATCTTGTTAATGGACAAGGGAAACACATCACACACACACACACACACACACATATATATATATATATATGCAAAGCCAAGCATTTCTTATTAGTGTAATGGAAATCTTAACAATCTAATTCAAAGGTCATCACTACTGTAGACCAAATTTTACAAATGAAACAATTATTAAAGAAAAACAAAGAATAACAATGCAGTTAGAGTATTTGTATACAATTTTAATTGTTTTCCTGCTATTGATGTAACATACGCATTTAGTTTCCATCCCTTTTGGGATTAATAAATCATACCTGTGACACTCTAATAGTAGGGGTAGTGAGCTCATTTGGACTGGATCACATTCTAAATAGGGAACATTTTGTATTTGAGAAAATAATTTGAGTTTGGAAAGTTAAAATGAGCCATGAAGTCAGACAACAATGTGAATTTTGAAAGAGGTTCACACAAAAACATAAGAATACTTCAAAATGAGGTAATATATACTTGGGAAATAGTTCATTCTACTTAGCATTTGTAGGTCCCAACTGGAATATTTTGGGATGCCACATTTTCAGAAGAATTCGGAATACTGAAGGAAGTCAAAAGGAGAACAAAAGGGAAGATGTTTGGAAAATATGAACAATAAGTCAATAAAATGCACATTTTAGTAAGAAAATATAAGGTTTATAGTAATTAAAACTGTATTGTGAGCTTTAGTTGCTTAAATATTGATGCCTAGAGCCAATTTAAAAGACCCACATGACCTGCTTAGCTTCCAGCAGCTGTCTCAAAAGGACATGTATCTCCTGTAGGTTCAGTGTCATATATCTTAACTTTGTAAGGAAATCCTAAACACTTTAGAGGATCTGAAATGACACAGATGTCTGTAATTTGGACACCTGACTGTCCATCCAGTTGTTCAAAAAAACCATGAAGAATACAAAAAATGTGAAGTAGTTTGCAACCACACAGACTTCAATGACAAAGAAAACAAAGATAAAGCTATGGAACCAGCTTAGATTCAGTGCTTCTGGAATTCCATTTAACAGAGGTTTTTTTGTTTGTTGGGTTGGTTTTTGGTTCTGGTTTTGTGTGTGTTTTGGTTTTTGCTTTTCTTTTCCTAAAGATGCCTTTAAACAAACATCTTTTAGTGGTCCAAGTACTCTTTCAGTTGTCCAGGTACCCTTAACCTTACCTAGAATACAAAAGAAAATTCAGTGATATATTGCAGTTTTTCTATTCATGTTAGCCTGTGATTTCCATCTGTAAATTAATCTCATGCAGCACACTGATTAAATTAAAGTTTAATATTATTTTCATTGTCATCTCATGACAATGACTGTTGAGCTTCCAGCAGTTCTGGCTTTAAAATTGAAGTGAAATATTTCCTCCAAAATTTCTTCTAAAACTAAGTAGTAAATAGTATGAAGTACATACCTGACAAGTGTTATACATAAAAATGTTACCCTGCTGAGGAATAAACAATTCATATTTTTAAATATATACTGCTCATTGTTTAGCAAGAGTAGGATTTAACTAGTAAGCTTTAAACCTAAGCCTTCTTACATATATGTCCAATTATGCTGAGAGTAGAAGGGAATCAGGTGTTCCATAAATAAATACACTTAAAGAGAGAGGAATACAAAGCGGGGTTGGGGGTGAGCAAAACAAAATAAATGGAGCTTCCTATGGTTACAAGTAGTCATTCTTCTTCCAGTGCTTTTCATGACTCTTATCAGGGAGCATAGCCCCAAATCTTGCTGTAACAGCTTTTGTTCAGATGGTAATTTAGTCTTCATTTCAAATTAATGGCATCTGGATGCAATAACTCTTCAGGTAAGTTTTCCTGAAATGTCTTTTATAAATGTCTTTTGCGTTAGCATTACCTGAAACAAAAAATTGTGGTATAGAGTATGGGGTTGTTCATGTGTTTGTAAACTAAGACAAAATTAAATTTTAATTTCAATAATTTCAGAGAATATTGAACTGCTCTAGCAGTGGAAGGATCTAAGCTAAACAGAGCTAGCAGATCAGGGGAAAATCTGATTGAAATGCCTCAATGTTTTGTTTAGTAGTAGTGTGTATAGTCTGCACTATCTATGGGTTAGGGCATGCTGGGATAAATCTGCCTGTGGCCTTCTACCGCACTTAGCGAAATGTTGACTGAACTGAATGTCTACTCTCTCCAGAGGCCTTCTGTGCAAATGAGCACAGTACTCGTATGTGGAGAGGTTTTTGCTGGGTTTCCTTACTGACTTTATCATAAAGAGTTATCCCACAATATATAGGAAAATGCTCTGTCATTGATGTGTATTGCACATGTAATAACTCTGTGAAACTGTTTTCTTAATGCATTAAGTTAGTAAAAGGCCCCCAAGAAAACACCTGCGTGTGCTCTGGGGAGCATAGTTGTGATTCCCGTCTCAACAAACTAGATGAGAGTTTTATCCAGCAAGCAGACTTTTATAGAGGAAAAGTCCAAATACCTAGTAGAGAGTGACTTCAGAATACAGAGAAAACAAGTGTTGGACTGGGTTACACTTTTTCTAAGTTATTTACTTGTTCTGGAGTCTAGAATCACTGGGCAACTAAGAGTTATATAAAAAAGGATCCTACCTGGAAAAAAAGCTTCCATCATCAGCTTTCCAAAATCCTGAACTCTAGAGATAATAGTTTCATGGATCATGGCAATTCATCTCATCTTTCTCCTTTAATAGAATTTTGATATCAACTCTTTTCTTTCAGACAGTCTGATTAACGTATCTTGTTACATTCACAGCATTTGTTCTAAAACTTGTACTTAGCCTTGAAGATTGCCTCTTCAATTTCTTATAGCAGAAGAGCTTATGGATCCAAAGGTTTGTCTCTTTTCTCAAGCTATACCAGCTGATCTAAAAAAAGATACTATATCTTCCTGCAAGCTTTACCTTATTTATATCCTTACACTGTCACAGCTGCAATCAATATAATTGACTTAACACATAAGTTATGGTAACAGTTAATGATCATAATGTCTTTTTAATGCATTTAGTTAAAGTTTAAACAGTCTTTGTTTTTCTGAATATATCTGCCTCCAGTAGCTCTAGACACCTATTCCTCTTATATTAATTACATTAGTCAACATTTTTAATATATTAAACTGCCCCAAAATCTTTTCAGATAAGAAAGTGCTGATTTTATGGGTTTAAATCAATGATACATGAAAGATGTCAGTGATTTGCTCAAGTTTACCTAAAAAGTCTCTATGAACAAAAGCACGATGCAAGGCTCCTAAACCCTAGATTATTCTTCCAAACTGAAGAAATATCCTTTTGCTCATTTACAAAGGTGGATAAAAAGGAAAAAATTCCATCTTATCTTCAAGAAATATGTTTTTCTAGTGTAGTAGGTATTCTGACTCAAACCTACAGCTCATTTTAAATTGTAAATTATATCCAAATCTCACTTTAGGTTAAAATAATGTGGCACAATTGAATTACACTGCAGTAATTCCTCAAGGATAATTGGTCATGATTCTTCTAGTAAAAAATATCTAAGTTAGATCAAGGATTCAGTTTTGCTCACAGAAGTTCCATTGCTTTGGCTGACTTTGTGTCAAATTTGGGAAGCAAGGCATATGCAAATGGCTCAACTTTGCTCCAATATACAAATGTGAAGTTCCTTGCAAGTTCACATTTCTCAGCCAGAACTGAAAATCTTTTGAAATCTAAAACTTTACCAAAGAGGTTTCCTTTTCTGAATATAAATGAACTGCACCCATCTACAAGTTTAGCTATTAAGTAATCACAGTAAGGCCTAAAAAACTACATGACTAATGAATTTAGTTAAATAAGGAAAATACAAAGAAAAAAATTGCATTTTCCAAGTTGCAAATCCCAAGTTGATATTTCAAGCAATGTTTTTCCAAAAAACATATATCAGAGATAGCAACTACTCCATTGAATGAATAATTGTTTGACAGGATTAGCATGCTAGCTGGGTCTTTTTTTTTTAACCTCTGCACTCTAGGCTCCTTATTGGTTCATAAATCTAGATATGCCTTGTAAATGTTCTCATATTTTCATTAATTCCAACTGTATTGACAGCAAAATTATCCATCATGACCAGCAGATGACTATGCAACAGTGTAAGAATGATGCAAAGACAAGAGTTGAAATAAAAACAAGTATCTCTAGGACATATCTCTGTAGAGCTCTGCACTTCAAAACCACCCTATGAAAGTATCACTTTTAAATAATAATAAATAGAAAAATTCCCTTCACAGCCCTTAAGTAGATAAAAATTATGAATCTGATTTTTTTCACTGATGTAGTCAGCTAATGAAATAAAGATGAAGCTCTGCAATTTATTTCTTAGGTCAAGCCATAACATTTCCTGAATTATTTGACTGAATGAGAAATAATAGACATCTGGGTTGCTGACTGACTTTTTTTTTTTTACATGATACATTACCCAGAACTTTCTATTTTCGTGAGTTTTATAGTTCAGAGCCTGATGCTTTATGAAACATCAGACTAATAAGGCTAGTATTAACAGTTTTAAGTTTTCTGTTGAAAGATCCAAGTTTTAGAAATAATCCACGAAAATCACAAAAATTTATTTATTAGTCCTTTCTTTCCTCCTTCCATACCTCAGAACCTACTGCTGCAAACCTCAAGGTAACTGATTACCACTTCCCTAAACAGAAGCAAAGTCACCAAGCTAACAGCATATGTTTTTTCTGCTTCAACATTCCTGAAATACAAAGTTATCCAAAGACCACTAGTCAGAGAAATTCTTCTTCTTATAAAACATAGCTTAAGGGGATAAAGCATCAGATTTTATTAGGGAGGATTTCTGTCTACAATTTGAAATTTTTTATCTTCCATTTTCAGTAAAATTCTAACTTCTTTATTCCAGATAGTCAGTTATAGAACTTAATTTACAAAAACAGTTATGTTGCAATGTAATTAGGCATAGGAAGGTGGTCTTTGAAAGGGCATTTAGTGCTGGTTTTTCCCTCATCCTACAGTTTTGAGCCTGATGTAGAGTGGTTTAAAAAAAAAAAAAATTAAGCCAGTGAAATTGTTTCCATTGCAATCAGTGAGTTTTTGAACCAGGGCCACTTATGCAAATGAAACAAAACTGAGTGAGCCATTTGCAATGCATAATTTAGCTAAAAATGTTAACCTCTCCTTCTGTTCAAGGCTTATCCACAAGCAGATCACACGTTCCTTTAATTTATTTCTATTTAGACATGCTTTCTGGGAAAAAAATAGTTACTCTAGTGGCTTTATGATCACAATTATTCATGAGTATTTGGTAACATTTATTTATAGTTGTGTCTGGTAATAAGTATAGATTTAATTATTATTTCTATTTTTAATTCAAATCATGGTTTTTAAAATATTTGCAGCTAAAATTCTGTAACATTTTTTTTAAAGAGAGAGTAGGACCTGTTTGTCTTATTCTTAATATTTTAGGAACCACATTACAGGTAATTGCTCTTCTGATACTGTAAAGAGCTTCTAGAAAGGGTATTTTTCAAACTACCTGTACTTTAAGCCTTCCTATTTCCACAACAATTGGAACTTATGATCTAATTCTGTTTAAAATTATATATCTGGCTTCCCTTTGTGAGAGGTCATAAAGACAGAATTGTAAGCACATCATTATCTATGGGCCCTTTGCACGTAGAGGAAAACTTGCTGACCATGCACAGACCTCAGTGGGAGTCCTGTGACCATGTTAGTACACTGTAAATGTTAATATCATAGAGCCCGTCTCTCAGCTTTGATTTCTAACAGACTGGGCAGCATAGTGCTGCAGCCTCCTGTTGTTTGGTTTGTAAGACTCGGTGAGCTCGCATCTGCTCGCGTCATGAAGGAAGCGTAGCCCATCTGCAAAAAAGGTGCCAGTTACGCTCACTAGAAGCCCAGCTTCTAATACAGGAGACTATGTTTTTTGGAGAACAAGATATGGGAGCAGCATTTTCTTAGTTTCTTCCATAAGTGCAAGAAACGCAAAGTGCAACTCAGTAGGTAGGACTTTGGTTTATTAGAAGAGTAATACTTTCCCGTCATAATAATAGCTGCAGAGACTGAAGACAAACAATTATTCTTAGTAAATTATAAACATATTCTGCTATAGAATGTTTGTAATTAGCTGATATCATGTGATTTTGAATAAGCTATATCTTAAACTTATGAGTATTTAACTGCAAGGAAGAAATGTAGATATTCTAATATGTTTATTGGCATGAAAATTGTAGTGTTAATAAAGCTAGCGGTTTATAAAAGAAATAAAACAGAATAATAGAAACACCAATTATAGCAAGATAATTATATAGATTGTTCTCACCATAATTAACTAAGCGACATAAGATGTTGATTGGCTGTTACCCATAAGCAATAAAAAATTATCATATAAAATTTTAAATGGAAAAAATGGAACTATATTATAGGCACCCGTTTTACTTCCTTTAAGGGCAAAATATTTCCACTGCAGTTTACTCAGCATCCTATTCGCCAACTGGTATTCCCTTGGGTTCCATTCTATATCACACCAACAAGGCTTAAATTAGTGAAGATGTGAACATGGTAAAGTCAAAAAGATCCCAAATGAAGCTTATTTTATATTTGTTAGACTAAGTCTTTTGGATTTACTGTATTCCATTCAAATATTTTTTAATCTCCAAAATTTGTTAAATATTCCTCCCAAACAGAATTAACCATCTGATCAAGGCCAACATCAGTCATTGCCAAATGATTTTATTTTTTAGTAATTGATTAATTTACCTACAGAAGCATGTTCTCCTGCTGTCTCAGGCAGGAACAGGAAAGTTTCTTAGTAAATATCACACACCCTTTATCATCAAGGGGAACAAAAATTTTGCCTTACCTTTGTTCCTGAACTACAGTACAGATTCTAATAGCATGTGCCTTGAAATGCCACAAGGCATAAAGATTTTAGGCCTCACTTCTAGTTTTCTCAGATTTTTACATATTGTATCTCACACTTTCTTAATATACATATATGTGTATTTATTCAGCCTTCCTTCCTATAAGGAATAATCCCCATCCCTTGGGAATGCACTGAGAATCATTTCCTAGCCCTAGGAAGATAAAGGAGTTCTACTTGGTAAATCAGAGCAGTGCTTTCCCTTTAAATGTTTCCATGAACTCTCAGAGAATCTAGTTTACCTTTGTAAGAAAACATGTATGATCAATTGACTCTTACAGATTCAGGATTGCAGAATGCAGACTGAATGGGAATAAAAAGAAACAGGGGGTAGCATGGAGCTGTCCTGTACACAGGGCATTTTCAGGAAAAAAAATAATCTCAATTTGACCCGAGGACTGGATGTTAAATGAATTTGGATTTTTGTATTAGGGCAAATTTAGATTACTTCTACTGGAGATAAGGAACTGAACAACCTAATTCTGTTCCTGTGGTAAGACTCATAAGAATTGACTGCATCCTGTATTAACTTAATGATTTGATTGCTGAATGTATTAATTCGATGGTATGTGATTTAATTCAGTCCCACATGTGAGCTTGATTTTCTAATTATAATAACTAATTTCTTGGATTAATAATTGACAGTGGTTTGGATTTATGGTGACTGGCTTGTTTGTTTGTTTTACATTTTTTTATAAAACTTGCAAAGATATATAAAAGCAGATTAAATGAGAAATTAGTAACTAGTACTGGCAGTCTTAAAAGGTTACTTAAGTACACTCTTTTGCTTAATCAAGTAATTGTTTCTCTTTCTGAAACCCACAAACTGATTCCCAAGCAGAAAGACAGGGGTGAAAAGAACACCAGGGTTTTGCCAGGTTATTGGTGGCTCTAGGCTGCATGTGTCGTCATACCCATTATATGATATCGCTTCCACTTCCTGGGTGGACTAGTGAATTTTGAAATGAGAGTACCCTATGCACATGACGGTGATCATAAAAGATGTGAAAACCAAGACCTTATAACTCAGTTCCCACAAACAGAAAAGCCACTATTTTTAAATAGTTCTATGTTTTAAACACAATAGATCATGAACATAGTAGAAACGATCTATAAATCAGAGTTAATATTTTTTAAATTATTTGCCTGTTGTGACTTACATGAAAATGATGTAAAAAGGAGAAACAATATTATGCAAGTTTTCCACTCTGTTAGAATACTTTGTTATTATTCATATAACATATAAGTTTGCCTTCAGGTTTTTTCCAGAAATTCTTCCTTTTTTTGGTATAAAATCTTGTATGGCAGTAAGAAATGTCAGAGCTAAAAACATAGTTAAAAGCTTCATACTTGAATTGTCAATTTATTCTTTTGTGCAGAGATTGAATGTAAGCATCCATACTTTTAGTCAGTGATGTTGACAAAACTGACATATAAATGAAACAACTTACAGCTGAGGTTCTGTGTGCATTTGACAAGCTATAATGGAATTGTTTGCAAAGTTTTATTGAAATCTCTGCTTCCATTTATCTTTGTTAGCACAGCTACAGAAATCTTTGATATAATATTCCTGTATAAATTAAACTAACTATAACAGAATTAGACAAGGAGAGGAAAAGAGAATAGCATATTTTATTCTAAAGAAAATAATGTTTTTGTAGGAAAATATTTATACATTGTTACTTTGACTTTTATAACAATCGGTTTGGGTCCATTTCTTTAAGAATGTCTAAAACTTGCAAGAATCTATAATCAAGGATGTTGAATAATTTCCTTTCTCTCTTTTGTCAGGAAGAGTATTTCCACACATTAGTGAACTTTAACCCAAATGCTTCTTCTTAACAACTGACAGGGTAGATTATCATTCCTAAGTGCTTTGGTCTCTTTTGCTATACAATGCGTGATGAAAAATTTCAGAGCAATCTAAACTGTGTTTGCTGAACAAAGGACTAAGTTCCAACAAGATGCTAAGCACTAATTCTCAGAACACCAAAAAAATTGTGCATAAAATAAACATGTAACAGGCCTCCAAAGTCAATTGAAATCAAATCAGCCCTTCTATCCATAGGTCCTCACCAAAAAAGCTAACTGGAAAATATCAGGAAAGAAAGTCTTATCTTCAATTATATTTTCATATGCATATTATATATTGGCTTTTGTAAGACTCCAAAAGTTCCTGTGACCTTGCAGTTAGTGACCAGCTTCAAAAATACCATAAAACAGAAATGTCATGACAATAATGATACAAATGTGCAAGTACAGCAAAAACAGCTGAAAGGAAAAAAATATCTTGGAGAGTTTATACAAGTTTTCTGAGAAATGGGAAACAAATTTTTTCTTCTCATTTGATATCTAACTGCAAGAATATTTATGTACTTGCCTTTCATGATGATGCAAACTAAATAATACAGGAAATCAAAATACCCAAAATGTGCCAGTACCTATTAAACTATTTCATAATTCAGCTGAAGTTCCTAAAAACCTGGAAGTTTAAGACAACTACAGGTAAAGAATACATTGCAGCAGTGAAGTGAGAAGAGAGAACAGCCCGAGTCAGTCAGCCTTTCATAGCCCATTACTGGCTGCTCTCCATGACCTTACGCCACCTTCTCCCCACATTTAAACCTCTGCACTCCTGAAGAAAACGACTCATGCCTTGACTCCAGAAGTTAGTCTAAATTATTTAATTATTTGAAATTGGCTAATTTAAAATCAGTTTAATATTTAAATTGTTTCATTATTTTTCAGTAAATTGACATCTGTGTGCTTACATGAAAATCATGCAGTGGTGTGGGATATTCACCACAAAATGTCGTAGTGTGGATAAGACCCTACCTTACCAGCAAGAAAGCCAAAAGAAGATGAGCAAAAGATAATTACCACTTCAGAAAAAAACCCAACAATTTCTCAAGATGAAAGCTTTAATGATCCATTTTGCCCTGCGACAGTCAAACTGGATAAAAAATATCTGTGTTGAAGAAAATCATACTGTATACTGTTGTGGTTTTTTAGGAACAGTCAGACATTTTTTAAAGCTCTATTCACAATGTTAACTGAACAGTTCACTAAACACATTTGATTGTTTTGCAATACAGAAGAACGAATTATATTTCATTGTTTAATTTTCAAACCATTCAACACAATTGCTTTTAGATTAAGTCACTCTGCTTATTTCAATAAAAGGTATGTGCCAAATCGTAAATCCTGTCATCCTTTGTGGTTAGCTGACTGCACGCTTAATATTTTCTCTTAAGCATTTTATAGTTCTGTTTTTATCCAGTCTTGCCTCACAAGGTTGTGCTTCATGACAAAAGCAACTACACAAGTAAAAATACAGAGGGGGCTACAGCATTTAAGAGGAAGTAGAAAGAGGAAGATGTACATCCTTTTAAATAAAAGTTCTAAAATCAGAGCTTTTCTTCTGAGTTTGGGTGAGAGGCTTCCATTGGGTGGGGCAAGGAAGAATTTTTGCTTTCTTTTTTTTTAATTAACATTTTAAAATTATTTTCTTAAAAAGTTTTGAACAAATGAAGGGAAAATGAAAATACAGAAGCCTGAAAACAATGCAAAATTTTCAGGAAATGTTTATAAATACAAAACAAATAACAAAAAAAGGGTATTAAAAAATATTTCATCATTTCTCCACATTCATTCAGTCTTGCAATCTGTGTGACTACATCACTGATAGCACAGAGGATTTTAAGAAAGAACATGTGTTTATTGTTTTATCTTATTTTAAATACATCAGAAGCAAAACCACATTTTCCTTCTCTATGATTTGATTGCCACAATAGCTACTGTTTGAAAAAATGGATCAATATGAAGTCATCACTGAAAAATCTTCTGGTAACAGTACTAAAAATCCCCTGTACCTGAAAGACTTGCTCTCCCTCACTCTCTGTACAGACCTGTCAGGTGCTGAAACAACCATGATTACTGGCGACTGGCAACCCAGCTCTTTTGTAATCAAAGGGAGTTTTCCCACAGGCTCAATGCCAAGATTCCACCTTATAAATTAAGTCAAATATTTATGAAACCCTTTAGAAATTTCAACTCTGCCACATGCTTTTGGGATCCTGAAAAGTCCCAAAATGTGCACAGCAGGAACTCAGCTCTCTATTAGGAAGAACTTGTTTCTGTTTACTTTTACAAAATGCCAGATACAACTGAATTTTCTTTTAGGTATTTGCTTCTTCTGGCTGCCAGTGTCTCCTGTTGTGTTATGCTTTTCTTCAGAAGACACTTACTAGTGAATAACTTCGGTATTTGAATATCAGTTTGATGTGAGCTTTATATTTTTAAGACATGCTTTCTATAATATATATAAGTGTGTTCATCAAGACAGCAGTGCTCCATTGCAGGGGATCACTCATTATTATGCTCACAAACTAACGCTGAAGAAATGTATAAAAGATTTATCCCAGGGTTGATACATCCAGTTGGGAGTCTGGAGAAACAAAATTTCTCCTGCTGTGAGACAGAGAGGAGGGCAGCTTAGACACTGTGATTTGAAATGCCTTGCTGTGCTGGTTGTCCACTCAGCTTGCCTGAACTTTTTTGAGTGATTGTGCCACTATGGGTGCATTTTCTACATTCACAGATGCTGCAGAGACAGGAAAAAAAAAACATTTCAGACTTTCGCACAATGATAGGCCTTATTCTTTAAATTAGTACCCTTTCTCATGCCACATTGCCCACTTTACTATGCTAGTCTATCCCAGACTGCAGCAAAGATTACACTTTCTAACTAGTCCTTATCCTCAAAGCTTGTTCACATTTACAGGCAGATATGAAAATTGTTTACAATTGTTTTCAGGTTTCCCTCAGTGTCTGTATCAAATGACCACTAACATGTACCAGATCATTATTTCTCCTTTAAATACCTCTGCAATAAAATGCGACATAATGTAGTATAAAAGCAGGAAGTTTTAGCAATTGTATTTGTTAGTGACTTCAAAATTATGCTTCTAAAGATGATACTTGAGTGTCATCTAGCCCATGCATCGTTGTTAAATATATAACTCATGTTTCAACTCTCTCCAAAGGTCTATTATTATGTAGGAAAATGTAGATCCAACTCAGTAATAGTGGGCTGGATTTTCTCCTACTTGCTTCAGCAGAAATAGGATTTTTACTCTTTATACTTTTTGATAAATCCAGGTAGAGATTTCGAAAGCTGCATTACAACACAATAATTCTTTGTACTTAAAGATCACTAAGAAATTATCTTGGTAGTATATCTATTATTATATTAGAAGTTTGCTTTTAAGTGCAATACTTGCTAATAAATTAAATATATATTAATAAGTTTTTCATTCAAAGTTAAATTAAGTTTTTAGGAAGACTGTCTCTATGGCAGTTAGTGTCACTGATAGCAAACCAAAAAGCTGATCCTGAGCAAAGAGATCCTAGTTTTCATCTGAAATAGAGTTCATGTCCAGCACATTTCTGAAGCTATTATCCTTGGTTATTTAAAATGTGGGCTGTTGAATTTATTACTCATTATTGAAGAAACTGTTACTTAAACCTTAGTCTTCTCCATTATCAATAGCAGTATTGAATCTCTTCTTTTCTCTTTTCTACAGGATTTTAGCTGACTAATGGAATTACAGCATAACACCACCCTCAACTTTGGCAGTGCAGTGGGTGATCTAGTCTGATTGAGTAGAGATTTATCCTTTAAACCCTGTGACTTCCTATTATCTTGTTTTCATTGGCATTAGGCAAAAGTTACTCCTGGGCAAAACTAATTTAAGTAGTTGAGAATTCAATTTTTGTCACTGTTCTCTTTCAGTTTACATTCACTGCTACAAACCATTGTGCTAGATATCACTTTCATCTTCTCCAAAATCTTTGGCTAAATCATTGCCATCTTTATTAACACTGTGTCCTGGTTTTGGCTGGGATAGAGTTAATTGTCTTCCTAGTAGCTGATATAGTGCTATGTTTTTGAGTTCAGTATGAGAAGAATGTTGATAACACCCTGATGTTTTCAGTCATTGCTAAGTAGTGTTTACACCAAGTCAAGGATTTTTCAGCTTCTCGTGCCCAGCCAGCGAGAAAGCTGGAGGGGCACGAGAAGTTGGGAGGGGACACAGCCAGGACAGCTGACCCAAACTGGCTGTCGTGGTTTAACCCCAGCCAGCAACTAAACACCACGCAGCTGCTCACTCACTCCCCCCCCACAGTGGGATGGGGTAGGAAATCAGGAAAAGAAGTAAAACTCATGGGTTGAGATAAGAACAGTTTAATAGAACAGAAAAGAAGAAACTAATA
>JAVJGG010000032.1:9289562-9300216 GCA_035590195.1 Aviceda cuculoides | reverse complement strand
ATAGCATAAACAAAACACTTCTAAACTGGTTTTTTTTCTTAAATAACTCTTTTTGGATGCTACATATAACCTTTCACATAGTCTTTCCTTCACCATTTATATTCTCTAATGTATGGTGAAATAATATCAAGGAAAGTTTCTAATTTTCCAGCAGAACATAAAATAAGGTTTCTTTTCTGGGAAATTAAACAATGTTCAGTTTGCTATTTAATATTTAATGGAAGTTATAAATGTGCAGATTCCTGTGTGCAAGAAGCGGGGAAAAACAGGAGGAAAAAAAGTTAAAGTTCTTTTGTAGAAAAAAGTTACCCAGAACATGAACAATCTTTGCTTAAAGTTCTACTCTACTCTAGAGTGCAGCTTTCTGAAACAGCATTATGGGGCTCAGCTTTTATTTTCTCAGTGATTTGCAGACAATATCTGTTTTGTGTATAAGTGGAAGGACAGTTTATTCTAATTGCCAGCCCAGCTCAGCTTATGACCTAAAAGCCGAGAATGTTTGGTTTGGTTTGGTTTGGTTTGGTTTTACTTTCTCATGTTTGTTTTTTTTAGTCCTGACTCAGGTATCACTAGCAATAAAGTTTCTGTAACTAGAATTTGGCTTCTAAATTGGTTGATAACATGGGAGGCAGAATAGAATAAGCCATTCTTTTCTTCCATAGTCTCCTTTAAAGCAAATAAATCTACTGAAAGCTTTCTTACTAAAAGCAACAGATAGATTCTGAATGTCTAGGAGTAAGTGTCTTCAGAAGGGAACTGACCCTAGAGGATTCCAAGAAATGTTAAGCCCTCCCAACTTCCAGCCTTAGTCACCCTTGCTTCCTTGCACCACCTGATATTATTCCTTTCTGTTCTCAAAATGAGAAAACAGGCTATGGGAATTGTTTCTTTGCTGTACCCAAGTAATTGAGCTTCAGAAACAAATGAAAACAACAGAGCAAGTGGAAACAGAACAGCTCACTTTCTCTCTAAGTTTATATTTTATTGCTCTTTCACAGCAAACTCTTGTCTCATCACCTGCTATGTTCAGTCATCTAGTGGGGAAAGGGCACTTCCCAGTCAGACTCTCGGCTACACATGGGGACTGAAATATAACTGTTACTCCACTTTCCTGCTGTTAGAAAACCTTGTTCAGTCTCAGTAATGGTTATAATGAAAGAGACATTTTCATTCGGAGTCCAATTGTTTTCCATTTTTGGCTGATTCAAACCCATATTCTAAGATCAATATGCTTAATCATTTTTTCATGTGGTTCACAAGTTGGCAGTTTTAACTTTAGAGTCAGAAGATTAAGTAATGCTCCCTTAACTGGGCACTGTGGCTAGCCATCTTGATTTTTATACCCTGTGCCTTCTGTGTTTCCCTAAGTTGTTGATCCATTATTTAGTTACTGAGCAGTGAAAGTTACGTTTACAGATCTCTGCTGTTCAAAGCCTCTCTCCAAAGACTGTTCATTACTAACATATATACAAAAAGCCTTTGCTGCATGTGTGATGCCAGGGAATCAGGCAAGAGATTTTCAAATACTGTGATAAAGATGACACTTTCTAATCGATGTGAAAACACTGTTTCCAATATCTAGTATGTCCAGATCAGTGCTATTCAACTTTTAAATTATCATATATTCCATAATAATAGTCAGCCCTGAGGCTGATCTGCAATCTTAATTAAACTGTTGTGAAGTCAGTTCACAATAATGAATTAATTATCTGTGGTAGTGTCCCTAAATTTCAGAGAAAGATCCACTCCACAACTGGCATGGACTCAGCAGATATGCGGAGATGGTTATCATGGCTGAGCTGACAGCTAAATAATTTTTTATGCTGCATATACCCAGTCAGGTCCAGCTGCTGCTGCTCAAAATCCAATAATGCAAAAATGCTTTTATTCTCTCTCTGAACTGAGTTTATGAAGATTCAGACAGCAGATGTAATGGATCTTTTAAAAAGTTCTCAACAATGTCTGCCTTGTACAGAAGGTTCACGTTGGAACTAAACAAAGTTTTAGACCTGCATATCTTTACAAAGCATGCAGGTATGCATGTTATGGTTGGAGACTTTGAAAATTAGTTCTGTTTTTTTCCTTAGAGTTTTATTGTACTGAGTAAATCTGGGTAATAACAGAAAAATAATGTCTAAGTATAATATGGAGTACTGTGCAAATATCAGTTTTCAGTTCAACATCTGTAGAGAGAAATAGTCGACGGATACAAAACTATCTTCTCACACATATAAATCAGCAATAAACAAAACTTTTTGAGTTGCTGTTAATTAGAAACACAGGTCATAAGAATATTTCCCAAATACTGCCACCAGCATAATGTATCAACGCTTCTCTTTTTATGTTCATACCTTCCTCTTCCACTTACCCTCAGCCTCAAAAGTTGTTGCACAATGAGGGTTTATACAGTTTCATAAGGGAAATAGAACATGATAGATATTGTAATTCTTTTTGTCCTGGTCTGAGTTTGATTATCCTCCCCCTAGACAGATTGCAAAACCAAGTCCCATGAACTTGTGAGATACGACCTTCCCTTACAGTGCAGTCCTACCCGGTGCTTTATCTGTCCGTCACCAACGAGAAGAACCACCGCGCTGTTGTAGATAGCCTGAGGTCTCCTTCAGGCACCTAGTCCTCGTCCAGGGTGGGTTGGGATCTCTCTCCCACCCAGATTGTTGGGGTTAGAAGCCCCACACTGATCCACGCTGGGAACTGCATGTCCAGTCTTCATTCTACTCTTTTAAGTTTCTTTGCCTCAGTGATTTAACGTTTTGTGAGGAATATCCTTTTACTTATTTCAAGCCTTCCACCATTTAATTATCTCTTTGTTCTGATATCATAGAACCAGGATAGGAAATGGGTTTTTTTGTTTTTTCATCTATGCTCTTTTGATCATTCATTATTTTATATACATTTCTGATTTCTCTTTTTTCCTTTCAGAAAAAAAAAATACCAGTCTTTTCCCATTCTTATTATTTTTTTCCATGTCCTTGAGCGTCCTTATTCTCTCTGAATTCCCTGTATTTCTCCCTTTATTTATTTGTTACAGTGATTAGCAAATTCATTCTGTATTTTACAAATTATTTACAAGTATTTGGCAGCCTCTGTATTCCCAATTGAAAAGTTTCTTCACTTTTTTTTTAATAAGCTGAGCAGATTATTTTTCTGAAACTGCATAACTGATTTATTAATCATTTATATTTGGATATTTGTCATCATAGTCCTTGTAAAACCTCCATCAAACAGCTGAAGAGCAGATCTCCTGTGTGAATAGATAAAATGTGAATAGATCAAATACATCCTATGAATAATATTACAGCCAAATAGTAACTTTCAATGGGACAGGCTACACAAAGATGGAGACGTTTTTGAAAATAAGACTGTGTAACCTAAGTAATTTAAAAGTTTATCAAAATTAAGATTTTTAAATTCTTAGATTATAAAAAAGAATAAATCTCTTCAGCCACTTATTATAATACATTTAATAGCTGTGTAAATTCAGTGCGAATGATTTCAATGCAGAACGAAAGGAACACATTGAACAGTAGATTCGTAAGAGACAAACTTTCAAAATTAGATACTTACGTTAGACTTCCTAATGCTTGTTGGATACCATGGGGGGGTGGGGGGGGCAATTCAAAAAATTACATGGACATCTAAGCCATTTCCAGGGATTTTAGTAAATGCCTGAAAGCCATCTAGTGTCTTTCAAGCTCAAAGTGATACCTAAGTCATTTAACCATCTTCAGAAATGTTAGCCTTAAAGGAACAGCCTGTTACACAATGGTGCAGCTCCTTCTACTGAAACTGAAAACATGGGCTTAGGATTGTAATTTTAAACAGTAATTTAAAAAATGAAATGTTAAACAATTAATAATTGAACCAGTCTTAGCCACAAAATAACCTTTCCTACCTCTTCTTTCCTTCTCCTTTTTGTTTCTTCAGTATTTCTCCATAAAATTGTAAGTCTCTTCAAAAAAAATGAAACGGGGCAGTAGATGTTCAGACTTATTATTAATGTTCCTGTCACAGTAGTTTCTTGTCCACTGGGAAATTGTTCATTTATGGTGAACCAGACCTCAACTATAGATGGAGCTTTGCGAGCTAAAAATATTTCCCTTCTCAATAATAAAGGACTTTGAAATAATACGTTAAAAATGTCATTGAGGGCACTGTAGATGACTAATGAGTGACTTGAAAAGGATGAGTGCAATGTTTAGCCTCATAAGATTATTTATTGATTGGACTTTTACCATATCTATTTTTGATTGACCTTTTCTGAAATATAAAAATTACTTTGTGTCTGTCACCATATTTATGAGGTTTTGGTGCCAGTGATTAATGGCTAAAGAAAGTAGATATACCACTAAAGGTTTGTTCTCTTTTCTTATTATTTTTTAAAGGGGAAATAAGTCACTACTACCAATACAACATCTATGCTAATGACAGTCTGCAGACCCAGAGTTTCTTGCAGGTTTCAGTCTTGTTTGTTTTATCACAAACTTGGCATCTGTGAATTTGTTTTTAAACACAAAAGCCAACAATTTCTATGAAGAATGTCTTGTGCTTAAAGTTTCCATTTTATCATTATATTCGTTAAATGTATAGGCTAATTTTATTTAGACCACAGTTTGATTTATTTATTATTCATAATAAACCCTTCACAAGAAAGAAAGAAATTAGGATAGTTAGAAATTATATGAACATTTAAGAGGCAAAGCAAAACAAAACCACAACTTTGTTTCCTCCTCTTGGTAGAAAGAAGCAAGGAAAGGCTGTTTCAATCTTTAATACAATATCCAGGGAATAAAACATATTTGATAGCTCAGCAGCAGGCAAAGACTTTATATTTAAATGAGAGTAGATGACACTGAACAGGAATTGGTATGATTATGCCTTTCTGATGATTGATAACTAGTGAAACAGTCTAATGCTCATGAAGCAAAACTGGTGACAAAAGTGCAAAGAACGCAACTGGCAAGACCGAAAAGACAGTGGAGGAGAATATGCATCTATAGGCACATGTGGAAAATATCTCTGAGAACTTATTGGACAAATCTGCTTAACGTGTGTGAAATTCTAGGAGGAACCTAGTGAAAATGGGTAAAGTAAGGCAGAAATTTTCATATCTAATGTTGAGGGGAAAAAAAATCTCAGGTAAAATCAGTGACATTTTACAAATACTGAGATGGTAAAAAGGCAGAAATAAAAAACATACTGTTTTCTGTGAGACTATCCAATTTTTAATGTAGAATTCATGCTCTTGAATTCTGTACCACTTTTCATTTTTTGTTTAGATTAGTGTTTTTCACATGTTTATAAGTACTGTCTCTCTGCTTCCAGAAACTGTAATTTTATACTTGACAATTTTCTCAATTATTTGGTTCTTGATGGCAGGTAGTTTCCTTCTTCCCTTCCCTCTGCCTCTCTCTCTTCCTCTCCATTTTCGTCTCCTCTCCTCCCCTGTCAACGTGTGGGCTTCTACTTTTGCAAGATCGGGATAATTTGATTTAGTCACATCTGCAATGAAAGAGAATTCACATGAAGAGTTAGAGTGTTTCAGCTGACGTGTAATAGCTTTTTAACCTTCAGCAACTTGTTTGTGTGTCTGAGTCTTTATATTTCTAAGCTTTCTTCAAACATTTTAAAAGTCTAGTGGAGTTGGTATATTGTATTCCTTCTCCTGTTGGAGGTACTTAACCACACACCAAAGTTTATTCCTCAGTAGTCTTACTGAAACTATCAGGGCAGTTTACATACCTGAGTGTCAACAAGAGCTTTATAAATCTGATTGCTCTGAGGGGCATAGATACCACATCATCTACTTCATAGTCTCAAAACTGTCTTTCAGCAACCATATTGCTCTCTGCCTGCCTCAGTTTCCAATGCTGTCACATTTGTCTTCCTTTTCTAGGGGACATATACAAGGCTACACAGCTATCATAACCACCCGTAGACCTCAAAACACTCAAAATGTGCTTCCTAGAATAGGCGACTCCTTCCTTCCCCTCTTGGCAGGAGTGCCGAGATGCACTTGTGTGCTGATTTTGGATGGGATAGAGTTAATTTTCCTCATAGTAGCTAGTATGGGGCTGTGGTTTGGATTTGTGCTGGAAACAGTGCTGATAACACAGGGATGTTTTCATTGTTGTTGAGCAGTGCTTACCCAGAGCCGAGGCCTTTTCTGCTCCTCACCCCACCCCACCAGCGAGGAGTTGGGAGGAGACACAGCCGGGACAGCTGACCCCAACTGACCCAAGGGATATTCCAGACCATGCGATGCCATGCTCAACATCTAAAGCTGGGGAAAGAAGAAGGAAGGGGGGGATGTTCGGTGTGATGGCGTTTGTCTTCCCAAGTGACCGTTACACGTGACGGAGCCCTGCTTTCCTGGAGATGGCTGAACACCTGCCTGCCCGTGGGAAGTGGTGAATGAATTCCTTGTTTTGCTTTGCTTGTGTGCGCAGCTTTTGCTTTACCTATTAAACTGTCTTTATCTCAGCCCATGAGTTTTCTCACTTTTACCCTTCTGATTCTCTTCCCCATCCCACTGTGAGGGAGGTGAGTGAGCGGCTGCGTGGTGCTTGGCTGCCGGCTGGGGTTAAACCACGACAGTTTTTCTGCTCAGAGCACAGCTGAACTGTGTGGGTGCCTGCATGCCACCATGAGCCACATGGAACTGCTGTGTGTGAGATCAGCATCCAAAGCTTACACACTGTAAGGAATTTGATCCCTGGTCTCCAAAATGCCAACTGGTCTTCTAAGGTGAAGGATTCTCAGAGCTAGAGCTGTCCTTATTGCCTCAAAGAATGTCAGTGTGCAAAAGAGAAAGAAAGACTAGCTCTGGTCTTCAAGGCAGGAAATTTGGGATAGTTATGCAGAAGTTTTCAGTGGAGTCACTGGAAAAAACATATCTCAGGATGCCACATGATATCTGGGTTTTGCACATACACAGGGAAAAGAAATTCAAGTTTTGGCTCCAAATCTCTTCCATGTGACAAGTAAATATTGTTCCTAGTGAGTGGTGCAGCTGGGGGTTGCTCTTATTTTTCACGGATAAAAGGAAACTATGAAAATATCTTAACATAAGAAAATTCAGACCTTAAGGGGAGGGATTCTTGTGGCAAGCAGGAAGGCATGTACCTCTGCTTAGAACAGAAGTTTAGGAACCCGAGTCGTACTCTTTTTCTTCTGGTTTATACTCAGAACATATGTGAATCTTTTCACAGCCTCTTAGCTCTTACCATGACATCTTCTGTCTGAGAAGTTTGGTTTGCCAGGTGTCCCCTTAAATTAGGATATGCAGTGCTGATTTTACCCTGCCTTAGTACTTTTTTTTAAGAAATAATCCAAGGAAATACAGATATTGTGTCAGATTAACACAGCCTTAGGTACTATATGTCAGAAAGACCACTACCCTGTTCATCTATACTCCTCTAGTGCTCAGTAAATGTAATGTAGTTAAACATATAGTTAGGTTAGAAAGTAAAGAAGCATAAGCAGTGTTCTGCACCTGATTTTGACCAAAAGGCACTCCTGGGAACTGTTAACATGGCTCAGCTGATGCACAGTAATTAAACTGTGAGAATGTCATTGTATGCAAATCCTTAAAATGCTTCCTAAATCTCTCAGAAACATCATGGAAGAACAGCATCTGTCAATACCTCCGTACTACTTTCCTGCCTCCTCAATACTTCCACAACTATAACCAGATTTCTTCCTCAGTTCAGTACTGGCCTTATCACTCTTATTCTCCTCCACAGCTACAAGACATGATCCAGATTCTCCTCTTATTGTGAAACATGTCAGAGTATGTGCCTGTCTGATTAACAATATCAGATTCGTGTCTTATCTTTCTGCAATTGGACATACCTGGTTGTGAGGATGTAAGGGAATTGAGTTAGAGATGTCCTGTATAACCCTGTGAAGATTAATGTACACTGCTGAATCTCTGACTACAGGAGTTCCCACTGGACGACAGGATGGGAAGAGTAGGATATTTTGTTATCTATGGCCATGACATTATGTCCTAGTTTCACAAACCATGATACAAAGCAGTCCTTTTACTCTGAGAGAAGTTACTTACAGGAATAATGTAGATGGAATATCAGAAACATAAAAAGTATTTGATCAGAATGAAGCATCCCAAGCTTCTTCCTAAGAAAGGCTGTAGTTTGGCAATTACTTTGTACAGCTTCATGGAGACTAGCACCTTGCAGATATGTGCTAACCCGCACAGTTCTGAATGTCAGGTGGTTTTAGTAGTTCTCACTTCCACCTAGTTTCCAGACTTTCTATAAAATTCTCAACATGGTTATGCAATGTATTTCTGTTGTGATTCCTGACATTTTCCATGATCAGACATAGAGACAGATTAAAAAGTAGTAAATACAGTGCTTACTTTTATTATTTCTCTTAGATGTCAGACTGTTTCCTTCACATCCTTTTACCTCCCCTGTTCTGCTCCTTTTCTTTCTGTGGTTAAAGACCTTCAGGGTGACTCTACTTTGCTGTTGGTCTTTACTGTCATAGTGGTTTTTAACATGTGGTTTGACACTCTCACTTCCGTATCTAGAGCTGGCAGAGGAGGTTTCAACCTGAAGTTACTTTAATGATAAAGCAATGTCTTCTCAGCAAATAAAGTGCAGCTTGGAAAGGCAATGGAAATTTAAAAAAAACGGCCTGTTGCACAGGCTGTGTTGGATTTTAGGTCCACTCCTGCTAGCTTTCACCCCGTCATATATTGGAGGAAGGGTGTATTAATTTGATTTTAAGTGGAATTTTACTGTTATAGAATAAAAGCATTTTCTGTGGTAAGAAAGATTTGTGAAGCTAATGCATGAGAGAGAGCACAAAAGATGAATAAAGAGGATTTTGTTTCATCAAAAACTGTAAAAAGACAATTTGTATATTGTTGCACACTGAAAAAAAAGCCTCAGATACAGTGCAGGTAGCTCCAGAGTCTCTTATCACACTACCTATACTGAGCTGTCAGAAAGCTGCTCTAATTTTGTTCATTTTTTTCTTTCTGTAACACTTTTTAGCCTCCTGCAAAAAGGGATTAAAGGGGAAGCAGCTCTGGCTAGCCTTGGAAAAGCTATTTAGCTTGTGTATTGTGGAAATGTCTTCCCCAGCTAGTTACTGCCGTTTTATAACACTGCAGCATATTGGATCAAAGACTAGAACTGCCACCTCCTGTTTACAATGGGCTGGAGCAGTCACAGAAGTGTCAAGGCTGCTTTCTTCTTCGGTGTGATTAGGAATAAGACTGACAATGGTAGGTTGCTACCGACAGGTTAATTTCTTTTCTTTTTTTTTTTTTTTTTTTGTCTTTTACCTGCAATGTCAATGCAAGTATAACTAAAATTTTGAACCCAGAAAAGGAAGTGTGGGTTTGCATCCTTTCAAATATTCTTGAATATACCTGAAATACCAGTCACAAATATGCATGCAATACTATTGTTTCAGAGAGACCTTCAAAGGCAAAAATATGGAGAGACAGGAAAAGAAAACCTAAAAATAATCCTTAAAGCGTGTTCTAGATTTTTAATGTATGTTATG
This sequence comes from Aviceda cuculoides, assembly GCA_035590195.1. Taxonomy (NCBI): domain Eukaryota; kingdom Metazoa; phylum Chordata; class Aves; order Accipitriformes; family Accipitridae; genus Aviceda; species Aviceda cuculoides. The sequence continues at coordinate 9,290,655 of JAVJGG010000032.1, read as the reverse complement.
CTGAGACAAGAACTGCTGTTAGACTGCACAAACACTATGTCCTGGGGCTTAACACTTGGAAAGGATACTTTCATAGCTCTGCCAGTACCAAATTTGTGTGAGAGCAGTCAGTGGTTTTCATTTTGCGGTGACAATACAGTGTTTAAAAATATCAATGGACTGATAAGAATACTTCCTTTTAAAGGTGAAGTTATACATTCAAAGTATCCAAACAAAGGGCGTAATTTTGGGGCTCTGGTAGCAAAATCGGCATTTGGCAGCCCAATTTCTAGTTTACTTTTCTGATTTCCCTTTCCAGCTTCAAAAAAGTGTTTTTGTTGATTATATTCATCAAATAGAGAAGCAGAGCAGAGAGACAACAGACTGCAATTTTCTCACTGGACTGAAATACAAACTTTAAGATTGGCTTCACTGACTCTGCCTGTTAATGCAGGTACCCTATCAGGAAGATGTGCATGGACCTTTAAAGGTGGCTTTTCAAGAGAAGAAAGAAACACAAGAAACATGGGCACTCATCATGTTCTGATAACAGCAGCTAAGGTGGAAGACCTGTGCCTTTCTTCTGTGTCACTTCCATATATACCTTAAACAACTGATGTCGTTTCTTTTCCTGCATGTGCCTTGTGCAAGAGCTAGGAATTACATCATTGCCCGCATTTAGTGCTTCTAGTTGGTTATCCAAGGGGTGCACACTGTCACATGCGAAAAGTGATAGGACAAAGATGAAGCTGACCTGCTGCTTGCTTTCTTGCAGTGGCCTTCGAGGTGTGCCGAGATGAGAGACAAAGATGCACGCTGCATCATAGGACCAAGGGTCTTGTGAGGATATTAGGCATCTATACTATACAATCTGCTTGTGACTTAAAGCACTCTGAAAGGTCCAAACCTTTTGCTTACTTATTTTCTGATTTTTTTTTTTTTTTGAAGGCTGACTTGTATGTGCAAGTGTATTGGGTCTGGCTGAGATGGAGTTCATTCTCCCCATAGCAGCCCTCGCAGTGCTGTGCTCTGCATCAGTAGCTAGAAAGCTGTTGATAACACACCAGTGTTGTGGCTACTGCTGAGCAGGGCTGGCACAGCATCAAGGCTGTCT
>JAVJGG010000032.1:9278339-9289462 GCA_035590195.1 Aviceda cuculoides | reverse complement strand
TGATGGGAAGTAGAGAATAACAGCATTTGTTTTAATTTGCTTTTGTGCATGACCTTTGCTTTCATTTTATTAAACTGTCCTTATCTTGACCCATGAGCCTTTTGTTATATTTTCTCCCCCCATTCAGCTGAGGAGGGGGAGTGATCGGGCGGCTTTGGTGGGCACTTGGCATCCAGCCAGGGTCAACCCACCACAGCAATCATCAGTTTGTGGGCTCAGTGACAACTTAAGGACCTTTGCCTGGAGACTTCTAAGGTTTTTGCAGTCTGTGAAAGTGCCCTTTTTCCTTTATGGTCTTCTACCTCCAACTAGAACTGCTTATATTTTTAGTTCTGGAAGTTTCTGATTCAATGATGATGGTGACTGTGCATGCATTTCCACCCTAGGGCTTGCATACTGGGCTTAAACTTTGATAAGACTGTTTCCTTGGGGCTCATAACACTGTATGTAAAATAAAGGAGTGTGAGCTATTTGATACCTTGTACAGTTTGGTAAATTGAAAAAGAATTTATTTTCAATGCACTGATAAGTACAGCTTTTGGAGAAATTTTACAAAGTACATAGGAAGAAGCTTTTCCTTCTTTCAAGTGAGGCCCTGGGCCATAAAAACAGTACAACTTCTGCATTTTTTAGCAATTAGATGTTAGCAACTAATTCATATGAAGGCTAAACTTAATGTATAAGCTTAAAAACTATGTTGGATCAAAAGTTGCATTTGACTTTCCCTTTTTTATTTTCTGTGCTTTTATGTAAGAAAACATGCCTTATATTTCTGTAAAATATCTGAGACTGAAAAGTATGCATATTTTTTCTTAAACATTTTTCTCTTTCTGCATTGAGAGATCAGTAAGTTACTGAAATCTTTTCAGTATTCTTTGCAAACTCTTCAAAAATGAAGAAACACAAGATTTTACATTTTAAGTCTCTTAATGCAATCAAGAAATGATGTCAGTAGAGAAATGCAATCAAGAAGTGATGTCAGTAGAGACTAACTCAAGAAAAAATCTGGCACTTGACAGCTCAAAACAGAATGGGACTTTGAAATGTAGCCCACACTGAAGTCTTAGAGTTTCCACCCTTGTTCAGTTAAAATATCATAACAAAATAGAGTTATTATAATAACTACTACCCAGTTATAAGTGTATCTTCTAATTAATTACCTTTTGTCACAGACATCCGGGCTTACACATTTATGCATTAAAATTCAGGCAGTGTTTTTTAATCTTCTTCTTCAAACCTTGGTGTCCTTGTGTATATTTGCTCAAAAGAGAAGCCAAGAGGAACCATTTACATTCTCTATATTTACCAAAAGTTGTTATTAAGTTAGTGGTACAAAGAACAGTTGCTTCAAATCTTGCATATCAGACCTACTTCAAACAATATTCTAGTACCTTTCTTGCTGCTACTTCTTGCCTTGTATGTTGATTTTAAACATCTTCATCTAGTTCTTCTCTATGTGTAACTGTTTAAAAGGGTGCCATATAGAAAGCAAAACACTCTGATGGTTACAGGAGCCCTGCAGAACAGCTTTCTCTGCCTCAGGTCCCCATTTGGAAAAATTATTTATCTTGGTAGTGACTCATCTTTCATTAAATTTTGAGAGCATTTCACCATGGAACTGAAAAGAACTACTTTCCAAGGAGAGCAAGTGTGTCTGTTCTTGCCATGTAGTGCATAGTTGACTACACTCTGCCTTTTCTTTGCCCTTTTCTTCTAGCTGTAATCTGCAAGCCCTATTTTAATAATGCTATCACAGAGGGAGGGTGAAATTCCACCAAAATGTTTGTTACATGAAAAGCATTCTTTTTAAACAAACAATAATTAATTCAAGTACTGTTCCTTAGGCAACAGAGAGTCAACGTAGGTTATCATTGAGTAAGAAGGGAAATGACTCCAGGTGCATGTAAATCTAGTTTACATCATTTCTTTTCATTTTTGGAAAGTAACCAGTTAATCTCAAATCACCTGGTCAGGCGTGCTCTTGTTTTTGCACCTAACTACTCAGTTTCACATCTGGTACAGTCAAAAAAAAGAAAAAAAGAATTTCTAGCTGGGTTGCTTTCCCTCTTCATAAATATGAGTAGAAGTGTTATGCATTTGTTAACTGTTTCACCTGTGATTTTGATTTCATTTTTCATCTCAGAGAACAGAGTTGTGGGGATGTTGACTTTAAAATCCCTTCCCTTTGTTGATATTTATAAACCACAGGGGGTGGAGGTTAAGCTCTGACCCTGTTTTCAAAGGCTTTTCTCATCAACCAAGGGCAGGAGCTGAGCTCCTGAGGGACCTTGGGTTCATAGTTGTATTACCAACGAGCAATGCCTTGAAACTGCACCTAGTTTTTCTCCACTTCAGATGTTTATGTGGTGCTGGTTTTAGTATCTTGATTAAAACTTAGCAGTTAACATAAAGTAACTCTCTTGTCACTATATATTTTCACTTTTTTACTATTTTCTCACCACTCCTCTTTATGATCAGAGTAATAAATGCACCTCTATAGGTTTTTCCCTGCCATTTTATGCTTCTGACTCCATCAATAAAATCTGCTGCAGCAATGCTAAAGCAATGTCTCAGGCAGTTAAATAAGCTGAATGACCTTATTAAATAGACATTTTACAATATTTGAAAGTGAGAGATACATTTTAGACAAAACATGCAATCGACCAGTTTTGTGGTTTGCACATTTTTTTTTTTATTTTTTTTTTTAATTTAGTAAAAGATGATCAAGAATTGCTCATTCCTTCACCTGCAGATAAATGTAGAATGAAGCAGCCTGGGCAAATTTACTCTCGACAGAACATAATTAGGATCATAATTATACATAGATTTGTTTAAGATTACCCCTATTCATTCTTGGCATTTTCTTAAAGATTTGTAGACCTGTTAGCTTTTCCCCTTCCCTCTTTTTTTTCCCCATAGTGTAAAGTGATGATCAGGTTCAGTGTCTAATGAGGCAGCCATTCTGAACACGTAGAGACAAAGAAGAGGTTTCCCTGGCAACGAGGACCATGCCAAAGCTCTCAGAACAGTTTTTTCCCCTGTATTCGGGTTCCTTTTCTGTTTAGGATGCCTATTAGTGTGAGTTCACAGGCAAAATGCCTGGCAAGCTTTTCAGAGATTACAGCTCCTTAACATACATAATAAAATGCATCTAAGGCTGTGTTTTATGAGTAAACTGAAAAGTGGTGTTCTGACACATATTTTTTCAGTTTTATATTTTTCTTTATGGAAGCTTAAAACAATGTTTACTACAAGATCATTACATATGTCTAAGGCTATTAAATATACTACCTATATCTCTTTAGAACTTAACCGGTCTCAGCAAAATTTGTGGGAGTTCACTAAATTCTGAGCTGTATTTCTGCTGTCACTAGAATTAAGTGCTGATCTAGGTTTTATGCTTAAAATACACATGAATTTAAGCACATATAGATGTGACTAAAGATTTAGAACCATATGTAATATAACTTGGGTTTAAATCTCGGTTTAAATGCAGAGAAAGATTACAGCAATAAAGTATTGAAATATTAGACAATTTTTGCTATTTGAAAGTAAGAAGTAATTACAATAACGTTAAGTGTTTTAATTTAAATCTTCGCTTGCTAATAACAGACTGAAATCTATGAACTTTCTATGATAAAGACTTGTAAAGTCAGATGAAAAGATGAGCTCTTCCACATCCTTACAATTTCTTGAGAGAACTGAGCAGGTTAGCACATCACTCAGCCCTAAGCTTGGTCAGTATCCTTAAATTGTTCATGCAACTGTCCAACTCAACTGAGAGTTTTGATTTGGAAAGTGTTCTCAAAGTGCACCTGCTCACACACATTAAACATATAGTTACAGTTTCCACTTCCTGTGGAACAGAAGCATGAATCTCATGTCCAAGGTATTCCCTGGAGATGTAGAATAGAATACTTCCAGTTGGAAGGGACCCATAAAGATTGCCTAGTCCAACCGCAAAAAAACCCGTATATTTAATTCCATCTTCTTCAAGAGAGAATTCAAATCAACTACCTGTCTTTCTTTCTTTCTCCCTTCCCCCTTCCTTCCTTCCTCCCTTCTGTCCTCCTGTCCTAAAAACCACAACCCTGTGATTGCAGCATTGTATGAAGGGATGGACAGCAAGTATACGAATATTTTGAGGCAGTAACAAGGATTGTTTCGAGACAAGTACTGCGACGGGTAGACTTTTACTGCAGTCATCATTTCATCTGTCAGTAGCTGAACTTTTAAATCATTAATCCAGCTCGTTTTTTTGAAAGAAAGATCCTGAGCACTTTAAAGCTCTTCAAGTGAAAATTCAAGCATTAGGTTCCCAAGAGGACAAAACCTCCGTACAGCCTTGAGTAAAGAATCTAAAAGGCAGAATTTAATATCTCTCTCTTCATTATTCACTATTGATGATCTGTAGGAAGCTACATAAAGTGTGTCTATGCATACTGAGTAGAGTCCTACATATTTAGAGAGGACCCTAAGCAGGTGATTCCACTGGGGTCTTAAACAGATGGCTACTAACTCCCCCTGTGTGTTCGGTAGGAAGCAAAGTTTTCTGATTGCCCTTGAATGATTAGAAACCTAAAAAACAGGCTCTGCAAAGTTCATTGGTTGTTATACACTAACCAAATCACTTGTCACAAGTTCATCTGGGATTGACAGGGCTGGGAAGATATTGCTTGGCTCTCCTTTATATCCTATCTCAAATCCAATTCCACTGCTATACGTATAGTCAAGCTGGTTGCAAAAATAGTAAGAAACTAAGGAAGAAAAATAAAATGGAGAAATAGGAGTAAAAATAAATTAAAAAGTGGAATCTGGCTTTGAACTAGTAAGGATGATATTCTCATTCTTTTCTCGTGTGAAGACTGCAAAGGAAACTCATTTCAACTTTGTAAGACCACAATGATTGCTTCAGACACAAAATGAATCAGGCCTCTTGTTGGATTATGTGGGTGGTATTTCCACTCTTTCCTAGTGTGATAATTCACAGCCTGCAGCTGTGGCATGCAAACTCAAATATATTTCTCCTTCTGTTTGGCTTTAAAGGAAGGACCTGAATTCATTTGCTGTTTTTAAGAAAAAGGGAAAAAAAACTTGAAGGCCCATTAAAGATTAGTAGTTTGAAACAGAGCTGTCATAAAACAAAACAGTATAAAGAGTGAATTAATTTATCTTGACAACAGCATATTTTTAGTGCAGTTATAGCCTAGTATTGGAAAATTAACAATAAGATATGTACTTGCTCAGGTGTATAAATAATAAGATAAATAAGATAATGGTTGTAAACAAACACTTTTGCACTTTTAAGAGTTATAAAAAAGACTTTTTATCTAATATTTACTTACCTGCTCTTAAAGAATTAAATTTTCTCTTTATACAGCAACATTTTTTGATGTTATTAATACTTATTAAAACACATCTCTTGGATTCTGTGTGTAATTCGAACAACTCAGATAAAACATAAACTTGCTATTCTGTCATTAAAATAATTTTGCAGATTCCCAGCTGAACTTCACTTCCAAGTACACTTTTATTAGTCTGGGAATCTCTTCTCCCAGGGGGAAAAAAAAAAAAATTAAAACTTTGAATTCAATGTTTCTTTGCTTGCTACTACAACATAAAGTTGATCTTCCATGGCATGTTTCTTAAAAGCTTCTCTAAAGTTTTTCCATACCCTGTAAATTATTTTCTTTCCCTAATGGCTTGTTGTATTGTTTGCCAGTACAATGACTAGGAAAGCACTATTAACACTTAAGCTAATTAAGGTTTTCAGAAAACATTGGTTACGTTGGTCTCATTAACAGACTTTAAAAAAAATGCTATTCAGATGTATGAAAAAGAAGATTGCTTTTAAATCTCAAGAAATGAATGTAAGTGTTCATATTCTGGTACATTAACAGTTTGTTCCAGTACATTGATATTTTATGTGGAAATCCTACTCTGCAATTAATATGCCTGATGCAAATTGAAAAACCCATAATCCATCCTTCTCTGTTGGAATGTAAGAGCATATTATTATTGAGAAGCTACAGGATACCAGAACCATTTTTTAAAGTTGAATGCTCATTACCTTAAATCTGCATATAAAATGGTTTGCTTTCAGACTAGGTAATATATAACTGAATATATCATTGATACAGATGAAAATGTAACAAATAACAATAATAACAATAATAATAATAAATCCAGTGCTTTTCACCTCCACAGAGATATTTATGTCTTCTAACATTAGAAATTAAAAATAGCTAAAAAATAAACACAAAATGGTAATGAAATACCTGACTGTTCTAGCTAACAAGAGATATCTGGGTGGTTACTTCTGTTAAACTTGAAAATCAGATGGCCATTATTACCTTGCTAGGAATTTCCCAGATCTACTGAAGAGAAAAAAATATAATTTTGTACATATAATACCAATTAATAATTGTGTAAATGTAAATAAAATATGTTACTGCCACTTACTGCCTCCTGGAGACATTTTTAACTGAGGTGATTGCATGGGTGGGCATTGATAATGAGATTCCCTTTCCTGATGAGACATGCAATGTTTATTATGAAGGAACAGGGTACTATGACTGTTCAGTACACAACTCTTCTATGAGTAACAGCGAGCAAGATTTGTACATTTTAGTGGTTTGTCATTGTATTGATCTTCTGAATTGAGCCCTCTCAAAGGGCTTATCTGAGCCAAAACAGATGGATATCATTGGAGATGTCATTTCCTGACCCACTTTTCAGAAGACTTTGTCTTTCATGCTGACAATGTGAAGAAAAATGTTCTCTGGAGGCCTTTTAACATTGGACACAGATCTCAACGTAAAATTGCTCTGATTCAGGCAAAAAGAAAGTGTCACTAAAAAACACAGATTCTGTCAGAAATTGATAGTGGTAGGTTCTCGAAGACTATAGAAATCACTCCTTGTTTCCAAAAACAAAAACACCCAGAGGTCTTTTCTATTATTGGGCTTTTTTTTTTTTCCTTCCCTTCTCTTTTTTCTTCCTGTAGAAGAATGCATGCACCTGGTAGTCTATGACTTTTTTTCCTGAGGGTCTGGGAAACACTCCTCAACCAGAGTATTTTTTACAGCCATGACATAATTTCACAATAGGATGATACCCGGGTGTATACCCTCAATTTCTGGAGAGATTTTGGGTTCTATGGAAAGAAAAAGATGGTATATTGGCTAGAAGTGATGTAAAGTGTTCTACAGCAAGTCCTTAGTTTGGATGTCGTGAGAACAGAACCGTGAAATGTGCTAAAACTGCCCAACAGAAGAGTCATAGTCTATGTTAACCTTTATCTGAAGATCTCAAAGCACTTTGCAAACCAGGACAATCTTGGCTGGAAATGGGTTTGTGGACATAACTTTTATAAATCTGAGGAATACTTAGGGAAGGAACAAGAATCTCTTAAAAATGTTCACAGATGCTTGTTTCCAAACATATCTGGGCTTGGGATATATTCAAGGCCTCCAAGTTCCTCATATTTACCAGAAAAACCCTAGCAAACTGTTGAAAGGATGACCACTAATGGCAAAGTTTTTTCACTACCTCTATCCCACATGGTAGGAACTCTCATTCATCTTTTAAGTGTATCATCTCTTTTATTTTTTGGGTCACAGTTTCAGTATGCACATAAGAAGGATATAAAGCAAGAGTCAAACTGTCATATTTGGGCATAGCACTGAGTAGCATGATGTGAAGAATCTTAATGTATTCTAATAAACTCTAGGGAGTTTAGAAAGGGACTTTGCCTTTATAACATGCAATCTTTCCTTATGAGGTCTGCAAATTCCTTTGAAAAAGTGCATTTATGGAGATGTATTAACTGTAGACTAACGACATTCTGCTCTGACACCAACCTAGTCTTCCCACTCACAATTATTTGTTCTCTGAGCAAGGAATGGGTTGCTACTCTAGCAATTTTCTCATTAACGATTATGACAACATCTCCTTGTAACTCTTTCAGAGTATTACTACTTCATGTAGGTTATCACAAGCTAAACTCAGAAATAATAAGCCCAGCAAACAGATTCTGCAAAGATTACAGCAAGATTGATTTCAAAAGGGTGATTAAAAATCTAGCTTTGTTCTTGCTTATAGATGTATTTTTTTCCTAACATGCAATGGGGGGGTGGAATCAACCCCCAAAACCCCAAACCAAAAAGAAAAGTCTAAATGTGTGTCTTATGGCTTTATTGGTATGGTATTACAGTTTAAAATCTTGTTTTTAAACAGAAGGTCTCCAAAGCTTTCTTGGTTTCACAAAGCATGTCATCTTGATTCTTTGTCAGGAAATAAAAATGCCATTGAATTTTATACCCAAGAAGAAACAAATCCACAGCTAAATATCCACTTTTCTCATGCAGTAATGATAGTTCACAACTAGTGTCAACTTTTTTACTCAGGTTTTCATCTCTTTAGTATTTACTCTTTCTCTCTTATGAAACTGAATGTTGCTGATGAATTTGAATTCACCTCTAAACTTTCATCTATGGGTTCATTAAATATTCCCTTCTGTCAAGAAAAAAGTAAAGTTATATTAGAAGAAACACTTCCTTCTGTTACAGTTAGGCAGGAGTTAATGGTTTGTAGTTTACTTGTAATACATGCAAAAATAAGAAAAGGAAAAAACCCCATAGAACATCCCATTTACTTAATCCTGTTAACTTTTATAGGAAAATATTCTAACAGGAAACCAGATTTTTTATTTTCCTAATTATCGTAGTGTCATCAAACTACCACTCCTTGACGTCTTCTGCTCTCTGTAGTAGCAACAATAGCATAAATTACCTCTGCTGCTTTTCCCCGTGCATGTTTCCTCTTTCCTTGTTCAAGCTGCTGGAGTATTCAGTGCTGAGGAGAAGGAAGGGAAAAAGCTTTATGGACATAGGGCATAGTCTAATGATTGACATCAGTGCCCATCACATACGTATTTCTATGCAATACACACTGCAGCAGAAGGAGAGAATATAATCCTGCTGCCTTTTCCTTGATATTGCAACAGCAAGTTTACGTGATACATTAAATGAAAAATCTCCATCAGCCCACTGCACAGAAAGCAAAGAGACCATATTTTGAAAATATTTATCCTATCACCACTTCAAACTCAGTTTCAAGAGAATATCTCAAGTAATGCACCTTTCTAGAAAGATCTTGAAGACTATGATGTAATTTAAACTGTTATCAAGCAGATAGAGGATGTTACAAACTTTTGTGAATCTTCATAGTTCAGTCAATGTCTATGATACCCTGATGCATTCTTAAAGGCTTCTGGCTAGAAGCCCTCAGTAGAGGATGCCACTGCAATAGTAACATTTTGTGTAACCAAAACCTAACCGTATTATCTCACTGGACAAACAGCACAGCAGCTTCCTGCAGATGCCCAATTTTGTGTTGGAGTGCTGGATACTGCGCTGCTAGTACTGTGATTTTAGGTATTGCCACGGCTGTGGGAAATTAACACCGCATGTATCATATACGCTGAAAATATCTCTAAAGCCAGATAAAAGTTTAGTACAAGAAAATAAGTAATGTGTAGCAATGCATCTATTCAATTTAGAAACACTATCTTTCTGCCTGTGCTTTAGATCTCCAAGAGATTTTGCTTTCTGATCCACACAGCAAAAGCAGCTGGGATACTGCACAAGCTCATGAAATCAAAACCCCCCCTTCAGAGGATTGCTCTCTGAACAGTATTCCTTTTCAGGGGATACATGCAGCTTTTGAAATGTTCCTGAGACCATATTCAGACTTCACTCCATCCTTCTTCAGGAGGCAGCTTTTAATCTTCTTCCTTTCACAAAGTGTAGAATGCTTGACTTAAAAAGTGCTACTGTAATTTGGATATTACAGAGCTATCTTGAGCCTGGTCTGTATACAATGAATATATGCAATATGCAAATATTGCAATATGCAAACCATTGCTCCAGTGCCTACCTGTAAACAAATAGTTCATCCTTCCCTGCTTGATTTCTTCATACCCTGAAATCAACATTTCTTATAAACATATGCAATAATAATGTTATCTTACAGGAGCGATTGAAAATAATGAATCTTGTTCATGCCTAGCTCTCAGTCAAAATGAGACATCACAAGAACAAAACAACTTTGAGGTGGTAATGACTGGGAGGTGAGGTCGAAGGCTTTGAAGGATACTGTTGCAGTAACCAAGTAGGAGGTTCTAACATTCTACATAAATTGCCAAATACCATAACTTTTTTAAGAAAATACTTTAAAACTCACAATACTGACTTCTATAGCAATTAGTTTCTTATTCTGTGAGAGGTGGAATCACATCCAGCTGTATGTATGTATGGAGATAGTCCATTATAACCTATTCTGGTATTTCAAGCTATGAAGCTGTATAAGCACTAATAGCCATTGCCAATCTAACCCCAAGTTTCCCTTTACTCTGACTGCCACTTCCTGCTGCTGTCCATCTAGAAATACTACTTTGTGATTCCTCCTGGCATATGTGTCCTATTGGAAAGTATTTCCATCCTGAGCTTACAACAGAAAAGTTCAACGCCAGTGTCCTCACAACAAAGAAATGTCTGACAGGCACAACTTTCCACCTTGATTTGGTTTAAATTTAGGAAGATGTAAATCAAAATGTGAAGAAATTTTAGGCTTTAAGTTCTTTATTCCCATCCCCTGAATGAATTTATTGAATAGCACATTCTTGTAGTGCTTTATAATTTGATGTAGCATAGAGTACTACCATTTCTTGCTATCTGGCAGCAACTGCAGTCCCCCTGAGAGATATCAGCCTGTCATGGACAGAGCAGCTGGAGAAACAAAATGATCTGCACACTGTAAGGCAGACAGCCACATACTTATGGCTGAACATCCACTCTGGTGGCAACAGGCTGGTAATGCTCAGAGTGGCTGTGACGGCTGACAGAATGGCACCAATGAAATTTTCTTCACACTAAATAAATTCACAAAGAATGAGCCTGAAAACTAGCAGTACTCAAAGAAAAATGAGGACGAAATTTGTAAAACTGAGATATAATTTTAAATTAGATTTTTATATGCAGAGTAGTTTCCTTTGAAAATAACTGCGTTCTACTTGCAATTATATATATATATATATATATATATATATATATGGACTCTTC
>JAVJGG010000032.1:9258183-9272163 GCA_035590195.1 Aviceda cuculoides | reverse complement strand
GCCAAAGGGGTATTCCATACCATGGGACGTCATGTCCAGTATATAAACTGGGGGGAGTGGGGGCGGGGAGATTGCCGCTTGGGGACTAACCGGGTGTCAATTAGCTGGTGGTGAGCATCACTTTGTGCATCACTTGTTTGGTACATTCCAATCCTTTTCTATTACTATTGTCATTTTATTAGTGTTATCATTATCATTATTAGTTTCTTCTTTTCTGTTCTATTAAACTATTCTTAACTCAACCGACGAGTTTTACTTCTTTTCCCGATTTTCTCCCCCATCCCACTGAGGGGGGGAAGTGAGGAAGTGAGTAAGTGGCTGCGTGATGCTTAGTTGCTGGCTGGGGTTAAACCACGACACTGTAATTCTCATTATAGGAAAAAGTTATTGTATATTACATCTACCTTATACTTAGTACATGTTCAGAAATCCTTGGCTGGCCTGTAGGACTCAGTTTCCTCTAGAACAGAAAGTGAATTAGAAAGTGTTGGTTTGTCCCTGTACTCTTGCCTGCCTACTGCCACTTTCCTGCTAGCTACCCTACTGCAATGGCCACTGCAGCTCTGTAGCCTCCATCCCACAAAGGAGGGAGAAGAGGGAATTGTCGTCACTATCCACAAGCAAGAAACTGCCTTGAAGACCAGAATAATTTGCTATGCCAGACAGAAAACGAAGAGAAGGCAGCAGTTATTAATACATCCTCATCTAAGATCAAATCTACCACCTCTCTAAACTGACTTTTTAGGCTAATTTCCCAAATTCCCTAACAATAGCAAAATCTACTTATGGGTATGTTATGCCCTTCTGTGCACCTTTGGGATAAAATGTATGCTCTTTCCTCTGACAAGCATTTTTCTTCCCTTGTCATCTTTTTGGAATGCCCTGAAATCCATATGGAGAATTCAGGGGTCAGTGAATCTTTGGTCCCTTCTTAAGTATTCCTATTTGATATAAATAATTAAACTTCTAACACAGAAGACTTAAGTGTTTTGGCAAATACTGGTCTAAGTTTGGGAAATAAGCACTTGGTGATTGAAGGGAAAATACTTTCCATCCCAACAGATATTAAGCAGGTTTTAAACCACAACCAATAATGTTGCATATTTCAATTTGCAAGTTGCAAGTTCAAGTTGCAAATACCAAACAAGAATTTGAACAGGCTCAGCTGATGAAGTCTCTGGACCATTAATATTCAATTTTAACAACTCTGGAGGTTCCAGAAGACTGAGGTTCCAAAAAACTGCCACTGTGCATGTGGTTTAATAGGGTAAAAACAATGGCCCAAATAACTACAGATTTTTCAGTCTGACCATTTTCACAGATTAAATAGCAGAAATACTGATGCAAGATTCAATAGAGAGATTTCAAGAAAGCTAAATTAATTAATGACAATTAACAACTTTGATCAAATAGAGCTGTCTTTGGACTTATGAACAAGGATACACTGAATGGGATAGGGGACATTATATAGTATCTGTATACGGCACTGAACTACTGTGTCTTCTTCTGTATTTCACAATTCAAGCCACCCAATGACAAATTTGAAGACAAAAACAAACAAACACACCACAACTGACAGAACTCAGTTGGGAAGGTTCTAGATGGATGAAAAGGAGATGGATCAGTTAGGTGGAAAAATGTAATAGTACAGTGTCCAAAGGATGGTTGTGGAATTTAGAAATTTGAATAAGAAATAAAGCATACATTTTAAATATCAGTACTTTGATGTATTTCGCTGACTTTAAAATCGAGAATGAGATCAGACTGCTTGATCGGGACCTAGATTTACGTACTACAAAACTAAGTCTGCCCCTTTGATTCTCACAAATTAATCTGCAACAAGAGCCAGCAATGCACCCTTACAGCTAAGGCGACCAACAGCATCCTGGACTGCATTACGAAGAGCACCACCAGCCAGCAGGTCTAGGTAGTTGATCCTTCCCCTCTACTCAGCACTGCTGAGACACACCTGGGGTGCTAGGCTTCATAGTACAAGAGGCGTGAATGTATTGGAGAGAGTCCAGTGAAGGACCAGAAAGACGATTCAAGGCTTGGAGCAGCTGTGGAACTAAGAGAGACTGAGAGAGCTGGGACTTTTTCCCTGGAGAAGAGAAGGAACGGGGGGGGGTTATCAATGCGTACCAGTATTTGATGGGAGGGAATAAAGATGTAGGAGCCAGACTCTTCTTAGCGGTACCTAATGAAAAAACAAGAGGCAGCAGACACAAATTGAAATACAGAAAATTCCATTTAAACACAAGAAAAGGTGTAATTGCTGTAGAATCATAGAATGGGTTGGGTTGGAAGGGACCTTTTAAAGACCATCTAGTCAAACTCCCCTGCCTTGGGCAGGGACATCTTTTACTAGATCAGGTTGCTCAAAACTGTAAGGTGATTGAACACTGAACCAAGTTGCCTAGAGAGGCTGTGGAGTCTCCATCCTTGGAGACAGTCAAAGCCCAACTGGACACATTCCTAATCAATCTGCTGTAGTTGATCTTGCTTTGAGCAGTTGGACTGGACAAGATTGGACCTCTGGAGGTGCCTTCCAGCCTTAACGATTCTGTGATTCTATGATGAAAAAAAAAAAAAGGAGACTGTTACATTACTGATGTATACTAACAAAACTGTGAGCAGATGTTTGAAATGGAGCTTCCCACAAAGCCTTGTTATTAGATACTGAAATAGATCAGATGTTAAAATTTATCTATGAATTGTTAAAATAAGATATGGACACTTGCCTTATGAACTTCCCCTTTTTTTCTCTTACTCATTGGTACACAGATGCACACAAGTACATTTTACTTTCTCTTTTTATACAACCAGGCCTATGATACAGTCATTGAAAATTATGAGGCGCTCTTAAAGTTGCTGTGAGTCTTAGTAATCTTTTTTGTTTTCAGTTTTCATGAACCCCTGTTTTTGATAAATAGACATAACTGTGAGATGCCTAAATGCCATGCACTAAACCAAAGGCCCCAAGATTTCAGTTTCCTACATGTATACCAATGTATGAGATCTGGGAGGCATTCCTCCAAATAAGAATTTGAAGTTTTCCAACAAAAAAATTCTAGCATTGTAAAAATAAATGGTTTTCAGTATTTTCCTTTTGAGGAATTTTCTGACTTTCTACCTTTATTCTGTTCCTTCCTCCACCAATTTTCTGACTTTTCTAAAGAACATAAAATTCTCACCAGGTCTATTATCAAATACTTCCTTCGTATTATTTTTATATTGGGAAATTAAACCAAAAGCAAACACTTTTACCACAACTGTTTAACTGTTTCCTGTAAGTATTTTCCTACTAAATGTCTGTGAAAAAAAACAGAAAAACAGTGTTAAAAATAATGAAAAGTTCACTGGGAGTCCCAATACTGCATGCTTCCTAACCCAGCATCTAATTTCCTCTTCAGTCATATATCACCGACTCTGACATACAGAAATATACAGTACTGTCCTATTAAATTTGCGGCTTATAAAAAAGAATGGTTTCCCACTCATTTTCTGACTCTAAGCTAGTCTTTGAAAATGTCATTTCTGGATAATTAGCTCCTATAAAAAAAAAAAAAAATCAATATTTGTTTATGCCCAAGTTTATGCATCACTTTTATTGCCTGTGCAGAAACTGGGTGCTTAGACTGAGTTTGCAATAACAAGTCAAGCATGCCACTTTCTGAAAATTATTGTTATGAGGTTGTTTTTGACTTGCTGATGTAGTTTCAAAATGTGGAAACTGATTCAGTCTACAGTCTCGCTGACACCAGTGGTTGGAGTTAAGTCAGCTGCAGAGACACCATTGTTCTGGAGATGATAGTAAGCACTTCACACCTTGTCCTCATGACTGCTCTTTGAAGCTAGTTAAAATAGTCTTCATTAAGAACAGTACTACAACAATCTGTTAAAAGCCATCAGTTAATCTTCTGTTAAACAGCCATCTCCCCTGTCACATGTCTTTAGAAACCTGGAAATCTGGGAAAGAGAAGAGAGAGAGCATCCTTAAAATTTCCCTTCATACTCACAGTGAAGCCGTAATCAAATCTCATAATTTCTATTGCAGATATATCTCTTGGTAATGCAGCCAATAAGCCATGCATGAGCAATTTGGTCACTAGAATGAACAAAGAGCAAAAATATATTTTATTTGAGTACAGCGGATGCTCACCTTACTTATTCCACCTATACTGATTTTATTTCCTGTTGTTTCATTCCTAATACTATCACTGTGTTTTCCTTATTTTTCTTTTGAGTATTAACTTATGGTTTAGTCACTTTGAGGATGGTGAGGATTTTAAAATCTGACACCATGCTAGGAGCCTCCACCACTCCTTTTTATGTCCTCCACTCCAAATTATAAATGCACTCTGCCTCCTTTAACCCAGTCAACACCCTGATCATCAAAAGCTAACAAAGTTCCTTTTATCCTGCCCTACCCAAACCTGCTTTCTAGACCACCCTACTTAAAATTCTCTTTCCTTTTGTATTTGATTCATAGTCTGAAGTGAGGGAGGAGCTTTGCTAACTGGTGGGTTTATGTCCAGTAAGGTTTTAAGGCAATAGAATAATAGAGATAGAAACCCAGGAAAATAATTATCATCTAAATTCCTACCTATACTAATGTTATTTTAAGTCACCCAAGACGCCAGCTTTTTGAATTTTGAATTAAATTTAAGTGCATATTCTTTTGTTCAAAAATATAAGACGTGTTCATTTTCTTTTCCATATGGATTCAGTTTATGCTCAATTTGTATGCAAAGCAAATAATTTGCTCATACTTGTAAAGGATATGCATTATCAGAACACAACACCTGCAGGACAAAAGAGAGGTTAATTTCATTGTTGCTATGAAGCAAAGGAGATCATTATAGAGCCTGCAGTAACCAAGCTCTGTGAAATAGCTGCACTAGTCATTAACTTTCCAGCACTAAATTTCATATCAGACTCAATTAACTACTACATAGCTTTTAATGAAAATATTTTTCAGATGCAGCTCTTGTTTACTAATAAGATTTCCCATCACAATCATCTTTGCCGTTACTTTGTTGGTGTTAAAATTCAAGTCTTGAGTTTCTCCTAAGAAAATGGGGCAATGAAAATCACATTTGCTGAAAGCACTCCATGAATGATGCCTCTCAATTTTAAAGTATTTAAGTTGCACTTTTGCAGTAAAAGGCAATAAGAGTGTAGAAGGTGAATGTCATCTCTGCGTTATATCCATAGAACAGATTGGAGTTATCACAGAACTTCCACATATTTGACCAGAACATTTCTGTTGTGTTGGAGACTTTCATAATCAAAGCCCTTTAAACTAGAAATGTCCTTTAAGTTTGTTATTTTCTTATCATACTGAAAGTCAAAGCTCAGAATAAAAGAAGTCACGAAGTTAATATAACCATGAAATAATTTACATAGGTAATTAGCACAACATGCACATATTAACAGCAGCTGGATTAAGAGATCAGATCATTCGCAGCCTACAGCAAAAATATTTTTGTCTTTAGCCTGTCTGGTGTTCACCACAATTTTTGCCCTTTTGGAGAGGTGGGAGAGATCCTTAGATTCAGATAAAACCATCTATACCTTTACCTATTTGTTTATCTGTTTTGCCTCCTTTGTGTCACTTGTATTATTGTTAGTCGTTGGGGGGTTTTTGTCTGTGCTATGGGAGAAATACAAATGTAAATGGTTAACTTTTAAATTGGAGTTAGATTTTGGCTTTGAAAATATCCAGGCACACACAGGTTACCTGTGAGAAAACCGAGTTTTGAAAATGCTTGTGAAAGCACTGGTCTCTAATTTGGAAAGAATAGCAAATTATACACTTATCTTCTATAGTCATTGTTGGGTCGTGTTTGTTTGCACAACTCTAGAAAACTTGAGTAACAAGGCTGTTGTATAAAGAAAGAACTGTAAAACATCAGAAAGACATGTGGACATAGTGTGCAAAAATAACTAACAGAGATACCCAGTCAAAAGAAGACTTCTCAAAATGAATGGTAAATAGTTTTAAAAGTTGTTTAAGAAAGCCTATGCTTATTCTAATACAAAAAAACCCCAACTACTAATGTTCTAGCCCTAGATGGTTTTTTTTTCCTTTTTCTCTGACTTTTTCTTCTCCGGTTTTCTCACCTCCTTGGTTTTCTGCATGTTTCTATCATCTGCTATTTTTTACTGTTCTCTTTTGGATATGTGACTGGGAATACAGGAAAAAATCATCAGTGAGTGAGTTTTATGCTGTTTTCACTTTAATTTTTGTAAGGAAGTTGTGTAACCTAGGGAAAGCCATTGGGAAAAAAAAAAAAGAAAAAAGAAAAAAACTATCACTTAACTATCTAAGACATATCAATCACAAGGCATTAATAATGACCACCATCAGCAGGTTTTGTACTATTTATAGTGACCATAGTAAGAAATCTGGAGTAGGATCTGTTCATGACATCTCACAGATCCTGCATAAGGCAATCCTTCCCATTCTCCTTGTTCTGGGGCCAGCTGGGATTACTGCCTTATTTGCACCATTGAGTGTCCTCTTCAAGCAGTACTCACAGCCTGTTGTCATCTCATCCTGTCCTTGAATAGAAAACCTAAAGGAGCAATATCTAAACAGTATGGAAAGCCAAAAGAAGGACCTATGCTTAGTGAAACTCTCCAATGAGTTGGATTGCTGCCCAGAGCAATATTTATCTGAAAGAGCATATTTATGAGCTCCACTGCAGTTCTGTTTAGTAACATGATGTGACATAGAGATGATGCATTCCATCTCATGGTAAATCCTCACATTATAAAAATACCATGAGGGAGCCCTAGCCACTTGCTTCCTGGAAGCAAAAGCTATTCTAGCATAGGGCTGCTCTCAGTCACCCACTTGCAAGGTTGTAGAAGAGAGAGAACAACACGGGACACAGTGAACAAGCACAACTGAACAAGAAAACAGATAACAGTTCCTCTGCAAAATGCAGAATGGTGTGCATGTTTGTATGTATGTTTATTTTTTTTAGTCTAAAGCTCCCAATTTAGATAAAGAAATATGGTTTTCAGATAGTTCAATGTCAAGAAAAAATATGTTGTTAAAGGGAAATGATCCACTCTGTCAGATAAGCAAACTATCTCAGAGAAATGCTGTGCATTTGAAAACTATTTTGATGAAACCTGTGAACAGAGTTTTGCTTCCTCATCTCTTCTTATGCATGTAAAAGAATCCTACTAAACAGCAGCAGAAACTCACTTCATCTTTCTTTCCAATGGTGTAGCAGAACAAGACTTCTCAGGTAGACTTAACTAATGAAAGAGAGATCCTGTTCCCACCCTCCATTCTGCTTTCCCAGTATTTTTTGCAGTATAACAGTATGGGGCATTTCTCACATTTCTATTGGGAGAATCCTTTATTTGCTACAGGGAATAACCTGTACTAATAAGGAAAAAAGGCCTGGTGTGAAAGCCTCGTTGTCTTGTCTAAACATTTTACAAGCTTGTTGAGCTCATAGAGGGAGACCTCCAAGGATATACAATTTTAATACAAATTCAAAACTTAATTTGATATTGGTTACTTCTCAAAGCTTACACAGTTTTAATTTGAAGTGTGGCCTCAGGGGTGAAAGGCCATTAAATAACCTAGTGATCCATGAAGACAATTTCAAAATGTACAGTAGGTAAAATAATATGAGATTGTTTCTGTATTTGCATGTTTAATTTGTTGCTGCTAAAGAGCATTATTAAAGATCTTCCTCTTTGATATAAGGTTCTTCTCTCTAATAAACTAGTTGAACTTTTTAGTACAACAATCACAGATTCACCTTGAGCCCTGTCCTCATCCTAAGCAAGTGTGTAATGAGCAGCTCTCTGGATGCTTCTGTGGTGCCTTCTGTCTTGCACACATATCCTATAAGATAGTTGGATCTAAAAGTAAGAATGAGCTGGCTTCTCCCTTGCTCCCCTCCAGAAAAACATAGGGAATCATACACTGTTTACGTGCACACCTGTAATAAAAAAAAATAAATCACTTCCTTCTGAGTATCTCACCTAGCTTTTCTTTCAGAGAAATTACTGATGGTAAATTAACTGAAAACTTCTCACTAATAAGACAATGCAATACCCTAAGAAGAAGTGATAAACCTATTTGTACATGACAGCAGGTAAACATCCTAAAGGATGTTCTTGACCCTTTACACCATTAAGGGGATGACCGACTACTGCAGAAGTTAAGTGCAAATGAAAAAAAGTATATTTATCAGGTAGAGACTACCCTTTTAGATTTTTATTTTAATATTTTCAGAAGGAAAAGCTGTTACTATTTTTTAAATGATAGAGTTGCTGAAAAATCCAGACTGAAAGGGACCTCCAGATCGTCTGGTCCAATCTGGGTTTGAAAGCAGGGTCTCTGATAAGGTTCTCTGGGTTGCTGTCAAGCTGAGTCTTGAATATTTCTAGCGAGGGAGATTGTACCACTTCTATGGGGAATCTATTCCAATACTGAGTTATTCACACAGTAAATAATTTTTGCTACAAGAGTGCACTGTTGACTCATGTTCTGCTTGCTGTCCACCAAGACCTCCAGGTCCTTCTCAGCAGAACTACAGGACAAACAAATCAGACCTCAGGCTGAGTTGTTACTTGGGATTATTTTGTCCCATTTGAACAATTTCACGTGGTCTGCTCTCAAGTGATGAATGAAATACTGTTATCTGGAAGATTAGCAATTTTTTTTGTTTGCCTTGTATTATTACTACAAGGTTCTAAATTATTTATTGATGGAATCTGATAAACTATAGAAAGGATTAGACAACAAAATGGCAGAGCCACTGGAGTTAGATATTATAACTATTTTTATGTCTTCCTCATATGTTTGAGTATAAACTGACTACAAAATTTGGAAATTGGAAAGAATTTTGCTTAGATCAAATTGCCAGAGACTACTGAGACCTCTGAAATGAGGTGCTGACCAACATTTGGAGTGATCTAAGAAATACTCTGTCTTAAAAAGACAAAACAACCCTATGACTCTGTCTCCAGTCCAGTATTACAAGGATCTAAGGCTTTGGTGATATCATTGTTCTTTTCTTAGTATTGTCCTGAGGTACATTGTGTTTTTCAGTGCTGGTAGCGACTTTAATATAGCTCGTTGGGAATTGATCTGTAACATGGATTTATGCGGTAGTATAAAGCAGGGTATAAAATAGTACAATGTACAGAGGTGTGCAGGATATCACCTCATGCTTTCTTGTGACCCTGAGGGATGGACTAAGTGACTCTAAGATATATAATTCATATGCATCAGATGCCAAAGCAGTTCTAAAATGAATATTCATATATGTCAGCATTCAAAATGTCTCCCATTACAAGTGTGAACTGTTTCAGTTCTCAGAAATAATAAGCAATCTGGTCATCTTTATTGTTCTCTCAACTTAAATTTTGAACCATTATGTGAATTTCAGCACCTTAAGTTGTTCCTCTCTATTTCTTTGGTGTGAACATGACTTGCACTAATTTTAACTGTCTTTCAATTTAGCAAACGAAAAGTTTTCAGCCTAAAAATTACTTATGTTGTTTTTAGGTATGTTGTAAGGGTTTTTTTTACTGAGGTTAAACAAATAATAGCCCCTCTTCCATTGGTGTTTTAACAACAGATACGCAAATAGGTTTATATGTATGAAAAAAATTCCTCTGAATAATTGTGGGAACATAAAGCTGCTTACAGAAATGATAAATGAAAGAGTTGTTGAAGTGTTCCCATAGAAATTCCACTCCAATTTCACACAAATGTCTGCAAACATCAGCATCAGAAAATTTTCCTGGCTGCTGGCTGAATGGAAGATGACTATTAGAGCATTGCAAAGGACCACACTGCTGCAGTGGAAATAGCCAAACAGCAGGTGGAATATAGCAGGTGAAGAATAATATAAAGAAGGAAAAAAAGCTACAGCTGAGAGAGGGGAACTGAAAAGATATGGAAAGATGAATGCAAAGTGATATTCTTTTAGAAATAAGAAACACTCATTCATACCAGTATAGCACATTCTGTTATTAACCATGGACCAGAGATAAATTTGCAGAAAAGCAAAACAAAAATTAAAATTTTCTACCTTCAAAATTAAGAAAAGACAATAGGTAATAAATAAAATTGTTTTCATACTAATTTTCCAAATTAGTGTTTTCTTTTATTTAAATCAAACTTGTGATTCAAGTTTGATTTATTCGAAAAATAAGTCTACAAGTGGGAGTTAAAATAGTTTGGACATTTTTCAGGATGTAGGTCACACTGTAGCACAGTTAGAGCAACAGCAATTTTATTTTGTTTTTAACAAATAATATTCAATTCAATGTTACGGTTTAGGTGATTTAGCAAAGAAACAGTTTATTTGTTTACTTGTAGGCCTAAAAACTCTTACTATAGTGTATTTATTATATTTAAACATTAAATTAGATTGAATAAGGTAAAACCCAGAGAAACACCATGGAAGTTTTATGCAAGACACAATAGCTGTAATTTGACAATTTCATTGACCTTTAAACTTCTGCAAGGAAAATGAGAGTCAGGCTTTTCTGTACAAACAGTTGGAGTGGTTTTGTGAGCATAACCAGTACACACTAAGGCAAAAAGTGAAAGCACTAAACCAGTTTAATTGTGCTTTAAGTTGTGGATGGGCTGTGATCAAATCCACATCCCTAGTTGTAAGCATCTGCAATGCTAACCCCTGACTGGTTTCATGATCCATTAAAAACAAACAGAACAAAACAGTGAAACTGTCAAAAACATATTGTCCTCACCTAAAATATTTTTAATAAAATATTAAGGTTTTTACTTCATATAAGTGTGTCTATGAAAATCAGACAAAGAACTGAAGAATATCACACTTCATTTGTACCAGAAAGGCATACTAGGACTCTGTATTTGTAGATACTGGGCATGGTGCTGAAACCAGTTATGATGTTTCCATTACATATTTTTCATTTTGTGATCACAAATTTTCTGTCTCCATTTTTTATGTCCATGTCATCTCCATTTCACCTGCTGCCTCCTTCACATTCCCACGATAATTTATTCTTTCCCTAACTTTCACCTATGTCATCATTCATAGCTTCCCAATATTTTTAAACATGTACAGCTTCATGACTCCTGTGTATTTTTATAGAGCCACTGCATTCTTATCTTCCTCTTTCTTTTATTCTAATCTCATCAGTCCTATATAATCTCATTTTACATGCTAGCCTTCTGGAAACAGCACTATTTATTTACATATATATTACTGTAACATATATATTACTGTTCTCATATACTTATGTATGTATTTATGTATATATTTAGACACCGAGACGCTCAACAGCTATGTCTAACATGCTTTTGGTAATTCAGACCTGGATTTGCTCTTATCAAATTCAGATACTTGTTTAGAGATTAAAAGGTGTGTTTGAGAGATTGATTAGTGTCCTTGGCCTAAAAAAGAAGATCAAACCATTGCTATTTTCATCTCAGCACTATATTCAAACAGGTAAAACTCATTATCACCTGTTGCCAGTTAAGTAGCTAGGATGCAGACTGAATTTGGAAACTTTATGATTTTAGGAGGACAGACATAATATTTTATGAATGTTTTTTTAATTATTGTTTTCCATTATTATTATATGTCAGAAGTCAATAGTCAGTTTGTATGTATCAACATCATAAGCTACAGCTTTGTAAAGGTCAGAAGGTCCAGACAAGACTGTGAAGACTTTATTAACCTCTCAGTCAGGACGATCTTCATTTATATTAATGGAGTTACACTGAATGGGAGGGGCAGAAAGGCTTTTTATGCAGAAAGAAGAGCTGAATGTTTTTTACTAGTTAAAGATAACTTTTCATGTGATACGCATGCTCCTATTTTTTTATAACATCTGCTCTGGTATGTCCTGGCATAAATTATTTTATTATGACTTTATGATGACAGACATTACCTAGTACCCCCCTTTTCTCCAATATCTATGCTATCTCTATGTCATTCTTGACAAAACTCTTCTCTAGAGAGTTCTTTAAAAAACTTTCAGGCCTTTAATCACTGCAGTTTCTCTTCCTAAACACCCCAGTGATTCAAATCTTGATCAATGTGCAAGGATAAAAAAATGGATTCAGAATTCAGCTGAGACAAACGTATCAATGCTAAGCCATGTGGTAGGATTGCCTTTTATATATTGCAATTGTATTCACATGTAAACTAGTATGAAGGTTACCTTTTTAGAAATACCTTTTCATTTTGTCACATGCTACAGACTTTTGAAAAAAAGCTAAGTTTGGTAGGTCTTTGAAGTGGAAGAACTTTTCCTTCCAGTGAAAAGACAGTCTTTTGAAAATAAAAAAGCAAATAAAAAATAGTGGTTTATTAGAGGTGAACTTACCAAGTACAGAAAACTTTAAGCAGCTAGACCAAAGGAAACAAAAAATAAAGTATATGTAAAGCAATACTCTCCTAACCATGGAG
Organism: Aviceda cuculoides; assembly: GCA_035590195.1. NCBI lineage: Eukaryota > Metazoa > Chordata > Aves > Accipitriformes > Accipitridae > Aviceda > Aviceda cuculoides. The sequence goes on along the minus strand of JAVJGG010000032.1, from coordinate 9,259,714 downwards.
TCTTTGCAAGGCAGATTTGCGTTTCAGATCCTGCAATCTCTGGAACCCTCCAGAGTGCTCAGATGACCCACAGGGAGAGAAAAAGCTCAGCTCTTTACAGAGAGATTCATCCAGTGCAATTCGTCTCCTAAAAGGACCGTAACTTACAGCTAAGACCACACAAATTGAACTAATACTATCCATGGAAAAGTCAGCCAGTCAAAGCAAGAAGAAAAGGAGGTTCATGGGCAAAGGGGTTTTTGCAGTAACTCTTACTTTGTATTATCTTATTAATCACAAAATTATTTTTATTTTAAAATGGACTCAAAACTCATATTTTTATATGTTTTATCCAAAAGAGCAGAAAGTTCAAAGTTAAGAAGAATGTCTATAAAATCAACACAATAAACCTAGCAACATCAACAGTGGCCTTTTATCTTTACTTTTTAAAGGTAAAAACTGAAAATTGTGCCCATTTAAAGCAAAAAGAAGAAAAATATCTATTTCCTGTATTTTGTAGAACAACGACATAAGAGAGTTAGCTATTACTGGCCATACTATTGCACCTGAAAATAGTTGTTGTGTATTCTTAGAGTAGAACAAAGGAAGCTAAATCTTACCATTTGCTTTCAAAATTCCTTTCCCTGCACTGTTACCATGTTTGTCTTCAGCACACTTAAAGCTGCATTCCATTTTATATACCGTGTAATTTGTAGCCATGTCATCTGAGCTTCTCATTTCAAAACCAATCAGCTCCCTATTCATTCACCTGCTCCTGGGTTTTGAAATACTCACTATGCACTTATCATCTCTCCAGTGTTGTTTTAGATCCTTTTCTAGTTTCTGCTTGTTTTGTTCTTTTGAATTTTGTATAGAAATAAGCAAGATTTCTGTTATAAACAAATATGTCATGTTGTCCTCTTTTTCATTTGCATTCATCAACAGTTTCTCAAGTACTTCTTCAGTGACTTCTGAATATTCTGCTGGATTACTCTAGTAAAGTACTCTAGTTCATATAAAAGAAGTCAAATTTTCCTTGCTATTTCAGTGGACAGCAACCTGTTCTGAACATGTGTCACATATCACAATTTACAATTGGTTTGTTAAAACTGGGACAGTTAAGAACTATTGAAAACAAAAGGATACTTAAATTGAATGATCCCAATTAAAGTTCATAATGAAAAAACTTAAAACTCATCGTCATGGTTTAACTGCAGCCAGCAACTAAGCACCATGCAGCCACTCACTCGCTTCCCCACCAACCAGTGGGATGGGAGAGAGAATCAGGAAAAAAAAGTAAAACTCATGGGTTGAGGTAAGAACAGTTTAATAGGACAGAAAGGAAGAAAATAATAATTATTATAACAATAATTAAATGACAATAGCAATAATAAAAGGATTGGAATATAGAAAACAAGTGGTGCACAATGCAATTGCTCACCACTCGCCAACTGACGCCCAGTTAGTCCCTGAGGGGCGACTTCCCCCAGCCCCACTCCCCCCAGTGTATATACTGGGCATGACCTCACGTGATATGGAATACCCCTTTGGC
>JAVJGG010000032.1:9219496-9258048 GCA_035590195.1 Aviceda cuculoides | reverse complement strand
CATCAGGGTGTTATCAACATTCTTCTCATACTGAACCCAAAACACAGCACCGTACCAGCTACTAGGAAGAAAATTAACTCCATCCCAGATGAAACTAGGACACTCACTAAGGCAGAACAATCTTAATACCTTTCTTTTGAAAAAAAATTCAATGCCACTATTGCACTGTAGTTCAGGTTTCACGGATCCAAAAGAAATCAGTGTTATCTTCTTAAGTGACTTTTTACAATCAAAATACATTACATTCCCTGTGCATGCAATTTTCAGTTTTACTGTGAACTTTTACCAATATTTACAAATAAGAAGTTCAGATCAATAACATTTATAAAGCATTTTGCACTATAACTAATGTGTAAAATATATTCTAGATATAAAATATTATAACACAAATTAATCTTTCTTAGAAAAAAACATGTCAATCAGCTAATATGAAAAAATAAGGCAGAAATAGTTAAACTAATAAGAAGACCCTGGGGGCTAAAGAACAATTGCTTGTATATTTTCAAATACCTATTCTATATCACACATTTAGTAACCACTCTCCTCAGTTCCAGTTTCTCTGAAATTTATCATCATTTTGCCAGTTACCTGCCTATTCAGGTGTTTCTTCAAACTTAAAAGAATTCAGTTCCAAGTCTTTTCAGACTTTGCTAGCCTAGACTGGACAGAAAAGGTTATTTCCTTTTGTTCTGACTGTAAGCACTTTCTTTGCAGAACTGAAACCTTATAGACATGTTCCAACAGAGATAGCTGAAACCTATCTGGAAGATGTGTGAACATTACCATTTCTTTTTCTACCTAATTTGAAGGGCATTGACAATTAGCTTTTGCTTAAGAGCTAAGCTCTGTCTTATCTGTGATGATAGGAGTTAATACATTAGTCTGTGTTTCAACTCTGTTCTTATCCTCTAAACTGAGGAATGTTTTACTGTGTTTGGATTACTCTCCAGTCCATTCAGACTATGAGGGCTTTATTTATCAGAACATATAAGTTTATTAGTCCCTGAGAAGTCAATAACATCTTTTTCTTACCCGTTTAGCTGATTAGCAGCAGCACTAATAACATACTTTTAAAAGTCAAGCTTTTTTGGTAGTCAAGAATACACCCTGGCTGATGTAAGTACTTTAGAAATTGAATGCATGGGGTTCTTTTATCTTTACAATATGCATTACTATATAAATTAAAGTGGTTTTAGTAGTAATACCAAATTTTCAAAAATTAAAAAGGACCCCTCTATGAAGTCAGATATTTATTTCTGATGTTTATTTAAAAAAACCTCATGAGTTCACTGCAAAAACTCTTCACATTCTCTTCACAAGGGGTGTTAATTTTAATCCTTGTTTGTAGGACATGCACTCATTGCTCAAGCTGCAAGATTTATTAACACTTTCATAAAGCTGTTATGAAGTATTTCATTGCATATTGATAAAAATGGACAGAAAAAAAGCTAATCATCCCATCCCCTACATATTACTAGCTGAAGGTTCCACCCAGGCAAGCCAAGGGCAATGGCTTTGGATCATAGCTTTATCATCAACAGTTTGCCTCAGGGAGTTACCATGAAAAGGTTGTAACCCACACACGAACTGAGAGACATGTATTCTTTCTAAAACAAACAAATGACCACAACAAAATAATAAAATTCTATTGCACTTCTTGAAAATAAACTAAAATCTCCAGGGTAGTCTTGTCACCAGCCTTTGAGGACATAAAATCCAGGAATATTAATCAGAAACATTCCAAAAGTCTTAAATATTTTGTTCATTAAAATCTTTTCATTACTGAATTTGTATCCAGATGTTCATGAAACACCTTTCAAACAAACTACAAATTTCAAGACAAATTAAAAATTATATTGACTTTATCAAACTCAAGGTGAAATTTCGCTGTGGTGTAGTCGGGTTGCTCTTATAAAAGTGCTTATTCTAAGGAAAGATTATAAATGTACTCTTCCCCCAGTTAGAAGTGCTGGATGACAGACATAACATTCCTAACATCTGCTGGTCATTAGTCCGTGTTGTATTAATTTGTTGTTAGGACCTTCACTCTCATTTCCACTATTTAAATTATACTGAAAATAGGAATGGACCACAGATAATATTTTAAATATGAACTATTTGAACCTCTGAGTTTCAAATTAAAAGTATTTAAGATATGCTCAAATTCAATACTTTCAACTAAAATTCAAAGCAAATTCCTGTGGCGGTGTTATTCTGGGGTTTGGGGCTTGTGTTTGTTGGTTTGTTTTTTTTCTTGCCTTACAAAGGCAGCTCTTTTTATGAAATTTGTTTCCCAGAGAACATACATTCTTCAACAACAGATGACATATGAGAGTTACCCTATTTTTTTACCCAAGATCATTTACAAGTGCCTTGGAAAAAATCAGAATCTGAAAATCAGTTCCAGTCTGTTCTTAAATTAAAAATTCAGCTGATAGTTTAATCATAATCAGATCCAAATAATACCTCTGACAGAAACAGAAGACTTGTACATTTTCAACTCTAAATCAGATAATTTTTTGTAGAATAAACAATAGTGTATTAAATACTACAAGACCAATTCAAGATTAAATTTTTGTTCATCTTCACCAAAGTGCTGCAAATATGGTTCCGGCTAGTACTATTACTACCTATGGTGGGTAACCTTTGCTGTCTGCTAGATGCCTACCAAGCTGCTCTCTCACTCCCCCTTCTCAGCAGGGCAGGGGAGAAAATAAGATGAAAAAGCTCATAGATGAAGATAAGGACAGGGAGATCACTCACCAGTTCCCATCATGGGGAAAACAGACTTAACTTGGGGAAGCTTAATTTAATGTATTGCCAATTAAAAGTAGCATAGGATAGTGAGAAACAAAAACAAAACTAAAATCATCTTCCGCCCCACACTTCTTCCCAAGTTCACTTCCCTCCTTCGTTCCCGACTCTTCTACCTCCTCCCCACCCCAAGCAGCACAGGAGGGATGGGGAATAGGGGTTGTGGTCAGTTTAGAACATTTCATCCCTGCTGCTCCTTCCTCCTCACACTTTTCCCCTGCTCCAGCGTGGGTCCTCTGCATGGGGTAAGAGTCCTTCAGGAACAGACTGCTCTAGCAGGGGTCCCCCATGGGCCACAGTTCCTGCAAGAAAACCTGCTCCTGCGTGGACTCCTTTCCATGTGCTGCAGCTTCCTTCAGGCATATCCACCTGCTCCAGCATGGGGTCCTCCACAGGCTGCAGTGTGGATATCTGCTCTGACATGATCCCTCATGGCTGCAGGGGGACAACCTGCCTCACCATGGTCTCTTCTGTGGTCTGCGGGAGATTCTCTGCTCCGGCACCTGGAGCACCTCCTCCCCCTCCTTTCTCACTGACTTTGGTGTCCGTGGGGTTTTCTCTCTCATATTCTTCTTGTTCCTCTCTCATAGCTGCTGCACAGTACTTTTTACCCTGTCCTAAATATGTTATCACAGAGGCACCACCAGCATTGCTGATTGCGCTCAGCTTTGGCCAGTGTTGGGTCCATTTTGGAGCCAGATGGAACTGGCTGTGCCCAACATGGGGACAGTCCCTAGTCACTTCTCACAGAGGCCACCCCTGCAGATCCCCTGCTACCAAAACCTTGCCACATAAGCCAAATACACGACCATAATTTGAAACAATTTTAAATTGCTTAACATTCTCAAAGTATATTGATATTTCAGCTTTACATGCTTCCCAGAGTTTTCTGTAAGACAATGTTAGTGATTTCTGCAAAGGTCTGGGTTCAAATCCAAGCTATAACACTCTTTTTTAATGCATAGGATAATTTTAGGCATAGAGATAGAAGAAGGCTTCCATCAGAGCAGAGAGGTTCTCTAGCAAAGCTGCAATAAGAGCTGAGAAAAAAAGTTTTTAAGATGGAGCTCATTAAGTTTCCGAGAGGAAGTTTATAAAGTACTTGCTGATGTCATGAGACTGAACAGCTTTTCTCTGTGTGCTATACTGTATCTTTACTGTGAATCATACAGTTTACGCGCATACCTGTTGAGTAGAGATAACATGGAGAGCTGGGGAGATTTTCTGGTTATTCTGGAAAAAAAACCCCTTAGCTAATCAAAAATTAAATCAAGGAATTGGGCTTGAACAGAAGGTTTCAAATCTCTGTGTACATGAACAGCAAGAATGAGGCAAATGCCTGATGATTCTGGAAACACAGTTTAAGATAATACTTACGCTACATGAATTGGCATTTCACCCTTCCTTTCCCACAGGCCACCAGGCTTTTCGTGCTCATGCAATCCTGTGGTGAACCAAATTGAGAAACTGATCTGAGTTAAAATTAATCTGAAAAAAAAAAAGACAGTTTTACCTCTGATTGGTTCCCTGATCTAGTTCAATGAGCAGCAGTGCAAACATTTCTTCTAGCCCAAGGGAGGAAGCAAAGCGGGGTGAGAATAAGCTGTCAGGTAGAGAAGGAGGTCAGGACTGCTGCTTAAGGCAGCAGTGTTAGCTGACATTGTACTTGAAACTGCAGCTTGAGGTGTTTCATATTTGCATTTTTTTCATCAAAACGAAATCTTCATGTTCTTCTCTTGATTAATTCTGATGTTCCCTGAGAAAGGACTGCAGTATGAGTCTTTACTTATGAATACTTAAAAAGTATTAGCCAGATGTTCTGCTTTCTTGAAATGAACAAGGTTTATTAATGAAAACAAAGTTGGGGTCAGTATTTACAACAGTGGTGTATTTACAACAGTGGGGCAATAAAAAAAGACCCAGACCAATAAAAAAAAAAAACTAAATAAAAAGACAGTATTCCATAAGTTCAAACCAACAATCTTTACAGCAGAGTTTCTAGCTTTCAGCAGCTCCTGTCGTTGAATGTTGTAGAAAATTAGGTCTCATGAAGTGCCTTATTTTTAAAGGTATTAATTTGATATTTGAATAGTTTTGCAGGCCACTGCACATGTATAGCTGTTAGACATGAAAACTAGCTGAGGAATGAATCAGTATTTTGATCTGCAGTGGTTATAACTTTTAAAGCCGTGATGTTTCCTCATAAGACTAAGATTCGATTTATGTAGCTATAAACAGGGAAGATACACACAAACCAGCCTTCTGTTGGAAAACCAGCCAGTTGAATGTACAGCCTTGGATTCATAGAATGACTGCTGCACTGCAGATTATATTAATTTAGAGCTGAAAATCAGTAAATACACAGTACCTATTGCATTACATCTGTACAATGCTGTGAAACAGCAGTTGAAATGAGGTAAAGATGCAGCAACATGTCATCTAGCAGTATTTGCTATCCTGTGACAAAAGATCACTTACACGGCAAAGAAATCACCTACTTTTTCACACATTCATGGATCATAGACTCCAATTAAAAACAAATAGCTTCAAATACTTGACAGGTAAGCAGACTTCATAGGTATTGCTTAAGAAAGCAAATTGAGGAAATCAGTTCCAGGTGACCAACTGATTCTTCTGATCGTTTTGATGGCAATATTTAAAAGAAATAGTATTTGCTCAGCTATGCAGCAACAGAGAGCATTTCAGTATCCTGGGCTCACAAGGCAGAAAGATGTGATGCTTTGTTATAGCTGTCAACAATTTGCTGCATTGCAGGCTAATAGTAGTGGTTTAGGACAGCAGTGTTAACACCAATGTTCAAAGACTCAGCCGTTAACCAGCACACTCGGGTTCTAAAATAAGATATTAATTGAGCACACAGGAGTGTTAAAATGCAAAAAAATACTGTCTCTTAATTTTGAACATTAGTAGATTTCTGCTAGATCTTTACCTCTGGTATTACAGCAACATAACAAAATCAGAAGCAGACTTTTCATGCAACAACCTCAGAGAATTGCTTATACAGTTGGGCAGATGAATGCAACAAAGAAATGGTAGATATCTATTTCTGCTCTCTCTTTTACACATGCATACAGAAACACTCATACAAAAGCACACATATACATTTTGTTTAATAATCCCAAATATCTCTGGTGCCTGATACGTATTTGTAGCTTGCTTTTCAATATTTCACATCTGCTTCATTAGAATAAATTGGAAAAAAATCCATACATAATAATAAAAAAGAATAGATGCTGCAAAATTCCATAAAAAAGTTATAAATAATCAGATTTTGTTTCCTGACTGAAAAAATCAACTATTTGATTCTCCCAAACATTGATATTCAGCAAGATATTGTCTCCTTCCCACATCTAATTTTTGGTAGCTATCCAGCAGTGAATAAAGATTTCAAGAACAACACACACACTGTCACAGAAAATCACAGCATAACTTTATATGATTAAGGTTGAAAAGAAACCTTCTGCTTAAAAAGCATCTCCCCTGTATTCCTTATTTCTATGTGGATTTCCCTGAAACTGTTTTTTGTCACTGGGATTTTAGGTGAACCAAAATTAGTTTTTGGAGCCAGAGGTTCACAAAATTGTAGCAAAATTTCCATAAACCCAACAAGTCCTTTTAAAAATGGAAGTGTTATAGGAGCCCAAACTATGTTCTAATGGTGCCATCACTAAACCTAATTACTGAATTTTCCACAGCTAGTGTGCAGTGCCTATTACCTTCAGGACACAAGCTTGAAAATGTCATTCATATAAGGTTTTTTGTCTCTAGAACACTACATGTACATTCAATAAAGTGATGGGAAGGCTCATGTACAGAAAGGGTGAAAAAAAAGCTTTGAAGGCAGTCAGTTGCTAAGTAGCTTGTTGGCTTAAAGAGACATACTGTGATCACTGAACCAGAGGTACAATCCTGTACCATTAAATTGAACCCTTCCCATCAGAGGTCCCATCTAACTTGTAGGCATGTTGATAGCATCTGTTTTTGTCAGAGGTGAATGTTATATGGGAGAAAATGAGCCTTGACAATTTGCACACCCAGCGTAAAAGAATTAGTCATGTATAGGTCATTGCAGAGTATGATACTATTTTTCTACCTAGGTGATTAAACTGGAAGATAACATTAATCAGTCAGCATTGATTAACTGAAAGCATGATGAAAAACACATTTTTTTTAAGTCCTGAGATCAAGGTCAAGAGATTTCAGTACAACATTATCTGTGATATTTGGGTATTTTGTTTCTTGGACTGCTTTGGTAGAAAGTGGAGTTTGGAAGTGAAGGGACTGCAACAGGGATTGGTGGAAGAGCCTGGAGGCTGTGATGCTGAGATGATGGCTTATGTGCAAAGGATAGACTATGAATGGGAGGGTATAGTACTAAAGGGACTCTTTAATGGTAAAAGGCATGAAGTATTAGAGATGAGAGGGACATCTTTACTGTTTTTTTCATATTGAAACTTTCTATACCATCAAAGATCCCAGATGTTTGCAATGGATGTGAGCTAGCACCCAGAAAAACATCAAATATAAGTGGTTTTGATTCACTTTTCCAAACTGGTTAAAAGAAATAGCATTAGGGAAGATTCCTTCTTTTCACCTCACCTGGGGGCCTGAGCACCTCTCCCTAAACTTTTGAGCAAACCAGAAAAAGAGAAGGGGATCTTTAGAGCATTTAAACACTTTTCTTCCTACACATTAACTAAAACCAAGGGTAGGGTCCACACTTGCAAAGCAGGAAATGTCTTCTCCCCACCTGTTCTTTGACCCAGGATTTGGAAATAGCCTGGGCTAGATCCTCTTACTCCAAATTGTGCCAGAATTGAGTAACAGAGGGGGCCTTTTGAAAGCCTTTTTCTGAGCCAACATTTCAGGAATCTCTGATTCTCTAACAGAGATGATAATCTCTGGATCACAAGTTACAGATGAGGTTTTAAAAAGGAGAAAAAAAAAAAAAGCTAAAATGCTGATGCCTAAACCATGTCTGTGATTTCTTTTCTTGAGCTTCCAACTCCACAGCAATGCCACCTCTAAACATTCAAAGCATACCTATTACCCCCATCATCACAACCTAGCAAATAATAAAGTACAGCTATGAATCATACAGCATCCTTTCTGTTAGCCATACCTTTGTTACAAATCTACGTGAAAACTCCAACTTCCAAAATAGACATCAAATTCTAGAAGTAGCACTTCTGTATCTCTTTGCAAAAGGAGGGTTGCAACAATAAAGAAAAAAAAAGAAAGAAATCTCTGAACACTTAAGTAAAAAGAAGTAAGGTACGGCAGTTAAACCTTCACTCTAGCTCTTCAAACAATGACTGAGCACATCTCAGATATTACATACTCACCCTTTATCTTTGCAGATAACATAACATACAAAGAAAAAGGCAAACTTAGTGAAACAGAGACTATTTTGCACTTTCTCCGAGGAAAGCAATCAGTCTGATGAACAATTTACCTGTGGATTAGTCAGGAAGTCTGCTCCGAATTCTAGTATTTGCCCTGTTATTCCTCTGCTAAAGTTGAATCAAGTCAACATTCTCACAGGTGAATCAGCTCAATAACACAGGTTAGACATGAAAACAGGAAAAAAAAAAAAAAAGATGTAATCTTTCTTTCAAGGTCATTTTCCACGGTCAAGTATTTCTTTCAAGGTTACTAAAAGGTCCAAAGAAGGAAACTGATTCTGATTTATGAATCTTAGGATTTTTACATACTGTACACTACATTCTGGGCTGCTTCTTTTGGGAGAAGCAACACAACATAGGGATGATCTTCATAATATTTTGCTCGTATAAGAAAAAATACCAACTGATTATAGTCCCATGTTTATTGCACACCCTCTCCCATGTTTGAGTTGTTAGGGGTTTTTTCATGTTAAACAAGAAAAGATTAACATTAACATATCTGACAAGCTCATAACCATGGGCACCAAGTGGGATGGCTAAGAAAAGCGACAAGAAAGTTACTACTGCTTAGGTTATTGTGTATTTACTCACATATATATAGAAATAGCTCCTTGGGAAAAATGCACTGGAGGGATTTCATAGTTAGTGTCTATTCAACTCTTAAAGTGATTCCATAAATTCCAAACAGAAACCCAGCGACACAACTTCTGAGGTGTGTCATAAATCACCACTACTAGATTCTTCAAGTCACACTGTAAAGAATCAAACTTCAGAACCTACAAAGGCTGTCGCCACCATGTGCCATTTTTTGCCTTGCACACATATTTTCTTTCTAAGTGTGATTTTTTTCCCTAGGCCCTGCTCTCTTCTTGAATTTTATGATAGTGTTTAGTGGAGAATATGACATTCATTTTTTTTGCAGGCAATTTTCAGATTAAATCTCATCTACAATGTAATATTTTGATACTTGTATTCCCAAATTACTTATCCAAAGTGGAAAAAAAATATCAAAAAGATGATAACTCCAAATTAGCATACATATTTTAATTCAAAACTCATGCCATTATTGTAGATATAGGTTTTCAATACAATCTTTACCCTGAAGGTATTCTTAGGCCTTCTACCCTCCACTGAAGCAAGAGGAGAGCATATATATGGCAAAAGGTACCAGTGCCTTTTGCTATCTGTGGGTGAATATGCAGTAAACATGTGAACCCCTGGCTTTTGCTATCTTGTAAGAAAGTAATTATATAGAAAGATGTTGAAAATAAAACAGATGCACTGTTTTGTCTCTTTACTAGGCCTCATCCTTTTGTTAAGTTCCTCTTGAGCTATGGCCTTAGGGATACTGCTGTAAGGTAATTCCATGAGCCTTCCCTAGTCCACATTTCAGATTTTAAAACCTCAATGTCGTTGCAGTAGTTGGCACATACTGGGAGAACAGATGCTAAGTGTTAGGAGATGGGTTTCTCAATCAGGCCTGGAACCTGGCATGGCCAATTTACATCTCTGACTGTAAGAGCTCAAAGAGAAAAGGAAAGCTTTCATCATACTTTTGATAATTTGCAGAGTGCAACCCCATGTGTTTAGCTGATTATGATACTGCTATCATCTGAAAAAAGCCTATGGAAATCTGTTTCTTGTGAGGTTACAGCTTAACCTTTCTGAGCTGAGTCAAAAACCGTCAAACTTTGAATTTGCTTAAATAAACTCAGCATCATAAATAAGTGTGAATAAAATACTATCAAAATGATACTGTCAATTCAGGGTAGCCATTTCACAAAGTAAAACAAGGGAAGAAGTATGTTAGTGTCAGTAATAAATATGAATATTTGAATGTTGGTATCAGAAACCCTAATTCGAAAGCCCTCAATTAGCTTGTACTATTTATAATAAGACTAAAAAATAAGACACACAGAAAGAAATTTAAATTGGGGGGAAAAGAATCAAATGTAATTTCATCAAATAGCTGATTTCTTTTTTGCTTTAAACATGTAAAATCTAGGAAAGTGTTAATTATTATTTAACTTTCTATTTCATTTGAGCATTCTGCAGCCAACTTTAGAAAGGGCATGGGGACTTAGTTTGTCCAGTAAGGAACTATCTTCACTCAGCAGAGAGGAGTAAAGGTTCAGGGACATATTTCCTGGCTGTTAGTCCAGCTCAGCTGGTGTCAAGGGAACAAAAATCTCCCACAGTTGCTTGAAGTCATATGGATATTCAAATTAGTTCCTCTACCTCTCTTTTCATAACCTCAGTATAGGGGACATTTCAAGGATGGGGGAGATTATGAGCAGAGGAAAAGCCAGATGACATGCTTCAGTGATACTTCAATGATGTATGTTCCCTAGTGAGCTGAAATGATTCAAATGAAAGTTTGTTTGAATTTGTTAAAAATTGACCTTAGAAACTGAAACAAATTACAGAACATTTCCCACTAGACTTACTTCTTGGACTTCTTATTTTTAATTATCATGCATTTCAATAGAATTGAGAGTCTCCATTCATTGTTCATGACCCTGCTATATAAAGGAAAATGTTTGTCCTCTTACTGTAGCCAGTGTGCATGTAAATTCTCCTAGTTCATGCCCATGAACTTCACTGTGGTGACAATGGTGAAGTTCAGGAGAATTTGACACAGAATGATTAGCGAACTGCATTTTGTTGCCTAAAAATAAGCAGGTTATACTTAAGTTAACAGAAACTCATGTGAATGTGAAAAAGAAGCAAACAAGAATTAATACTTTACTCTCTTGTTCCAAACACAAGTTGTTTTGTTTAAATTGCTATTTAAAATTATTTTTTCTTAATTACATACATGTTAATTGTGAAAACAGAAAGTATTGCATATTTATGTGCAAACAAGATCTGTTTAGTGATCAGCTGGATTTGGCCTCAGGTAAGCACTTTAAAATGTATTGCCATCTTAAAACCCATTTAAGTTGTTCCTTATATGTGATTAGATTCTGATCTGATCTTTGGTGGATAAATCTAGATTTCTTGAAAAAAAGTCTAGTGTACACTGTTTACCATCACAAACTTAAACCAGATATAAAAATCTTCACATCACCTACCAGATATAAAACTACAGAGTGGCTACTTGTGACACAGCTAAGAAAAGAACAGATATTCCCAATTTTAAAATACTGAGAGACCCTCACATAACAATGGTTTTTTCCCCTACCTTATACAAAAGATAATGCTCAGGGCTTGGGTGGTTTTTTTAAAATACTTTTGAAATCAAGCACAAACATTGTTTATGGAAAGGAAGCTAGCATGAAAAATAAAAGGAGCTTATTTTAATTTCAGGGTAGGACATCCATATTGTTCTCAAACTGTGTATGTAGTTTGGAAGTATAAGATGTAGACATAAACCCCTAAAAAACCTTATGGTAATAGTAACAGTATCAACAAAATAAAAAAGCATGCTGGTGTCCCAGCCTTTTCTGAAGTTTGAAAAATCTTGGTTCAGTCATTGTATCTTCGGAGATAAAAGCTGCAACATTTGCAATGTGGTCACAGGATACATTCAAAAGGTATCAGGTGTCTTCAAAAACATGTGGGTAGCCAGGCTTATGCAATTTGGTTAAAAGTACAGTACAGAGGCTGGTGTCACGTACCAGTTAGGAACCTGGTGTAACAGGGTGTGAGAATGCTGGGAACTAGAGGTGTCAGACACTGTACCCAGAAACAACATCGGAGCCTGAACAGACAGTTGAGAAGAGAGGAGACAGTATGCATCAAGTCCAGGAGGTGAAATGAAGCCTTGACCAGGCATTGCAGTCAAATCGAAAAGACAAGGAATTTATTTATTGAGGTTTGGGATAACAGGTAGTTGAAAGATTCACTGGGAAGAGGAACCCAGAAAGAGTATGATAAGGAAACAGAGACAAGATAAGCACTATGTCTGATGACAAAGGAAGTAACAGAGCTTCTGGTAGATGATAAAGTGTCAGGAATATTTTTTCACAGGCACTCTGCTGACCTGCAATCAAGCTTTGCTTGGGAAAGGCATAACCTGTGCTCTCTGAGACTTCTGACTGCTTATGGAATGATTCAATTCTACACAGATTTTTTTTATACAAGAGCTCTAATGTTAAATAAAGTGCAAAGATGAACAAATGGGAAAATATAAAATTTCCCTCTTCCCAGACAATGTATATATGTGTGTATATTTAGACAAGAGAGTGAACTCTTCAGGAATCTGCTTTGAGTGAACAAAGATAACCAAGATACTTGATGCATTATCAAGAAAAACTCATACAGGATCTCATTCTCCATTTATGGGAATTGGGAACAGTCATGGATAGAAACAACACCAAGAAATTTTCAGGAACAGAATGGGACACTGCCACTATATATGATATGTAGATAGACTGGGGGACATTTCTTTTTTCAGCAGCCCCTTCATCTTCATATAAGCAGAGAGCAGTAAGTCTCCAAACATGCTGTTAAAAATCCAGAGGGTGTGGAGTTTGAGTATGGTGGGGCTTGCCTTCCAGAAAGAGGGAATAATTAAGATGACCTGCATAGTTCCCAGAGGAGTTGATAAAGATGCAGTCTAATTAAATCATAGTCATTGGGTCTTGTCTTTCCTTTCATGTCCAGGACAAAACCCAGTTCTTGTACATTTTGTACACTCCCCTGAAGAGAAAGCGTTCCACTACTTTTTAATGGCTACTTTCTTCAAACTTTGCCTTTGAGTCTTTGTAAATCTATGTCATTCCTCTTCTACTGAGCCAGTCAAAAGATATGTACCTTGTAATGAAAGATGTGCCCTTTGAGTGATTTCACAAAAACACCATCCTTTATCATGATGTTGTGTTAGGGCGCAATTGTGGGCAAGATGGAGCATAGTCATACTGATTCCAGTGTCCTTGCTACCCAGGGGTTGCTTTCAGAGTGCTAAAGAGATGAAAGAGGCAATCAAGAAAGAGATTCCATTTCACTCTCTAGTGAAGGAACATTCAGCTTGTTTTTCTGCAGTGTGTTTCTGACGACTGCTGACACATGAATAAGAGAGACCTTAAGGCAAGTCCACATCATCTCATAAGATGCAACAAAGGCCACAAGGCTGGCTCACTTTTTTCTTACCATCTGACTTCATTCCACTGGCATTCTAAGTAAAGCACCTCATAAGAACAGAATTTGTTACAAGAAAAAAGGAGAACTAAGCCAGGAGGGAGAATTCTTCATAAAAGAGGAGGTACAGGAACTTGGCAGGGATATAGACAGCTGCATTTTTGTCCTGCTTGCTTAATAGTGTAAACAACTTTTGTTGGTTAGCTTTGTATGTGACCATTCAGGAAACCCTCTATAAAGACAATGTATCTTGTCAACCATTTCCTGTGTGTGTAAAATGTAATTCGTCACCCTGCACTGCCTTGGCAGCAGCCTTGTAAAGAACACACTGAATTAATGAATATTTCATAAAGATGTGATTTATTAGCATTCCTCTGCCTTTGCTTTGAAAAAGATCTATCCTTCAAAAGCTGAGTGCACAAAAGCTATCTGCAGGTATGGAAAGTAGACTGAAGCCCCTGAAGACAAAACCAGGATTTCTTAATAACCTCTGGGCCATATAGACTTTAGAAGAGATATTTAGTCAATCTCATATTAATATTTTAGATGGTAAAGAAATGCAGTACTAAGCTATTATACTGAATTTGGCTGTCAGAACCATGAGCTATCACAAAAAAAATTATTACCAACTCAGAATTTTTCAGTTTCATATATTTTGATGAACATGTAACAAAATAGGTCACAGCATAGTACAAATACCTCTGGGCCTGCTGAGCTACCCACATTTCCATACTGCTATAGAGCACTTTTCTTTCCCAGAACTCACCAGTAAATCTATCATATGAACAAATTATGAAGTTGTACGTACCTGTGCTTTTATCCTAACCACTAATGCTCTTGGGTACTCTCTAATACAACAACTGCTGTAACAACAAGTGTTCTTTTCCTATGATTACAAATATTTATTGTGTTCAACCAATATGCATAGTCCTGCATCCTACACAAAGATGTTCCTTTTCTGAGAATTTGCAGACTCTGACACGTGTTGCAATACAGGCACAAAATAAACCAGAAAATCAGGTGTGGTTTTGGTACCTCAGGCACCTGATGCTTTCTCTTGGTGGCATAAAAATATATTTTAACTGCATTTAATGAATTGCGCTGTTTCAAAAGTATTTGCATTTTTTTTCTCAACTCCCTTATTTACAGTGCTAGTGCAATCCCAGTATTAGTTGTCCACTGTGTATTTGATGCACAACACAGCTGGATTATTAAGCCCTTATCTTCAACTGTAGGAATTCATGCTTTCAATTCCGGAATCCTCTTATTCTGTGAAGATGGAAAATGCTGTGTAATGTTAGACCACTACAAAACAACACAGAAATACTTCACAACAAGAATCATCCATTATGGTTGTGTTTAAATCTCCTAGACTAAAACTTTCTTGTGTCCCTTTCTCCAGTGACTGGAAGATGCATAGCTCCTATGCATAACTTTGGGATGTGAGATCAAAGGAGGAAGATGCATGTGCGTGGCAAGTTATAAAGACAGGGTGATAGATGATACTTTTGTAGTGATTTTTTTTTTTTTAAATCTGTCTTAATTAGTTAATCGAATAATTTTCAATTGAAGAAGTACCCACTGCGTGTCTTTAGACTTCAGGGAGACAAATATGTACAAGAAGGGAAAGAGGCTTATGTTACAGGGCTAACATTACAAACAGGAAAAAGAAAACTAAAGAACTCCTGAGGCATACTCAAGCATAATATGATAAGCATGAGATAAAGAACCAGCAGGACTGGATAAACCTAACATCTGTATAGAAAAAATTCCTGCAGAGTTTGTCTTAGAACCTGGAAGAGCTTTCTCACCTACTGAGCTAGGCATCTAAGCCCGAAATGTTAAGGGAAAATACGGAGATATTCTTCCTAGAAGTTGGCTGTTGTGCAGAGGCATTCATCTGGGAAAAATATACCTATAACCCATTAAGAGTGTGTACCAGGTATCGTGCATACTTCAGATAAAGCTTACGAAATGCACAATCAAATGTTGGTATGATGTGCATAGAGAAATGAAAAACTGTTGCACATTATCAGAAGATGACATTGTCAGACATGTCAGAAGAAAAGCTGCCTTCACTCCCTTTTAGGAGTCATTCCCTGGAGTCTTGATGGATATTGTTGGTTTATTCTATGATCACCACAAAAGCAGAAAAACTGTGGTTGTGCCCATGTGACATTATTTTCTCTGCAGACGCAATCCTTTTCCTAATGCAGAAGTTGAAACTGTGTCAGGAATTAGATTTCACTGACTACTAAAGGTGGACGAACATACCGTCAGACAAGGGAAAAATTTATTTACTTTAGTTTTTCAGGATTTGTGGAACTAAATGAGGTAGAACAAATAGTTAGGCTGAGAGATTCAAAGGGACACTTAATTGCAGGTTGCTAATATATTGAAACAGCAAGTGATTAAGTTAAAATTTTGCGGTACTTACCCTCCCCAGATAACCCGGCATACAATCTGACTTAATCACCTATCTAAATGAAAAATCGGAATTTTTTGGATGTTGTTAGAGATTTTGGGGAGGGTAGCACTGAACAAGAGACTGAAGCAGTCATTGTATGTACTCAGTGGGTCATTAATAACTTACATTACATGAGGGATTTGCAGAGCAGTATCTTGTCAAGGAATTCCAAAGATAAGTTACAGTAAAAACTTATGTAAACACTTACTTAGGGCTTAAAGCTCATCTTCTTAAATCTTGTTAAATATCAGCAGATGCAGAACTGTTGGGAAATGTCTTTTGAAGTCTTGGGAAAGGTTAATAACTTTACTAATAAAGTAAATAAAAAACCCTTTTCCAACAAGGTCACATCAACAACTGTGTATGTCAGTAGGTTAAAAACCTATCACAGCTGGGAGGATGTTGTTAACTTCAGATGTGGCAGGAAGAAGGGAATTCAAACTGAGCACAAGATAAAAAAGTAAAGTTTGACAAATCAATTCTAATCAATTTTGTGATTTTTGGCATCATCACCAAAGAATGGTACAGAGTCAAACGTGGAGATTTTGTAGTCATTTGTGAAGCAGATACACAAGAAGTAGGAAAAATGTCAGAGCAGGGATTTATAACTAAATCTTTATAACTGAATTCTCAGATACAATTCAGATGCAGAACTGTATCTGAGAATACTGTGAGGAAATAGTAAGATAAGGTTGCATGCAAATCACTGGAGAGTCAACGCGTCACTGTGACTGATGCATTTCTTTTTTGGATGGCCCACCAGATGACATAGAGAAAAGAATGCCAGCACACTGAATTTAACTGGAAAGCACTCTTTCTTCAGAAGAAAAATAAAACCTGTTCTCATCACTGATGTAACACAAGATTATGTTAAAAGGCTGACTGGTCCTTCAACTGTATATTGAGGCAGGTCAGCTAAATGCTGGCTGGATTACACAGTCACGACAAACTCACATTGATGACATTACCACCTTCTGAAATCAGAAATAAACCAAAGAAAAATGGAATTATTTGTGGAACCTACCTACAGAGTTCACACTATTCAAAGGGAAAATCAGTCTAATGTAGTTCAAAAATAACTTGAGAGATAAAGGAAGAAATGTATCCTAACCCCTTAAATGTGAAGGCCATTATAGATTGACCCAAATGTCTAAAGTCAGTCTTTCACAGGACTTCCATGATATTACAGAAGCTTTGTGGAAAATTTCAATGACATTGTTGCTCCTATTACTGCACTGTGTAAAAAATAGAAGGCTAACAAAATAATTCTGGCTGAAGCTTTTCAGAGAGGCTTTAAGCAGGTAAAGCCATTCTTGTCTAAATCTTTCTTGTCACAAACTTTGAGAAAATATTTGAGAACATGTCCAATATTTGAGATGTGCTTATGAAATTTGGGAAAGACAGAGAAAGAAAAAAAAGCCACCTTGTTAATTTTCTTAAGGAAAAAAAAAAAAGTGAGCAAAAGTTTTCCATTATAGAGAAAGTATACTTTCAAACAGCAGAACCATTATCTGATCGATTGCAAATGTAAGCATCTCTCATACTAGTCCCCTTTAATCTGGTTTGACAGAATGAAAGAAACATATTCTAAATTGCTATAATAGAGCCTTCTGCTTCAGGAATTTAATATGAGAGTTGTTCATATCAAAGGTAAAATGTCATATCAAAGTAGTAGATGATTTTTTCTGAGCACTTTTCAAAATAGTAAATGGGATGTTTACATTTAAATTATGCAAACATATTTTTTCTTTTCTTTCTGCCTTAACCTTTGGCTTGTGTCAAGAGAGACTTGGCAAACATCAAAGCACTGTAGTCCCTACCTGTGTCATCTTTAAAATAAATGTATTAGGCCATTTATCAATGTTGAATTTCCTGTACAGGTCTCAAGATCACAGAAAAGCCAGGGAGAATAAGAGGGGAAATCATTTAGAAACCTGCAGAGGTTTCTATAAACGTTGTTAATGTAGTACATTAATATGATAGAAGCATTTCTTAGTGCCTCACACTAGCCACAGAATCCCTGATAAGTGATAGAAGAGAGGGAGGACTGTTTGAACTTCAGGGGTCTCTACCAACTCATTACAAATATACAATATATTTGTATTTAAAAATTAATACATTATTTTTACATTACTAAATAATACTGAAAAGAACCAATTGCCTCAATTACTAAAATAAAGGTTAATTCCAGTCAAACATATCACACAGATATCAGATAGTACTGCCTAGACAGAGGATGAATTTTTCTTTCTGATTTTTTTTTCCACTTTGCAGTTACCAATATGTAAGTTTTATTGCCACATTATGACTAACGACACAGATACTAACATTTTTTCTGTGATTTCATGAGTCCATCAAAGTACAAATGTGTATAATCTAGCACATTGATTTTCTTAAAAAAAACCAAAACTTTTTTCTTACATAGCTTAAAATGTGTGGCTTTTCATATCGCTAAAACTTAGGGATTTCAGTCAAAGCATTTTGGAGACCTAGGTCTGGTGCTTTATGACACTACTGCTCTGCTGTCTGCCCTGTTTCTCCTCTGGAGGGTTATGTACATATTGCCTGGACAGCTGGCCCTGTGTTTGAGACTCTTCAGCACCCCAGACTTTGGTCAGCTGTATTACATCAACTGCTTTCATCAGCATTTGTCCTGAGATAGTCTGTAAAATATGGGTGAACATGTCGTGGAAGAGTCATATCTTAAACTGCCTTTACTGAGTCTACCACATCCTGCTTCTCCGTTACACTGGGCATGAAACATGAACGCAGGCGGAAAAGAGGAAACACAGTGAAAGCATAATCGTGGTGATTGTTGTTTCTGGGTTTAGGTTTTTGTTTTGTGGTTGTTTTTTTTCAATGATGTGAGTATTCATATGGTTTGCAGTCTAATGATTTTTAAATGATGTGAGTATTCATATGGTTTCCTTGTCTAGTTCAAGTGAATGCAAACTCATACCTCTGTGTTTGGAGCTTCTTAGGTCAACTGCAAAACCTAAGCACAGCAGGCTCACTGAAGAATGATTTTTAGCCTTAATGCCCAGTTTTCTGTGTTTCGGTGATTTAAAACAAATCCTATTTATATGGCTTTTCAAGATTGTTATTCTGGACTCTACCGACACGAGTATAGACTTTAATATTTGAATAATAATATTCCCATGGACTGCTAAAAATTTATCTTTGGATGTTATCTTAATGTTTTCTTTTTGTACGTGTTGAGAACATGGCATTAAGTAATGAATATAAATAGCCACACTTGGTGAAGAATACAGATTTCTTTAGCAAGCAGTCTGAAAATGTTCATACGTTATTGTCTTAAAAATGTATTGCAAAAAAAGGGAATAAGCACAAGGATAATGCACACGTTTGTGAGTGCATAAAACTTCTTAAATGGCAATTGCTGATTTATGATGTGTCTTTTGCTATACACTTCATAATGTGTATGTTATATCCAAATTCTCTTTTAAAATGTATGTCACGGTGAATATGCATGGAGGAGAAATTCAAAGGTTTTTTAACTATTCTGAATTGCGTAATAATGTATCTATTTATCCTCACTCATTCAGTAATATATTTATTAAGTTTTAATATAGAGGTCTCCAACCTGCAAAACTTCCACAGGGCTCTGGGTAGGAATAAGCCTCTGAAAATGATTAGAAATATCTTTACTGTGTAAACTAAATGTATTCAAGAAGTCTGATTTGAAGGCAGTGCTGAACATCTTTTTTTTTCTTTTCTTTTACAAATAAATAAAAGCAATGCCTGTGAAAGGGGTGGATAAGTAATTCTGGACATTGGTGTTCTGTTGAGTTATATAACAAGGAAAGCATAGAAAATGACAGGTAATATCACAGGCAAAGTGTCCACGAAAGTTAAAACTAGTGAACCATCAAAAAGCCCTCAACTGTGTCTTCCTTTATATTGCAGGCGTGATCATCACAATTCATTTCGCTTCATGCTGTACATCTGAAATCTGGTTCTCTACAGCTGAAGAACCACTATAAATGCCTTTTGTAGTAAATTAAAAGAAATATGCATTTTTTTTAGGAAATCAGCCATCTAACTTTTTTACAAGATACTTCAGGATGACATAAACCTTTCCTGTAAGTATTTTATTTCTGTATGTTCCCTATGAAGGCTGCCTGGGGTAATTAACAAGAAGAAGCAGAGTTCACAAAAGCCTGGTCAAGAATCTTACTCTCTTTACACATTTTTGTTGTTGTTTGAATATATTAGAAATCAGAAAATGAAAAAGTGTTATGAAACTGAGACCTCAAAATGCATATTGCATTTATGAGGCAAAATTCCCGAACTGATCGTAGCATTATAGGTCCAGTTCAACTTTAGAAGCAATTACAGAGCAATATTTGCCCCCAAAATTCTATTGTTATTTATCTCATGTTAGTGCACTAGATTGTAAACACATTTCTAAAATTTGGCCATTATGTTGAAAAGTTTGGCTGACACAGGAAAAAAAGATACTATAAGTAGTACCAGAATAGATACTCTGGAACACAATGAGCACAGAAAAAGAAAATACAGATCATAATTAGAAAGGAATATTCAGAGCCGTGTCCAGTTACTGAGAGTAAATACTTCCATGGAAATGCAGAACAGCCCAAGTGACAATTATTAAGCTGTTATCAAATTATTACAAGCTTCAGTAGAACTTTTTGACCTTCCAGAAGACTGGAATACAATCTTGCACAACACATGGCTAAGAGACATCATCCTTGTAGGAGAAGCAGCTCCCACTTTGTTACAGTGAGCTATTGAATTAACTACAAAATAATCAGCCACACCATTCTCGGAGTCCACAGATATAGGAAATCAGAGGAGTCAGAACACCAGTAATAGTGGCCAGTTAATATTACCAGAATTGAGCACTTAGAGAGTTTTATGGTCCCAAATACCCAGTCTATCAGGAAACAATAGACTCAGCCAGATGCAAAAGCTATTCTCTGCATCCTGTGGAGCACAAAATTCACTTCTTACTCCAATTTCATTGAATGCTAAGAGCAAGAAAGGAAAGCAAAACATAATTTTATGTAATTTAAATCAAAAATTGGAAGGACAAAGTGAGTCAAGTGCTCAAATAGGTACCCCTTGAGTAAAAGGTATCCCCATTCTTATTTTAGACGTATTTTATATAATCTCTGACACAAACATTCTTTAATTTTTTGTCCATCCAAACCCATTCATTTCAATAGAATTATAGAACTTATTAAAATTTGCTTTAGAATTCTAAGAATGCATTTCCATTCTTTGCAACACCAATGTAAATCTGGATTGATTGCCTGTGAAACCATAGCGCACTTCTGGAGTCAACTTATGTATGAGATTTGCATCAGACTAGAACTGTATCATACAAATACGACTTTGTCTGTTATGTACATCTTTCCACACAGACATTTCGCCATTTAATTTGGAATTGCTTTTGTTATATTCAAAAAAAAATCAGTGATTTTGAGTTCTGAGTAGACCTAAACAGGTATCAGCTTTGATCAGATCTCTTTTCTCTACCCATTTTAATTTGAAAAAAAATACCAATTTTGATGTTGTTACCAAAGGAAGTATCTTGTTAGTTGGTTTTACTAAATCTTATTTATACTGAGAAATATATTACTCCATTTAGTGAATTGCTTTGCAAATATACATGTGCATTCATATAAGGAAAGTGACAGCTGTTCTTGATAATTTACTGATTTGCAGAATATTCCTTGACTCACCAAACTGTATCTCATAGCTGAATGAAATATTGCAAAATATTTTTTCAGACCTGACCTCCAGGGATGAAGGTTTTCTTTGTATGACTTGTTAACTACTATAGATTATGAGAGAGAGAGAATATAAAAGTAACTTTTTTTTTCTTTCTCTTTTCTTTCTTTTCCTCAGGAGATGTCACTAAGAAATGTAGGCCCTAGGGATCCAGGACCTAAACTAAACATTTCACTTGAAGTACCACAAGCAAGTCAAAGATTCCCAGACTATCAGACTGCAGTACACAGTGGCAAAGTTATTTATTTTTAAAAAGGTTTCAAAAATGCTGAGAATTGGACTATGCTGAGACAATAGGCAGGCAAGAATAACAGTCAACTTATTGCCATGGTACAATACAAATTCGGTATTAACCACAACAGAGATCTGCATTATAATATTGATGTTTTAGCTGATACAAATTTTTGGATCAAAGTGTTGTTGTACGAAGATTAAAGGCTTGTCTACCACTAACTTTTGTAAGACCAGTTCTCTCAACTTGCCACATCAGAAAAATTCATTGTATGAACATATAACATTCACAGGCTAAAAAAATGAAATTAAATGGATGCAAAATTTGAATGAATCATAGGTATTGTCTTTCAGAAAGTAATTATTCTCTCAGAATAGCAAACATATGTGTGATTGACATAGGAACAGAATTTGATTCTGCACTGACTTCCTCTTTCAAGGTGATGTGCTTCTTTAAAACTGTATATAGTGGCAGTCCTGGGCTAGTGAGTTTACCTAATTTTTTTTAAAAAGAATTAATGCTGGAAAGAAACATTTTAGTGGTGAAAAATTCCTACCACAATCAGGACACAAAAGTCAAGTATTTTTCTATTTAACCAAAATGACAAAATGTGTCCTTATTAATAATAATATTTAAAAATAATATTCTACATTTGTATATAGAGATATTTTATTTCAGGATCTGTTGTGCTTTGGAATAGTGAGTAATTATTTTGTTTTATAGTTGGGAAAGTTAGGAACAGAAACAATTTCCATATTGTTACTACCCTATTGGCTGTGAAAGGCATAGGGGAAGAAAGAAAAGTAGGACAAATGAGGAAGACGTAACTTTGTGATCTGGCTACTCTATACCATTATAATAGTTCAGAACGTAGCATTTATACAGTATGTAATTTAAAACACAAATTTTGGAACTTATTTCATCAAGAACCATGTAGACCTCCAGCTAACTTTGAAATATGGGATGTGCAGAGATAAATCTTAATTTTACCTCCATTCTTGCAGTTGGTAGAAGAAGAATGCAATAAAGCAAAATAACAGCTTCTGTGTTTCATTGACAAAGCTTGCATCCATCATGATGTTTCACTGGTCACCTTTGTGAATATATCTTATTTTACTACTGATGCTAGTTTATTTTCTGTATGGGCCAAGTCACTATACCTTAGCACCTCATCTACCAGTTCTTTAATAGCTTTGAAGTCCTATAAAATGAAATAATAAAAGAAATGTACAGAATAAAACCTTTGTAATATATTTGCATTCATTTTTGCTAGAGAGTGTTCTCATTCTAGAGAGCTTTTTTGCTTTAAGAGAAAGTAATATGAGTGCATTGCTATGGCAACCTTTTCATCTTCATGTTTTTTCCCTAGTGGAAATAATTCATCACCAATTATGTTGCATTTTCTGTGGCTTGGAACTTCACAAGCATGCCTTGCTTTTACCTTTACTTCTGATTTTGACTTTGTTAACATTGTAATACATTTCTGCCAAAATAATAATTTGCTTGCTCCGTAAAATTTGTTATATTTGCACCTAAATAAATTCAAAGCAGAAAAAAATGAATACATCATATTTTTAATCTTCATAAGTCCTTGCAAATGTTATGTAACTTATTTTCAATGTAAGAAGAAGAGTGATTAAATGTAATTATTGTTTCACTGGCAAAAAAATACAATAAAGTGATATTTTCCATTTTACTTACATTTTCTAAGGACTGAAAACTCTTACCAGCAAGCCCCCTTTCAAGCTTTGTTCTTCCCCCAGGCTTGCAGTGAATATAAATAACTGTCATAAATTGTGCCAACAAACCGCTGAAGGAATTCAAACTGCAAAAGTAAGGATGCCTTACTGTGCTGCTGTGCCCATTACTTCACATACAGCACAAGCTCTCATGTCTCATAGTTTGTGCATATGCACATGCGCATGTCTGTAATGTTCTCAGCTGCACTATAAAGTATCTTTGGTTACTGTAGATGATGGGGCATGTACAAGATTCTGATTCTTCTTCAAATAAACATATATTTAAGTGAATTAAGGTTCAGAAGGAGGCAATAGAAAAGGAGAAATTACACAGGGAGTTGATCAGCCTAGTCATAATAGCAGTAGGTTTAAGATGGTCTCAGATTAAATACAAATTTGTGAGGGATTTTTTCCTATAATAACATAAACTCTTTTAAATACACATATGTGTGTTTAGATGAATATTTATTAATTATGCAGATATTGATGTATACATAGTTATGCTTAAAATATTCTTCTAATATATAAAGGTATATATAAGTGCAAATAGAATATGAATCATTAGATAAATAGCTATTACACATATGAAAACTATTCTATCAAAGCTAGCTGAAAATTAGAATTAAATTCTGCACTGTATTTATTATTGAAATATACAACAAGTATTTCAGAAACCTCTGTGTCATTCAAGATCTTACTAGCTTTCCAGCCTCTAAAGTGTTATGCAGTGGCATGCAGAAATAACTGAAGCAGTTCATGCAGCAGAAACAGTATAGCTGGGCTAATGCTGGCCTCCGCCTCGCGTAAGCATTCCTGCCAAGATATAAAATGGGAAAGTCTGAAACATTATCATTACAAGAAGTTCACTGGTACCCTTCTGGCATTAGTTCACATCCTGCCAATGAAATGCTCACTAGTCCTACTTTAGATAAAATACAATGAATCATCTCAAACTTCCAGTTTAAACTAACCTTGCTTAAATTGATCTTGTTGGACCAGATAAAGGAACAGTCAGATGAACCAGTACCAGCAGAGCTTTTGGGATGGCAACACAAAAGAGAAGCAGAGACAAACAAGTTGTTGGTAGTAGCATCGTCAAAAGCTAGTAGCTGTTAATCTTTTCTGATGAGGCAACTTTGATTTTAAAACCTGAGATAGCAGAACGTCAAGTACATACCTGAGTTGGTTTTGAGAATGCTATCTCATTTAATGGTTTTAGAGCTGTCCTGAACTGCCTATTTAACGGCAGGCTCCGTGGCTGTGTCAGCCAAACAGCAGCTCCTGAAACCATTTGACTCTTCTCCCTCCTCATGCTAAATACCCCTCTTGCATTTGCCTTTAACTTACTTGTGTCCTGATAGACTCTTTTTGTGGGCACTCTGTTGTTCTTCCACGTGTAGCTGGATTTCCTCTTTTATCTTAATGAAGTAGTACTGCTACTCAGTGTCAAAAATGCTCTAAACATAACATTGTGATCAGATCAAGGTATCACAAAAAAAACCCTACAAACAAACAAACAAACAAAAAAACCAAAACCAAAACAAAACCAAAAAAACCCAAAACATTTTTCCCATGTAATTTGAGAAATAATTTTGTTAAACCCTCTTAAGCCTTCACTTAACCTATGACTCTGAGGAGGTATTTTGCTGTAGAGCAGATTCAGCACCAAAGTGGTTCTGCAAATGTTGACACACAGAAGATTAAGCATCAATATTTATGTAACTGTAGGTCTGAGTAGCAGCTGAAAAGCAGCCCTGGAGATTTTGGGAGAGTAAAAAGAAAGGTGCCTACATATCTTTTGAGACCTGGATCAGAGAGTTTAAAATGTCAAGCTGAGAAAGTACTTTAAAAAAAAGGCATTTACAAACGTGAAACTTGTAATTATGGAATGACTTCAGCCATGGACCCGGCCAAGTGAAAGAGTTGGTCAGATCAAAAAGCATAAGTGTAAGGGTAAATAAGTTGTCTCTATTAGTAGAATAGAATTCTGCCAATACTAGGAGAAACTGTTCAGGAAACAGAATTTCAATAAAATGTATTAATTTTTAATTCATAAATAAGTTTTCATCTTAATACCTAAATTTTTAGAAGTTCAGTGAAATAATATATTCTTTACAGTCTGACTTCTTCTTTCATGATAAATTTCTAGATATAAAATTTGTATTTGAAAATGAAATCTGAAATGTTTTTTTGAAATGTTGAAATATTTATACATTTGATCTCTTAATTTCATTCTTTTCTAAAAAATCAAAGTCAGCAAGTTTCAAATGATAATTTTTATTTCTACAACAAGATTATATGATAAAATGCTAGGTTCTGTTTATTCAGGATAGATTTTTAGAGCACTTGAGTAATTGTTACAAAGCAGAAAACAGGTGGGATTACTGAACATGTACTTTGTACCCATGGATACTTTTTTATAATGTTTTAACATTGTACCTTTGGTAATGATGTTATGTTCCTCAGAATGTTAAGATGAGAAGAAATTTTTTGGACATAAATCTAGCAGGCTCATTTTAGAGCTCTGAAATCGTTACCTTTATTGCTGCCTAAAGACATAATGCATCACTTGCAGTGGAAGGCAGCAGTGGCATTTCTCTTCCATCTCTTCCAGGCTTGGCTTCAGTTTTTATACTAACGCATGTGCTACATGTCTTGGAACTAAAAAGACTGATGCATAATGGCAAAAAGATGCAGCACATCCTACAAAAAGGCATACTTTTAGGGTAGACATTCTATGTTTTGGTATAAGAAATGCAATACTTCATATTGTTTTAATCACAGAGCAGCAGGTGGAATCTGGGACATCACATTCTTATATTGCTTTATTTTCACTGTTTCATATATGGTAATGACCAGTAGAAATTAATGGGATCTTTTAAGTGACGTGAGATCACCCTCCACAGGAAATACTGTAGAATGCAGAATTCCTTGATATCCTGCAAGTTCCAGTAATATCTCCATGCACTGCTGTACTTTTCCAAATATTGCACAAGCATTCTTCACCTGTGATACATCCTGTTCAGTCACTCCATGTTTACCAATCTTGTGAAAGCCAACAACCCTTTCAAAACAATGAAATATACTTAGCCTTTCTACTCCCATATCTCTCAAAAGATATGCTTATAAAAATAGATAGAGAATTATCACATAGGATTTTTCCATCCCTAACAATTTTTGCAAGGTCATTGGTCACAGCCTTCATCAGTTCACCCTCCCCTGATATAAGTCTTGAAAAGGATAAACTTGTTTGAAAAATCAGTTACTGTTCTGTTCCCTTTTCTTTTTTAAATATATATCCACATGCTTTGTCTTCAAATTATTTAATTTAAAAGTGCAATAATACATATTTTCTAAATTCATAGCAGGAGTGATCCACAATATAATGTCTTTTCTCTTATGTAAGCTTAGATAGAAGGTAATTAAAAAGCCATATATTACCATTCCTAGATAAAAGTCCCAGGGATGAGGAATCTCTGTCTGTGTTAATTTCAGAGAGAAACACCTTTAGTC
This sequence comes from Aviceda cuculoides, assembly GCA_035590195.1. Taxonomy (NCBI): domain Eukaryota; kingdom Metazoa; phylum Chordata; class Aves; order Accipitriformes; family Accipitridae; genus Aviceda; species Aviceda cuculoides. The sequence continues at coordinate 9,230,997 of JAVJGG010000032.1, read as the reverse complement.
TGGGTACTACTGAAGCTATTTATTCTCACCCAGTCCTAGGTGTTTGGCCTCCCCATGGAAAAATACATATATATATGACACAGTTTGGTGATGTCATAACCCCATTTTGGGGTTTGGTAAGATATGAAGGATTGGTAAGAGTAGAAATTAAAGGCAAGAAGTTCAAAGAAAATGCATATGTCCTTGTAGATTAATGGCTGTAATCAGGAATCTGTGAGTTACAGCAGAGAGGTAAGCAAAACTTCTCTAACAGGTGTCTGTCCTCTACGGAGGAGAGGTTAATCCACAGAAAATGAATTTACAAGGTGTAGTTATTACCACTTTGTTTTAGTGATTTGGCAACATGTCCTTTTCTCCATTCTTTGCCCCTGCTCAGCCCATCACTGTGCATGACTGTTCTCCATTCTCTAACCTAACCTTTCTTTTTCCTTTCCTTGCTCCACCACTCTTCCTAAAAGTGTCCCAGAGCACTCTAGTCCCTTTTTAATGTTATTTCTCCTTTTCATTTTTTCTGTCCCACTTGAGAATCCTCTTAGAAGGCTGTCCCATACACCTGGAAAACCATGACAAGCACTGGCCCTTCTTCCAGTTTGTTTCTGGAGCTCTCCCTCTGGACAACCGCCTCTTGCAGTAGCTGTGCCTATGGCCCTACCATTAAACCACCGCAGCATCTTTCTGAGGAGAGTAACACTCTGGTATTTCAAACTACTCTGTTCCAGGCAGACTATGATGTTTAGAAGCAGCTCCCTGTCAGCCCAATTCCTGTTCTTAAACCGGACCCACGATGAGCTTTCAGCGACTGCTTGGTAAAGACAGTGGTATCACCGTGTACGACCTCCCATCATGAATGGTTTCCAGGGGTGTTCTCTGTTCTGTACCCTGCAGGGACAGTGAGCAGGAGACCCTGATCCTTACAGAAATATACAGCACAAACACGGGAGCAGTGATTCTCAAACCCGATTTGTTCAGATAGCAGGATCCTGCAGACACTGACGTTGTACGCAGGAGGTGGGAGGCGGCAGCCGGGGGCTTCGCGCCGGGTCCTGAGCCAGCGCGGAGGGAGGCAGGGGCCAAGCCCACCTTCCCCTCTCTCCTGCAGGCTGCGCGAGGTCCCTGCTGCCTCCAGAGCTCCTCTTGCTCCTCAGCAGGCGGAGGAGCAGCAGCTCTCCGTGGCTTCCCAAGACAAGACAGCGAGACGGATATTTGGCGGGTGTGAGAGGGGCAGCTATTACTGCTTTTTGACATGCCTTTGGGCACTACCAGTGCACACACCGTGCTTGGAGACCCCTTCTGATACACATTTGAATGAATATAATTTGTCGTTGTTAACATGCTCTTCTTTTCCCCAAACTATCAGACCATTGATCATCTCATGATTCAATCCTATAGTTTGTGCCTAGTAAACTAGTGTTACTGTTTTTCTGAATTTCAGAGGTATGCATTCTGGAGGGGAAAAAGTATGTGTGTCATCTAGAACAAATCAAATGCCTTTTTTTAACCTTCAAACAGTGTTCATAATTTATATTAAATGAAACATCTTTTAGAACAATGTATTTATTTTTATCTTTTGAATATCGTAAATATATTCAAAAGCTTTGGATTGCTGTCCCACCTTAAAATAAAAAAACCTTCAAAACTAAAACTATAAGCAAAAGAAACCTTAAAAACAATCAATATATTTTATTAACATCAAAGATGACTTGTTATAGTTATTATAACTGTATATATTATTTTATATTTTGGGGTTTTATCCTTAACATTTTGTCTTTGATAAGGACAAAAAATCACAAAAACTTTAAGAAAACGCTGAGATTCAAAATTTTGTATGGGATGACTTATAAAGAACAAAGTGAAGGCTAGAGATAGCTGACAACTTATAGATTAAATTTATTTAACCTGTCAATTCAGGCAAACTTTGCCTTGTTAAATTTTACTGACATACCAAATGGCAAGAGAATAGGAGAAGGCAATAAATAAATTGGAAGTTAGTTGACTAGATGATGCACTGATACCTACCTAGGATTCTCAGAAAAATTACTGTCAACTTGGTCTTGACACTGCAAGTACAAGCAGAAATATTCTTTTCAGTAATAGTAAGACAACCTCAAAAGATTCCACAGCCATGAGAAACTCACAAATTATTATCTACCAAAACTAATCTGGGTATTTACATTTTGGAATTTGCTTTTTCTATCTTTATTTCCAACTGTGTTTTTTCTTCTCATACCTCTAAAATGATCCTTCCCCTTTCAAATATGGGCGATGCTCAGAAACCATTGATTCTTCATTTCCCTTGTACCCAAAATTGCATTCTCTTTGATAATTTCCAGCCAAAATGCACTCCAATGTGCATTACAACATTTCAGTAGAAAGGCTGTTAGAAACTTGCAAAGAAACAAAGTTTCTGAAATAAACGAAGACTGCTTATTTATCCTGCTCTTTTTAAAAGCAGTTTAAACTCTATCCAGAGAACAGCTGACAGATAGCTTATTTTGCAAACCATGAGACGATATTTGCGGTATCTTGGTTTCCAGTCTAAAATTAATCTCCATCTAATCAGTAAATTAAATTCACCCTGTTTATATTTTTGTGGTCTGCTGATGTAATTATAGCTGAAGTGTGGAAGAGTTTTTGTTTTCAGCCCAAGAATGAATTTCACTCTGTCTGGACCTTTCAAATCAAACTATTCATACAGAGCTTCACAAAAAGATTGAAAACAACTAGCATATGTCTTTCTTTCTGAGAAGAAGTTAGATACATGCATAACAATAACAACAGAAAACTTGATTCTATAGAAGTCTAGCTGAAACTGCTATAAAGCTGCTTTTCAGTGTTTACCTCCTACTCCCTGAAGATAATAAGACTGCTTTCCAAAAGATTTTCACCAGGGTCCCGTGTGATTCTTTTTCATCTCATCTCTACCACTCCATGTTTAATATAGCAATGAATGATGAAATCTGTAATCTTGTAAATCCAGAAACCGAGAAGATAATCCAAATAATTCCATCTTCACTTTTATGATTTTTATATCTATAACAACTTCAACAGTATTTGTGTCATGTCCAATGACTACACTAACTATAAAGTAAAAAGAAAAAATGATACTGTGTTAATAAAATATGGGGCCATATTTTGAAACTGATGGGGCCAATTTACCTACAATATAACATCGAGGAAAACATACCACAAGTCATATGAATGACTCAACTTTGACCTGAAACTGAAAAACTGTATTAATGCATGTTCCTTTATGGAAGTTCACTACTACAAAATGTAGTGATGATTTGTAGTAAAGTAGCAGTGATCTGAAATTAAAAGTGCATTGATGATGATTCAAACTCTGGTTGCAACTTCAGCTAACAACAGCAAGAAAACACTTAAATGGGGTTTTCCGTTTCTCTGAGGACAAACTGTTTTTATCTTAGTAAAAGATTTCTATTTCTGTTTCACTCTTAGAGAAAAGATAGTCTGCTGAAGTATGTTTCCATTATGCTTCTTTCCACTCATTCCCAACATAACAATTTTCACTACCTGCCTTCATGTCAGATACCTGAGCTGCAGATTCTACATAACAACCTGAGGATGACAGGAAGGGTTTCACGCTCAGTTCCAGACAGCAATAAGGCAAACTCTCTAGGATGGGGATGTCAGGAAGACTGTTCGCTTAGCTCCAAATAAGACAAATGCTTCAGATTGCTACTTCTCAGGTTTTTCAAGTTGCATCAGCCCCTATTCGTGTAGAGTTCACATTCATGAAACAGCTTGAAAAGCTGCAAAGTGTGCCCTGATGCAGAGCATGACCTTGGTTTATTTATAAGCTCAGAGAGAGCAACCTTATTAAAGTCTGGGCCCATGACTGAAACATTCTCTTATATCTTGCAGTTAGTAAAAACTAACAGAGCTCTGCATAGTAGCTGTGCAAATAAAAGATAAAGAAAGACAAATAATCATATCATCACCATAATTATGCAACAGAATCAATGATTTGGGATGCAAATTTCCAACTTGAGTGCTCTGGGAGCAACTTGGCCTCCATAAGGAGTTACTATCTCCTGTTGTAACCGAATGTATTTACCACCTTAGGGTTCAATTACAGCTATCATCTTGAAACTGGAGTGATCCCTGAAGAAACTTAAAATGATAGATACTGTAGAACATTAGATCGTAAAGGGACTTTGTTGGTCATTGAGACCATTCCCTCGCTAGTGCTAGAGCAGATAACCACATCACATAATCCATTGATCAAGCTCCATTTTGAAAGAAGTTACTTTTATGGGGTTTGTTGTTTCCTCTTCCCTCTTTCCCTCCTGCTGTGACTCATCCTTCTCCTTCCCTATACTGCAAAACCCAAATTCTCCAAAAGGAAATCAATTGTGTTTTGATCTTGAACATTTCAAACAGAATTTGCAATAAATCATTTCTTGGTATAATCTTAGTTTCCTTAAGTAATTGTTTTAATTAAAAAAAAAAAAAGGAAGTGAGAAAAATAAAATGATGAAAAATATTTCTGTTTAGTTCTGTCTTCTGTGTCTTATTGTTATAGTCTTCTAGCATGGATTTCATGTCTCTTTCTATCTCCTTCTCAGAGTTTTGTTTTTCTTTACTTATTTTCCCTAAGACTCCTATTTTTTGAGAACTTGTTTATCTTTTGGCCATTACTAATTAGCACTGCAAAGTACACTGAAGTTGATTTAAATTAAAAATGAAGGAATAAAGTGCTATCTTATACAAAGCATCAGATAACATCTGATTCACTTCATCACATACATCACAGAAGTATCGAATTGGTCCATCCATGGTTTTATCTATTCTGTAAAATTACCGCTAACAGCTGGTTGGCTAGTAAACTTCAGTTAGGTGCTGAAGCTCAGGTTTTCTCAAACGTTTACCTGCGTTTCCAACAGTAACTCCTATTGTGAGCATATCTCATCTGGACTGGTTGTGTCTTTGTTTTCAGGTAGATATTTTTCAGGTATGGAAAAATACTATACTACAGCCTGTTCCAAATGTGGATTTCCCTTTTTGTGTGAAATGCCGAGATTTTAAAATGACATTCTTTCTTACATTAAGGTAAAATGTCCAACTGCCCCTCAAATGTATACCACATAGGTAGAGATCCTGTTACAAATATACACATACATTATATGTAAGGATAAATATGTATAGGCATAATAGATATAACAAATATTTGACATTTTCAGCTTTTATATTTTCTTTTAAACATATCATTATTATAAAGTATAAACCAAGCTTCAGTTTTTTAAAATCAGAAATAATAACATAATTTCCTGTGACAACCTAGTTTTACTGAAACCTATTTTTTCCCTAGAAAATTTTTAGTCAGTTTTAAGCTTGAATTGGGAAATTCTCAAGTGCCTGGTGGATGTTTAAGTAGTAAATTGTCTCCACATGCTATGCTACTACTGTTGTAGTTGACAGATGCACACATATTTAAATCTGCAATATCAATCATGGGTTTAGACCTTAATAGTTACACCTTCAATATATGCTTGGCATCAATTTTCATAATACTCTGTGGTAAAAATACTCAAATTTCTTCAAGCAATTCAGATGCAAGACTTCAAAATACAGCCACAGTAATATTATGTAAAAGCTATTTTGGAAATTTTTCCCAGGAATGTTTAATATGCAAGGCATATTGCAATATAAAAACATGCAACTTTTTGGTAAGTATTTAAAAACCCAAATATTTATATAATCTGATTAATTAACAGTCCATGGGTATTGCTTTTTCAAGAATAGCATACTATTAAAACCCAAATAATTTTCATGCTTGGCTGAATTATATGCCTGTCTCATATGAAATTAAATCTGGCAGAATAATCCACCAAAAATACTAGTTGTTTTCATGGATTAATTCAGGTACTTTAGCAGGTTCATTCCACTGTTTTAGAGATGGTTACTTTCAAGTGTGCTTCAAGTTAAATTTTTGGGCACATATGGAGAATTGCAAAGTTCAGCTGATTTTATGAACATTTGTTTTGCAAATGCCAAATTAATTGTGTTCGTTGTTACTGTTTTCTTCCTCTGCTATTATCTTCTAAATGTCTAAATATAGCATGTAAAAACAGGTTATATTATACTAATCTTCTCAAGAGTGCTGTGAAAAGAAAACCTTGCTTTACAGTGTAACCTATTCTACTTGTAAAACATGTCTTCTGTAGTCGGCATCTATCACATAGTTCTATCCGTGATTTTTAAGGGTATATTTTATAGAATTCTAACAAAACTAAAGAAACAAAAGCAATTTCTTTTATCTTTATGTATTGGGTCTGGCAGAGGTGGAGTTCATTCTCCCCACAGCAGCCCCCGTAGTGCTGTGCTCTGTACTGGTAGCTAGAAAGGTGTTGATAACACACCGCTGCTTATGGCTACTGCTGAGCAGTGCCAGCACAGCATCAAGGCTGTGTCTCCAAAATTCCCACCCCCCCTCACCGCCAGGCTGGGGGTGGGCAAGATCTTGGGAGGGCACATAGCCAGGACAGCTGACCTGAACTGATCAAAGGGATATTCCAGACCATGGCACATCAGCTCAGCTATAAAAGCTAAGTAAAGGGAGACGGAAGTGGGGGCCATTCATTATTTTATGTTTGTCTTCTGGAACAACCACTACGCGTACTGAAGCCCTGCTTCCCAGGAAAGGGCCAGACATCGCCTGCTGATGGGAAGTAGAGAATAACATAATTTGTTTTCCTTTGACTTTGTGCACAATCTTAGCTTTTGCTTTTGCTTTATTAAACTGTCCTTATCTCGACCCACAAGCCCTTTGTTATATTTTCTCTCCCCTGTTCAGCTGAGGAGAGGGAGTGATAGAGTGGCTTTGATGGGCACCTGGCATCCAGCCAGGGTCAACCTACCACACTTTATTTCAATGGATGACAAACGGTATCATATGCGCGTACCACGCAGACAAATGAGTTATTTTGAATCTGGCTACACACACTTTTCTTTTGACATTTCATGGATGCTCTATGTGGAGACTTAAGCACCTTTCCCACTGTGGTGGATATCACCTCCAAAAAAACAAAAAGGCAAATAGCATAACCATAATATTTTGTAAATATGGAAGACCTGTTGCCTGGAATTAGATTTCTTTCAAATAACCTACCAATACTGCAAAACAAAAAGAAAAACATAAGAATGTTTCATCCATATGCTGTAGTGTAACAGTTTATGCAACAGTTCAAGAAATGGGGAGATATAGGTAAAAAGGTACATAAATTTAAATAATGGTACAAGCAACCACAGAAATAAATTGTCAGGAAAGCAGAAGGATTCTCATTCTTTTGATACGTCATAGTAAAGATATAAGGCCAAATGTAGGTTGCTGGGTTCAGTAGAGAGATTAATTTAATAGACCATAATGCTGTGGTTGTGCTTGTTCTTAATACTAATGGATCTAAGTCTCTCCATTTATTCCCCCACTCAGGTAAGAAGGTCATCTGAGTGATTAAGCTCCCCTACATATTGATTTGGTTTTTTCAGGTATAGTGGGATAAAACATGACTATGATCCTGAGTTACATGCTATACCTTTTGTTCTGGCGCACGACAGCACGCTATGAACTTCATCCTAGTAGAGAAAAAACATAAATTAATTGTAATTGAAAGAAGAACCTCAGACAGACATATTCCTTTTTGTATATACTTTAATAAGTCAGCAAAGTAAGTTTGAAATAAATAGATTGGATTGTCAATGGCAATTGACCCTAGAAACAAATGGAGTCAAAAAAAAAAAAAAAGCAAAGCAAAGCAGTGAGTCAAGTTGAACTCTGAGTGAGACTGAGCAATGAGATAGAAGGAAAGTATCCACTGCATGTGCTGTGCATGCAGTACAAATGAAAAATATTATTCATCTGTGGCATTTTTAAGCTTAGTTGAAAAGCTGAACAAATGTAACAGAGAATGTAAGCGTGTGTGTAATTAAAGAAATCTCAATGAAATCAAGTAAGCTACCTAATGAAACAAGGACACTTTATAGGTGTATTTTTTGTTTAAACAATCTTTGTTAAATAAAACCACATCATAGTACTGTTACTTAGTTTATGTATAGTGTATAAATTGTGAAGGATGGATCAAGGGATTTCCTCTTAGATCACATTGAAGGCTAAGACTAACTGTGAGAGTATCTACTGGTCTTATGGTGCATAAAAGCTGATCTCCATACAGCCAAAGGCTAGACTCCACCAGACTGGGCAGGCTATCACCACATTGTGTAAAACTGTGTCAAGGTCTCCTCCAAACTCCTTGTGGTAACCCTCTGAGCTTAAAACCTATTTTTCTACTGTACATATGTTTCCAATAATGTAATGAGTAAATAATAGGAAGCTGTCACTTGAGGAAATGGGGGACACAACTATATTATAATAAGCACAAGATTTCCATGGATGAGCATGAAGGACTATGGAGAGTTAAAAGAGCCAAATATTTGTCATTAAGCCATAGAGCCTACCAAGAATGATCCCTAGAGAGTACTTCCACCAAAATAAAGACTTGCCTAAATGGGACCTAGCTGGTTTGCTCTTAAAAGAAGCTTGGAAGTAATGTGATACACATGTCTGTAGACTAGGAGCAGAGAAGAAGCTGGATTGAGCCTGATGGCAGAATTACTTGATGATGAAGAAGTAGCTAGAGTCTCCCACTCAGCTGAGAAGTAGAGTTCAATTATTTCGAGAAGGGAAGGGAAGGGAAGGGAAGGGAAGGGAAGGGAAGGGAAGGGACGGGACGGGAAGGGAAGGGAAGGGAAGGGAAGGGAAGGGAAGGGAAGGGAAGGGAAGGGAAGGGAAGGGAAGGCGTGTGCATCTACACCACTGATTTAGTGCTTTGGAATGGCTCTTTTTAGGTGTTGATTTGCTTTGTATCTATGCCTGGATTTCTTTGCTGTGTGCTGCAGAACACTGCTGTGCTCTCTTTAAGGTTTTCCTCATGGCTAAGCCAAGACTGAAATTGTGCATTAGTGCACCATCTAGAGATCGCCACTTGCAATGTGAAAGAAGGACCTTCCAGCAGTTTGCTCTCTACATGTGTGCAGGATTTTAGCAATGACAGCAAAACAGGCTGGGATATCTGTGCAGAAATCTACTTTGCATTGCCTAATAGGTACAGCTGCACAGTGTGTACCTACAACCAACAGTTGGTGCAAATTTCATTGCTTCTAAAGATGTAATGTGAGTATATGCTCCTATAACCATAATGGAAAGTCAAATCTTCCTACCTTCCTCTTTGTATAGCACTAGTCAGTAACACAGGTGCATCCTATGTGTGTACATTTGAAGTTTGACATTTGTTTTGAAGGACAATGTGGCTTTTAGAACATAGTGAAGAACAATATAGACGTTTTGCTTTCACCCTTACATCTGCTCAGGACTATAGATAGGAACCATTTTTTGTTGTTATAGAAAATGTTTGCTAAAAAAATCAAACTGTGGATGATATCATTTAACATTTCTCCATATGTAAATAAATTTTGAACAAAATTTATGTATTTTGTTGTAATTACCACTAGCAAAATTTTAAGCAAAATAGAGGGCAAAGGCATTCTTCACTGAAAGATATCCATTCATAAATATTTAATAAAACCCATGTTTTCACAATCTGGCAGACAATTCACTTGTTGCTGCACTAGTTTTCCCACGCCCTGAATCCAAGGCAATACTGGGAAGCCTAGTTCTATGAAGGACTTGCCGAATTTAGGAATCTGGCTTTACAGCACGCAGGCTGGATTATCCAGGCTCAGTCTAGGGCTGTCAGGGCTTCAAGCATATTGCCATACTCTTGTCCGACCAATAATTATATCCCTTTCTGTCTTTTTCTTTCTTTAGCAAACAGATGGCATTGGTGCCTGACTGTGTCCTAAAATTGTTTCTAACTTTGCAACCAATTCTACAGTCTCTTCACACTCAAATGCATTTCATTTCAGCCCTTTGCTCTCTATTTCAGCACATATTCAATGTAGCCCTAATGGTGAGTTTACAACTCATTCCTTTTTGCATTTCTATTCATTTTGTTTTGCTTGGGTACATATAGTCTGAAAAATCCTAAATGAATACAGCTTTATAAATTGAGAGGAGAAGAATGTCAGCTAGAGATTATGTTCCTGTGTGGAATAAAAAGGAAACCTATAATAAACTCACTATAGAAGCAAAGCCTAATATTCAGTCATGAGCCCCTGAACTATATTGCCCCATATAAAAACATGAGATAGCGACAAAAGAGAAGCACTTTAGCCATCTTGATATTCAATGAATGTGCTAACTGCTTTTGTGGAATTGCAGTGTTCTTCAATGTGTTACCTTTATCACACTGAGACCTGCATAAAAATGAAATGTCATACTCCAATACACTTCTAGTCAGTCATACAGTTTATTTTCTTGTCCCCTGATAGAGTTCACAAATTTAATAACTGTCCTTTATCCTTGTCTCAATTCTCTTTCAGCTTTCTATTCAGCTTTTCTTCTCTCCTGACTTGCAGGAAACGCTTCATCTTCCTATAGCAATCATAATAGAAAGAAAGAAAAAGGGTGATATCAACTGCCATTTAGAAGTCTATGAGGGTTGATCAGACCACTTCAACGGTTAGAGAAAAAAATGTTCATTGCTATTCTGCCACATACAGTTTAACCTATTTAGACATTTGCTGCCTAAATTAATTGGATAGTTTAAACTGAAAAGCTTATTAAGATTCTTATTAACTGTGCTTCACACTTTGTGTGGAAAAAATATAATTTATCCTTAATCAAAAATAATATGGTTATTTGGAAGAAACTGCTGATAACATCAAAATTATTTTTCATCTGATTAAAATGTTTAATCATGAATTTTTGCCTTTTTGTTTTGGTTTCTGTGACCATGATTAAGAATGACTCTGCAGGTCTCCACATGATCTCTACATGACAACTACAATATCATTAATACTGATATCTACTTCTTGCAGAATATTCACAAATGAGAATGAACTGAACTCACATTTTCTCTGAATTGAAATTACTAAAAAAAAAAAAAATTTGCTAGAACCACCTGCTACTATGTCAGATATGTGCTTCTGTGGAGATGCATGCAACCACTAAGAGCAAAGGCCTGATCCTTTGAAGTGCTGAGCAAGGTTCATATGTGAAACAGTAGCTAGCTCCTTTACAGCTGTGAAGTCTCAGCTCAGATTATCACTAAGCAACATATTTTTGTACTTGTAATGTTAATATGGGCTCAATCCAAAGCCATTTTAAATTAATATAGATCTTTCTACTGATGTTCTTTGGCCTTGACAAGAGAGAAATCTTGTATCTCTGTGCACTTTGCAAGAAGGGTGCTTGATGGAAGCACAGAAGCGTAGGAGATGCTGAAGTACTATTTGGATAAATAAAAAAAACCCCACACAATGTACAGGGGGAAAAAAAAGGTAGATGTGGTGTCCTGGTTTCAACTGGGATAGAGTTAATTGTCTTCCTAGTAGCTGGTACGGTGCTGTGTTTTGAGTTCAGTATG
>JAVJGG010000032.1:9205558-9219396 GCA_035590195.1 Aviceda cuculoides | reverse complement strand
CATCCCACTGGGGGGGGGGAGTGAGTGAGCGGCTGCGTGGTGCTTAGTTGCTGGCTGGGGTTAAACCACGACATGTGGGCAGGTGGAACACTGGCAGGATGAGTGGAAGGGAATATGGGAATGAATCAAAGGACACAGTGATGCCTTAAACTCAAGGAAAAGTGTTGATAACAGAACTGAAATAACAGATAAACCAAGGTAAGGGAAGGTGAGGTGGTTGAAAAAGGATACTGACTTTTTGTAGCTGGAGTAGAAAGCCACATGAAAATTTAAGCAAAACCAGAGCTGAGCTTACAGTATGGGAGATAAACCAGACAATATAAACAACCTGAAGACAGAAGGAATATGCAGTACAGGGACTATCTTTATTTCAGGCCTGAGTTGAATATGTTGCATGCTATAGGGCTGATCAGTGGTCGGTGACCAGTATAGGAAGAATAGATGGTATCTGGGAATTTTAAATGTAATCTTATCATCTAAATGGTAGCTCTCTTTTCTGTCAAGTCAGGCATTGTTTTAAATGTCTGGTCCAGAATAAGATACTGTAAGGATTTGGCAGCAGTTGCTAAGATTTTGAAAATCCAGGACTACATTTTTTGATAGACACTTTTATTTCTCTTCAAGTTGTAATCACTTAGATTACCGTAACAGTATAGTAAGATCAGCCTTTGAGAAAATTATTTGTATTGTGGAAAAGTGTATTCAATGTGGTACATTCTGTACATAAAAATTGACCAGAATTTTTTAAGAATCATTTTTTTCACAAAAGCCACTTAACTTTCCATTATTCTTGAAAGTTTTTTCCATTCAGGTAAATATCAATTCCTAAAAGACTGAATGTCATTAGAATTACTTTTATATCATTTCCTGTTCCTAGGATATGTTCACAGAAAGCACATTCAGAGTGTTATTCTAAGTAGCCATTCAAATCCCAAGACTGGGTACATTTGGTGTGACTTCACTGTTTTAACAGATTGGATTTTGTGTTAACTTTTGTTCTCATTAGAGAGCTAACATAAAAAGAGCGGCACCACAATATTCTAAAATTACTCAGAATGAACCCATTTTTGTGACAGATTTCACAAATTATATGGAACAATTATTTTGAGAAAAGGAAAATAGAAACCTGCGGTGGCTTGCTGCAGAAGAAAGGTAGATTTCTAGTTAAGCTGTTCCATATAGCTTTCAGAAGACTTCTCTTTGATTCATACCTCTGTTAGAACTTACCTGTGTGACCTTAGGCAAGTTGTTTAATTTTTCTGTTCTTCTCTCCTCGTCATGTAAAACATTTTCTTTCTCACGGCATCATTCTTCTTCACCATGGAGCTGGTGGAATTAATCCTAACTGTGCAAATTCCCAACCCCATGGAAGTGCCAACAAGTCTGGATAGAATAATAGCATTTGACTGAGAGGGGAAATAAATTAGAAGACACAGTACTTCTGGCATTTCCTCTGCTAGCAAACATGCTATCACTTTCCATAATAATTACTTCAGGTTGTACATTGTTGGCATTTACTACAAGGAACAAAACAGCAATAAAAAGTAAATATCATGAAACATACAAATCTAAAATTAATAGGATAACTTGGATCACAATATTTACTGAAAATATTGATTCATTTCTTGAAATGTTGTTTGTGTAAAAGATACAATCATCTCATTAGATTAGCAATCTGTTCTTATTTTCAAAGAAAAAGCAACTTATGAAAATTACTAAACTCATTTTTTTTTCTTCTGGTTTATAATTTGATGTAAAACCTGTGAGACATCCATCAAAATGGTTCACTAGACCTTAGTGACTTCTTGATGGGGACTGTATGGCGCAATAGTGAAAAGAGAAATTTCCTTACAATGTACTGAATAGATAAGCTACCTGTAGTCAATGTCATAAATATTTTTCCTGCAGAAGTAGAACTCGTTTGAGTTAGAAAAACATTTCCCTCTTAAAGCTTTGTAACCAGATGTACACACATTTTGATTTTTGCATATGTTACATCTTTTTCTTCTACCACTGTTGCTGGGAAACAGCAAGCTCATTGTTACACGCTTAGGAGGGAGCCGCCTTGTTTGTGGTTTGTGTGCCCATAACCTCAGTGGACCCTGGAATCCACGAAGAGTCTCCTTGTGCTACCACATGCTCAATGCAGATGGCATCTTCAGAGAATACATTGGCAGACATACACAAGCCCATATTTAGCATGTGCAAACATTTTTTCAGGAGTTTGTAAGTCAGCCAAAGGCAGGTGTCTTTTACTCGGATAACAAAACAGCTCTCTGACCTCATGTTGATCATCTCTTCTATTTCTCCAGCTCCCCAGTTCCAAGTCTTTGCTTAAAGTATGAAAACACTAGGTTTCTTCATCCAAATGATATGATTTGTTTCATAAAGATGAACAATTTTTTTTCCATTTCCAAAGAATAGTTGATCTGTTTTCACTGAAATTTAAAAGTTATGTTCAATGTTCAGCCAAAAATGTCACTTTCAATTCAACCAGCAGCATAAGAATAAGGAGGATAACCACACTGTAAATTTAACTTGCAAATGTAAATTCAAATGTAAATTTTTAAGAACATTTCTACAGCTTCAATAGGGATTGTCCCTAGCACATCCTAGTTCTTTCACGATAAGTTTCCAGAAGTTTCAAAAGAGGCAGGTGAATGCTGTCCCAGGTTTATGCAAATTGAGGATCTGGCTCCATCCACTTTAAAGTGATGCATGATAAAATTTCAAAGCAATATGTGATGTTTCAATAAAATGAATGCCTGAAGTGTCCTATTGATCCTGCTTTGACTTCTGAGCTTTCTTTTCAAAACCAACATTCATATTTGTATGTGGTTTATAAAGTATATTAAATATATATTTTAGTCAAAAAAACATTTTACAGGCAAATGAATAAACTTAAATTCATATATCCTCAATTATATCTGTGACAATAACTGTTTCGAACAAATGTCTTCATGAAGGTTTCATATTTAGATAACAGTCACCAGTGAAGAGTAAACAAATATTCTAACAAACACTAAACACCAGTGTAACTCCAAATTGATTTTTCAGTTACTCAGCTGTTGCGTCCACGGATTTTGATTATCTCAGTTTAGAAAGCTTTAATCCATAGTAAACATTTTTTCTTCCTAGAAAAAAAGTCAGTATCTCCTTGAGTCCTTACTAGAATTGTCAATTTGAAAGAATTAGTAGAGACGAGGAATGAGGAGACTAAGGGTCAGGACACAAATGCAATATTGTGATGAAATGCATTTTTCTTCCCTTCCTCTCTGCTTCTCAGAACATTAGAAAACATGTTTGGGGAGAAATATCTTTTTTATTATAGTGATCTACATGCTGAAAAAATTGAGAATTTAACATATTTACTTCAACATATTAATTTGTACCTTACTTTGAGCATATGCTGTATTTCCTATTCACACTAGAGATTCTTGTGATAATAGCTTCTGATAATTTATATGCCAAACACACCTGAAGATTATTTTCACATATGGAAGTACAAAGCTAGAAGATCTATTTTTTTAATCAGTAAAGCTAATCATATTCATGTACATATTTGGGTGAAATACATTTGGGTGAAAACATGGACCCAGCAACATCAAACTGTAAAACTTTGACTAACACAGTCAGTGATTTCAACTTTTAACACAACAGCTGTTAGAAAGATTATTTCAGTTGGAAGAAAGAATGAAAAAGTAAATATGCCATCTTGCATTTACGGTACAGATAAAGAGATCAATTTTCAAACATTTTCATTGATTTTCTATGTGAGCTTGGACAGGTTAGCTAATGGAATTTTGCCTTTCAGAGATATCAGAATGGAATGTTGAAATGGACAGTAAAATGTCTTTTCACTGGAAATATACAGAAAATAATCCTTATTTGGGTGGCAGTTGGTTTTGAGTAATGAACACTTCTCAGTGGAATGATATTCAATCAGAACATCCCCCAAAGCATATTCCAGTTTAGGTCGTGTTTCAAATGTATATACTTAAAGTTATGTATCTACATCATTATATATACCTTGCTGCTCTCAGGATATCTGTATGTGGCAGAGTGTAGAACTATGTAGAGACTCCTGAGCTAGCTTCCTAAAAGCAACAATAGAATGAGCTTTAGTGAACGCAGTTACCCTGCTTTTTAACAGACTTGATTCAGCAGGCTGTCATACCATGTAGTCTTGCAGTCTGCCAGGCTGGGCAGCTAGACCACTTACAGCAATCAGACCAGAGGTGGCCCCCAACCATCAGAGACCTGGTCCTGGCTTCCCTAATCTTGCCTTATGAGCCAAGGCATGCCCTGGGGCTCGAATCTGATAGCTAGTTCTCTGGTTTCTCTATGAGACCATCACTTGCTGGATGAGTACAATACCCAGATTACATATTTCTCATCCAAAGTGAAATACATTTCTGAACATTTTAACATTGCTACAGAGCTGAGAAAATTGAAAGATATAGCTGAAATAGTTGCTATTGTATCTCAGAATGATCACAGTAGCTGAAGATGGAAAAGACTTATCATATCAGCTGTTTCACCTTCCTGCATTATAGTATCTTCTTAGAGAAAATATACCCCTCCCAACTCAAGAGCAGATACTTTCCATCCCCTAGATTGCATTTAAAGTCCTACAAGAAATAAAGTGAAAAAAAGCTACTGAAAGGGTAGCTCTCTAGTTCACGGCTCAGCCAGGAGTGAATGTGAGGTGTACAGGGTTGCCGCAGGTTTGAACTTGCAAAGCTTTCTCCTTAGTTGAAAGGGAAAAGCACTCTCTTTCAGTAGTCAGCCTAACTGTTACATTTCCCCATCATCACATAATAAATTTCTCTCAGCCCTGCAAGTCTTTTAGAAAAGTACATGATGGTATCATCACAAATTACTGGATAGTCTCTTTAAAAGAATTACATTCCCACAGCATAAAAGAATCTCCACAATACAGGTCAAGATAGAAGATATTAAGTTCCTTCACAGATGCCATTGAAGAGGAGTATACCCAGGCTTAATCAGCGTAACATACAGATAGCAGAAATAAAATATAAACCCATTTCACATACATTACGTAAAAATGTACTAGATTATATGGAGGATGCTGCAGAGATATGCTGATGTAGTACATTATATCATCAATGTAAAACAACTAGCTAATACCATAAAACTGAAAGAATAATGTTTCATTTAAAATGCTCTGAGAGGACTATTTCAGTGTGGTAGTTTAGATACAGGTGGTCATGATGGCACATAATCAAATACGCAGCAGATTTCATAATGGATGAAAATCCTCCTGCTATATACACGAATGGAAAACTAAGCTCTCCATCCCATCTGACGTGCAAAGCCTGAGAACAATTTACCTCAAATATATTGATGCCAGGTAATTAACTAGATCAAATAATCACTGACAGAGGCAGATGTTGATGATTATACTTTAATGTCCAGTTTTACACTGCCATGCCCCACACCAGGTCAGAGAAAATGATTGTGAACATTTGGGTTGAAACGGCCACACTCTTTTCAAATAAATAAAGGAATATAAGATGTAAACATGTTTGCTGTGTGTTACATGTGAAAAAGAGCAGCTGTAGTAGCTCTGTGCCTCGTACAGTAGAGGATGTCGGTGACAGAGTTCTTTAATGGAGGTTTAAGTTTTGTTCTTAGAAGCTACAAAACTTAGAAAGGAAGACTAAGCTGACACAAAACAATAATTAAAATAATAACTATTTTGAGTTTATTTCCTGCAACATTTCTTTTTATATATATATTTCTAGGATTTAGCTTTAAAGCTCTTCAGCTCTCTCTTATTGGAGGATAAGATAAGGAAAAAATAACAACAGTAAAGAAATAGGCTGAAATTAAGCATGCAATGTTATGAATGTTTACACAAAGCCACCCTGGTAATCTGTTGACAGATTGCTGGCTGTCATGCAAGTCACCTCCCGGTAGGTCATTCCAGAACTCTACATGCTGAGCCAAAGAATACTGACTGATTATTCAAATGTCTGGCATTTCTGGGGAAGGAAACTATACCACTGGTCATTCTCAGTATATATTATGCGTCCTTAATATCTTGTTTATAATAAGTTTTCCTTATCATTAAAATCTCCAAACATACAGCTTTGAGGTAGCCCATCAAAGGATGCTTTTCTTCAACTTAGTGGCAATATCTACAACTGAAAATAATCTTTTTCTTCTCAACTGCATATTCACTTGGAAGCTGTCTGACAGTCCTCACTGAAAAATGAATAGGAATATCTAAGGAAATTTACAGGATGGTTAAAATGAAGTGTACAGTAGTACTTATAATAATTATGCCATGCATACTATATCTTCTAGGAAGACAACCAGGTTTAACCAGGAACTTAGCAAGAGAGGAAGAAGCTGACGCCTCTTTCGGTAGCTTTCTCTGGTGGTTAGTCCTTCTTTTTTTTAGAAAATACAGGTCTGTCTAATATGCCTTTAATTTCTCTGGTTTCAGTTTTCAGTAACTGGTTCTTGGTTTGCATTTCTCTGCAAGGTTTAATAGCTATTTACTAGGCAGTCACTCATGTGACGCTGTTTATACACTGTAATTAAGTCGCTTTGCAATCTTCTCGATAAAAATAAGCAGATTGCTTCTTTAAGTCATAGCCATAAGATAAGCCTCCACTTTTTGTCTAGAAGCTTTTACAGTCCTTTCCTTGCTTTTTTTTTTTAATATCCCTTGAGCACTGTGTACATCAAAACTTTTTAGACTATTCCAGTGTGTCGTATGCCAAGGTAAAAATATTGGTCTGCTTCCCCTCACTTACTGCTCCCGCATTTTTCAATTTCCTTGGCATATCAAGATTCATGTCAAAATTTCAGAACTACTTTGAAATTTAGTCTTCTTGAAGGACAGTATAACACCAAGGATGGAGGAAACTGTGATTCAAAACAAATGGAGGTTGAAGGTTATAAGAGAAGTCTAAAAATCCATGTAACATACTATGTAAACAGGAGTATATTCTATGTCAGCTGTAGCAAAATTGTCCTTAACCAATCTGGAAAACTTTTTGCCTGTAACCACAAAAGAAGTATCAGCTATGCAGCACACTGCACAGTGATATACAGACAAGAAAACTTGTGGCCGGAGAGATGACAATAAAACCCATCTTTTAAGCCAAGTGCCATGGGATACATAGACATTGGTGGGAAGGGCTCCCACTGGTTCCCTGTGCTTTTGATCAGGCCTTTTATACATACACAGAAAAAAGAGGACCTCTGTTTTGGGAGTCTTGAGTAAAATTCTCAAAGTTTTCTGTAGCTGGGTGGAACTCATTTATCTATCTCAGTGGAATAGATGAACACTGCTATTAAAAAAGAGAAAGATTACTTGGGGCTGCTTCCAGCATCACAAGAAAGGATCAACTTCACATAGTCATTCTTCTGATTTAAGCTTTTTAATGAAGAGATGCTGCTTTTTTAACAGTATTGTCTTGCTTGAAAAATGAATATTTTTCCTCTCAAAGCAAATTCTATTAAAACAGTAGCCTCCTTGGAGGTTAAATGTGAAGAACACATGTGGAAATGTGGAAAACAGCTGCACTTGCTAATCAATACAATGTGTATATGGGTAATGAGATGCTATCCTACAAGAAAAAAAATGAGAAAAATGCTTTTGGAATGATCTGTATGGAGAGAAGCAAAGCAGTGCAGCAGTTTTACTGATGTCAGCATATATACTGACTCAGTTCATGAGAGGCTATGCCATTTTGCATAAGCCATTATCAAAGGTGTGCTTTCATGTATAATTATTGGTGAGCACTCACAAAGCAATATGTCTTCTTGTATCTTGTCATCTATATTTTGTTCACATTTAGACTTGTCTGTAAATGAGTCACATTCAATGACATCAAAATGCTTTGCCACTGTTATGCATAAATCTCATCAATAGCTGATGAAACATCAACAGACCCTGTTAAATGGACTGTAGTAGCTTCTTTGCTTTCAATATAAAAAAGAGCAGGCATAAATAGCAGAAGTGCCACATACAGTATAATCAAAGGATTTGTCATATTGCAAATATTCTGCTGAGAATCTGATGGGGGGGGCAAACACAGTCCTTGAATAATGAGTCTGTTTCATCTAGGTTACCAAATCAAGTCCTCTTAAGCTTATAGAAGGGACAACTAAAGTTCCTAGTGTCTAATTACATTGTGGTCAACTATGGCAACTGAGCAGGTAGCTTCAGACCGGATCTGATTAAACAGAAGTGTTCATTAAAATTACCTGTATTTGAAAACTCTTTCTTGCAAGATCAGCAGGGAGGACCAGGACAAAATCAAGGAGAATGAATTGATTTTTTAACAACTCTTACTTACTAGGATCTTGAGCAGAGCTTATTGATGCATACATCACAAATAATGGGACTGAAGTGAGAATTCAACTGATTTCAGCTTGGCATAAGACCTAGTCAGAAAGGAGGGAACATTTATGCTTTTTCAATTAGGGACACTATTCTACTGCTTACCTCCTTTTCTGAAAAGCACCTAAACTAGGAATAAATTCACTACTGAAATATGTAATAATCAGTGTGTTGTTTTTAAACACTTAGGATTGCATATTATTTACATGCATTTTCTCTCTCTGTTTTTCAGCCCAAGCACTACCCCCTTTTGGTGTGTTCACATGCTGACTTTGGTTGAACTGTTCATTTTATCTGATGAGAGAAAGCAAATGAGAAAACAGTGAAGAAACTTTTTTGAGAAGCTAATGCCCACCTACCCTTGACAATTATTTGAATCTTCATAACATGATCTGTTGTAAGGTATTTGGATAAAGTGATGACCTAGAGTTAGACCTTTCCTGAGTAGGAGTAATTCATTGACCTCTTTCAGCTTCTAAAAGTTAAGAATGTGCTTCATTATATCCCTCCTTTCCCTTTTCTTCTTTAAACTAAACAATTCCCATTCTTTCATTGTTCTTCATAACTTATCTCATCTTTCTTCTCTGGGCTCTCTTAATAGTTTTACATAGCTTTTCTTCAGTTCCAGTGCCCCAGGATAGGACAATGAAATATCTTAATATTGAGTAGAGTGGACAGTTTACTTTATGTGGCTTGTAGACCAAAATCCTGTTTATATATATTACAATATTTGCCTTCACACCAGCATGGTACTCTTGACTTATGTTCAGGCTGTAAGTTTCAATAAGCCCCAGAATCTCTTCTGAAGAACTTAGAAAGTTTCTAAGATTA
The DNA here is from genome assembly GCA_035590195.1 of Aviceda cuculoides. Lineage (NCBI taxonomy): Eukaryota > Metazoa > Chordata > Aves > Accipitriformes > Accipitridae > Aviceda > Aviceda cuculoides. The sequence continues at coordinate 9,210,182 of JAVJGG010000032.1, read as the reverse complement.
ATGGGAAATTTCTACAGAAGAGGCATTGTCCACTGTGTGCACCTTTATGGTGTTATGCTAATCCAAGTAACATCTAGATGCTCACCTGATTTAATTTGATTTTATTTATTTTGATATGATTTAATTTGGCCTTCACTTTACGTCGACAAATGAATATGCATGCATCTATCTAAAATTAGCAATTTCCAAGAAACATATGTCTATCTGTAATTTTTAGTAGATAACAAGCACTTTCCAATATAAAAGAATGAATTTTAAATAAACACAATTGCACAAGAACTAATTTTACTTGTTAATATTATTTCTAAATTACTAAAACACTAGTATGAAGAAAATAATAAAGACGAGGAAGAGGAGAAGGAGAAGAACAAGGAGGTATTCTTATTGTTTCTAATATTTGCAACTCTGTATTTGCTTTTCTCTGTTTACAGATCACTAAGTAGTGATTTTTTGTTTGAATGTTAGCTCAATGTGGTAACATATGGGTAAATTATGCATAGCCATCGCATGAATGTAACATCCACAGGTCAAAACTACTGACAGTTATTGAGGTTATAATGATCTCCTTTGTGTCTGACTCAATTTTACTCAGAATCAAAAAAGTAATTATTTTTTTTTTTTAGTATTTCAACAGTGTTATAGCCTTCATCCTTCATTGCACAAACATTTATCCTACCTTCTGAAACTACAAACCTTGTGAAAAGGGCATGGTGGTAAACTAGACAATACATTCCCACTTTACCTTTTTTCTTTCACAACTTTTATTGTACATGCAGTTACTGTTATTTTAATGAGGTTTTGTGGATGCCTCTCTTAAAAAATGCTCAGTCATGCAAATTTCACCAAGTAAATACTTATCCATCCATTTAGGCGTCTCCCTATACACGTAAGAATGTAATTTTAAAAGATGTTTCAATTTGAAAGTTAAATTTTTTTAACTCTAGATCTTTGTAGTTGCACTATATGCAGTGATTTCAACTAAATACCACTAAGTTAATATAGTCAATGCATTTATGTGTTATTTGCACAATATTTTGCTGTATAAGTGGAAAAAAAAAGATATTTTTATTCAGATGTCAGCCCAGCTATGAGTTCAGCACTGAAGTCTTTTCTTAAAAGCACCGTGGATGCAGTAACTGGGGTCACTTGTTATAGCATTAGATGACGTGTCATATTTGGACATCCTCTAAAACATTATTTGCATGTTTAGTTATTTATTTTCTCCTCTTGGCTTCAGTCTGCCAGACTGAGAAGGATTAAGAAGACTATTATAGGTGCTTGTAAAGTTGGATTTGTGTTACTATAGAAGATGTAGCAGTGGATGGCAGAGAGCCAGGTAACAACATGAAAGTGGATGTGTCTGATATGATGCACAGTAGTACTTGAAAAAATACACAGCTATAGTTGTATTCCCCATTGCCGCTGCTGACAGTCACTCTCCTGTGATTTACAACACTTCCACACTTGAGGAGAATAGAAGTTGTTTTCAATGCTATTATGAAGAGGAAGTAAAAAGTCTAACTGCAACCTTGTTCATCTTAGAAGTCCTTTCCATGTGTTGGTACCAGTTCAATAGCTACAGGGGTGGAATGTATTGGGTTTGCATGGCAAGATTGGTAGCAGTGGGGTTACAAGGGTGGCTTCTGTAAGAAGATGCTGGAAGCTTCCCCTATGTCCAACAGAGCCAATGCCAGGTGGCTCCAAGATGGATCCACTGCTGGCCAAGGCTAAGCCCATCAGCAACAGTGGTAGTGCCTCTGGGATAACAGATTTAAAAAGGGGAAAAAAGTTGCTGGGGCACAGAAACTGCAGCCAGAGAGAGAAGTGAGAATATGAGAGAGAAACAAACCTGCAGACACCAAGGTCAGTGCAGAAGGAGGGGAGGAGACGCTCCAGGCACCAGAGAAGAAATTCCCCTGCAGCCTGTGGAAAAGACCATGTTGAGGCAGGCTGTCCCCCTGCAGCCCATGGACATCCAAGCTGGAGCAGGTGGATGCATCTGAAGGAGGCTGTGACCCCATGGGAAGCCCACACTGGAGCAGGCTCCTGGCAGGACCTGCGGATCTGTGGACAGAGGAGCCCACAGAGCAGGTTTTCTGGCAGGACTTGTGACCCCACGGGGGACCCACGCTGGAGCAGTGTGCTCAAAGGACTGCACCCCATGGAAGGGACCAATGCTGGAGCAGTTTGAAGAACTGCAGCCCATGGGAAGGACCCACATTGGAGAAGTTCGTGGAGGACTGTCTCCTGTGGGAGGGACCCCATGCTGGAGCAGGGGAAGAGTGTGAGGAGTCCTGTCCCTGAGGAGGAAGGAGCGGCGGAGACAACATGTGATGAACTGACCGTAAACCCCATTCCCTGTCTCCCCGCACCGTTGTTGGGTGGGGTAGGTAGAGAAAATCAGGAGTGAAATTAAGCCCGGGAAGAAGGGAGGGGTGGGTGGAAGGTGTTTTAAGATTTGTTTTTATTTCTCATTACCCTTCCCTGGTTTGATTAGCAATAAATTAAGTTAATTTTCCCCAAGTCAAGTCTGTTTTGCCCGTGGCAGCAATTGGTTGAGTGATTTCCTCCTGTCCTTATCTCGACCCATGAGCCCTTTGTTGTATTTTCTCTCCCCTGTCTAGCTGAGGAGGGGAGTGATGGAGTGGCCTCATGGTGCTTAGTTGCTGGCTGGGCTTAAACATGAGAACTATGTTTACATATATAGGCAGTTCATTTATGGAGAGTTCACAACTCAAAACATAACCCCCCAAATTCTCACCACTATGTAAAAAAAAAGAAAAATGAATGAGTAATAAAAGAAAAAAAAAAAGACAGACTAAGAATTCAGATGGTTTGAGTGTATTTTTTAGCTAAGTCTGACCCAATACTTTCGAAGCAGGTAGCTCATCCTATGATCTGTTCTTCATGGCTTTTTCACTACATATCTGCTGCCACAGCAACAGTTTTTCATGTAGTTGTTGCATGAAAATGGATAATACATTCATATATGTGTCATTGTTAAGTTTGTAGGTTATATTAATCTTCAATTTATTTGCTTCTGTTCATACCAGAGTACACTTCCTTTCCTCTTTTTGAATAATAAGTAGAAAATTACAAATTGTTTTGCATTTTAAGTGTTGATAGAATTATAGCTACAGAAATCACATTTGATGTACCTTTATAAAATTTTAGATGTAGAATACAATCACACAAGACTCATAACATCGAAATAAACAGAACTATTGTATAAAAAGGTAATGTATTAGAGGATTGTACACTTTATAGAGAAGGAAGAAAGGAAAAGAATAAAATCAATAAACAGTCATTGCTATTATTTTCTCCATTCCATTTCCATCCATATGTTAATTCTGAACTCTACTTACAAATACTCTCAGAAATTAATAAAAACAATTTGATCCAGAAGTTACAGAAGTCAAGGAAAGAGTTCAGGTGTCTACTTCAAAAGTACATTTTACATCAAATGCACTCTAGTGTTAGTTTCACATTCACTTATGTCCTGGTTTTGGCTGTGATAGAGTTAATTTTCTTCTTAGTAGCTGGTACAGTGTGTTTTGGATTTAGTGTAAGAGTAATGTTGATAACACACTGATGTTTTAGTTGTTGCTAAGTAGTGCTTATCCTAAGTTATGGATTTTTTCAGTTTCCTGTGCACTACCAGCAAATTGGTGTATGAGAAGTTGGGAGGAAGCATAGCCAGGACAGCTGACTCAAACTAGCCAAAGGGATATTCCATACCATAGAACATCATGCTCAGTATATAAACTGGGGGGAGTTGGCTAGGAGGTGCGAATTGTTCCTGGGACATCGGTCAGCAGGTCATGAGCAATTGCATTGTGCAACACTTGTCTTTTCTTGGGGTTTATTTCTTTTTTTTTTTAATTATATTCCTTTTCATCATTATTATTATTGCTGTTGTTATATTTTATTATTATTATTACCGTTAGTATTTTATTTTATTTTACTTTAGTTATTAAATCTTTCTTATCTCAATCCACAAATTTTACTTTGTTTCAGTTCTCCTCCCCATCCCACTGGGGACGGGGAAGACAGCGAGCGAGAGTCTGCATTGTGCCTAGTTGCTGGTTGGGCTAAAACCACAACAACTTACTAGCTAGTCTAATTAGTAATAATGATGCAAATTAAATTCAGAATGACAATAACTACAAAGGTATGTTAAAACCTGAAGACTGAAATATTTATTTATGTAGTAGTAGTAGATGTCAATACTCCTAGGGTCATGAGAACATTCTGCATGACATTCCTATGCATTGACAATTTTTCAGTCATATCTCTTCCTGTTTCATATGACAAGTCAGGAATTGATAAATTTTCAACACAGAAAGGCATCTAAGATCTTAGACTTTGTAGGTTTCAAGACAAATACTTCTCCTAGACATTTTCAAATGCCTGGTTTACTGGCAGACTGCTTGGCCTGTTTGCATCTGAGAATAGAGGATAGTTGCTTTTCCTTGACCCTAATTAGCAGGAGATTTTGTGTCTAGAGTGGCACTATGGTTTGTGTTAATACTGAATATTACAATGCTCCCCATACAGCGCTACAGGCTTGGGGAGGAGTGGCTGGAAAGCTGCCTGGCAGAGAAGGACCTGGGGGTGCTGGTTG
>JAVJGG010000032.1:9130574-9196410 GCA_035590195.1 Aviceda cuculoides | reverse complement strand
AGTCCCCGTCCCCCTGCACCTTTGTGGGGTGGGGTAGTTAGAGAAAATCGGGAGTGAAATTGAAGAAGGGAGGGGTGGGTAGAAGGTGTTTTAAGATTTGTTTTTATTTCTCATTACCCTTCTCTGGTTTGATTGGCAATAAATTAAGTTAATTTTCCCCAAGTCAAGTCTGTTTTGCCCATGACGGTAATTGTTTGAGTGATCTCTCTCTGTCCTTATCTTGAGCCATGAGCCTTTTGTTATATTTTCTCTCCCCTGTCTAGTTGAGGAGCGGAGTGATAGAGTAGCTGCATGGTTCCTAGTTGCTGGCTGGGGTTAAACCACGACAGTTGGATAGCCACAAAGAGTGCTAGACAGACTTTTTAGCATAAACAGGAGGAAATAGATGTGAAATAGAGATAGATCCATGAGTCAGTAGCACAGACATAGGTGTTGAATTTATGTCTTCACGATAATTCAGAGATAAAATATTACAGGTGACAGAGATGAGGACAAAGAATGGAAGCCTCACTCAAAGATTAAGGAATGAAAGAGATCAAGCATAAGGTAAACTGGGACAGCTGCTAAAAAGATAGAAGGGGAAATTAGAGGGAATGTAATGCCAAATTGAGATACGATTTCAAAAGATGTAGATGTCTAATGATGTCTGAGGTTGTTGATAGCAGGTCAAGAAATTATGAAATTGGGTACTAATGTCTAGGAAGAGATCTTCAGAGACATTGATAAAAGCAGAGAGGCTAGAAAAAATATGGAAGAGGAAGAAAAAGAAATGGAAATACAGCAGCATCAGAAAAAAAACTAAGTAGGCAGAAATTATAAGTTGTTAACAGAGTAGGATTTCTCTGTAGGCATTGATACTGCTTTTATTTAATGGAAGTTCACTATTGATGTGTTAATGCATAAGACTGAATCATTCTGCAAGTACTGTATTGTGCTGCTCTAGACATACTACTGAATGAATCTGTCTTAACTTTAAACCAGTTTGGAAGCAAGGAATTTAATTCTGTAAGATTCCATCTATGCTTGCTTATATGGCTCTATATTGTTCAGGTGTAGCTTAAGGTATGGATATTACAGATTGGGTAGTATTGCTGAAGGTAATTCCTAAAGCTTGCAGTGTTCGCTTTTTTCCCTGAAATCATCACGTATGTCTGGAAATCAACTCGTGAAGGCAAAAGTAGAAAGAGCATATACAAAAATACCATTGTACACTAGTTTTGATCCGGTGTATCTGAGCACTTCTGTAAAATCTCAGAAATATGGCTAATCTCATGAGATTTCCTAAAATAAGTTCAAATTAGAAGGAGGTGAGCTAGGAAGATAGCAAATTCACATATGCAGATATTTTGATGTCTATTCTAACTGAATTTTATTTCTAAGATGTGAAGGTAGCCCATGCTTTTTATAGAATATAGAACTTGATAACCTTAGAGAAAGTATCTTCTTTCATCGTAAAGCAGTCATGACCTATTGCAGAGTAAATAGAGTAGGTTTGGGGTTTCCTTTTCAATTCTGCCACTAGCTTACCATACAACTAATGAAAGGGTTTGCAATCTGAATAGACAAATCAGACTTCTCTGTGAATGAAGACAGTACTAACCTCCTGTGTAAAGTGATTTCATGAATACTAGCAAAGAGTATTATGTAACAAATAGGTATGTTTATTTGAAGCATTAGTTATGTACTTGCCAACTCTGGTGGTTGCATGGGAAATTCTCACTGAAAATGCTATTGCTTGAGTGATCCTCTAAATTCTCATATTGAAACCAGCCATAGGATCAAAAATATTTACTACTTCAAAGGAACATGTCTACATCATATCTTACTCTTGATGGATATCACTGGGCTCCATTATGCTTATATAACTTGTTTGCATGGCATGACATCTAATCCCATCATCCAGAATGGCACTCGGATAGTACTACCTCCCCACTTGTATTTTATTAGGTGTGCTGGGTATCTTTTTACAGAAGCAAGAAAAGTCCAGTTTCCATTGATACTGTTTGTCTGTTAGTTTCTAGCCATATCCATTTTCCATGTCTAAGTACATGCTATTTTCCTCCCTTTGTAACAAATACTGCCATACAGAAATAACTCCAACTATAGCAGTTATAAGGGCATTTAACCCACCGTGTTATTTTTCTGATTACACATCACTCAGTGGCAATAAGGGTGACCTAATTTAAGCCACCAGTGTGCATTTATAAAATACTTGCACAAACCTTAGGTGTTCATGGAGCTATTGGCAAAGGTCATCATGCAAAGTAATGATGAAATGAAAGCATATTGCTGCATATCAATCTCATTAGAAAAAAAATTAAAATCATTGATTTATTATATTCTTATATCTATTTTTGTTGGGTTTTTTTCTACAAGTAAGCTAAGAGTTAAAAATGTTGTTTCTCTTCTGTTTACAACCCAAGATTCCCAATTCTAACTTGAATTAATGATTCATATACAAATCCATTTACACTTTTTTCTACTACAGTAAGTACTAGTTTAAGTTTGAATCATGCGCTTGAATGTTTCAGTTATAATTCAAGACTAATGGCTATGAAATATGCTTGCATTGGTGAATTTCAGCAGAAGTATCTCTAGGAATGCTTTATATGCAAAGCAGAGATATTAATTTTATCATACTAGCTTTGCCACATTATGTATTAAAATAAAATAACATTCTGGGTCGGAGTATCTACAATAGGAAGATGACACTTAAATGTTTTCTTAAAACTTGTATTTCAATGGATATTAGTCATTTAAATATATTGTCATAGTGGTGGTTCTGTGCTGCATAGAAAGATAATTGCAGGGCAAAATTTTGTTTTAGTGGATGTTCACTCAGCTAATTCACAAGCTTCATTTGGTTTGGTTTAGTTTTAAGGGGAAAAGTAAAAATTACTTTCATTTCCTCCTGGAGACTCTAGAAATGGTTTTAAGTTGAAAGAACATTGGGAAGATAGCAAAATGCTGAAACTGTAAGATCACTTTGCCTTTTTCCAAATGCTGGATTTCTCTTATATTTTTTTCTTACAGGTTGTAACATTTTTAAATTTCACATGAAACCAAATCTATCATCTCTTCACTTTCAACACTTTCATTGGTTTGGACAAGATATGAAAAACTGGACCTCAGATGAGAAATTCAAACCTGGACACCAATAAGCTCACCTTCTGAGCCATGGCTTACTTCTAAGAGTAGAATGAGGAAAAGTTCAGAGAGAGCATAGGTGGATGACCTCAACAGAGGATATGTTTCAAATCATCTCCTGCACAGACTTAGGCAATTTTCCCTGACCTCTAGCAAGATGCCTCCTGAAACTGGAGTTCAGAGCCCCTGATCTGTTTCCTACATTTACCCTGGATCCTGAAATCTTTATCAGGTAGCTGAAAATAGTTTTGACCTTGTGTCTTTGGTTAAGGCTTTTCTAGCTCTCCTTTAAAAACCACAGAATTTGCCACTCTGGTTGATTCATAGTCATTTTACAGGAAAGTTTTTAAAATAAGTTTGGTTTGCTTGTTTCTTGTGGGTCCAAACTTTGTTGCCAATTTCATATGTCATTCACACTTCCAAGTGTCAAAATTGAAGTTAACATCTGGCTAAATATTTCCAAAAGTGGTAATGAGAGTCGGTCGTGATATTCTTTTCAAGGACAATATAATGAGCATAATACACCAAAACTGAACTAATACACATAGTTTAAATTACTAAATATATGTATTAACAGAAGATAGAAATAAACGTCACTACACACATTACATCAGAAGTATTCTACTACTTTGAGCTGCACCTATGCTGTGCTATGTTGTGCATTGCCATTAAGAACCTTTTGAATCCAAAATCCCTCACTAGCCATAACATCCAATCTTTGACACACATGTGAAGGTATGAAGAGAGGAACCTAAATACATAGTTTGGGCTAGATTTTGCAATATATTCTTATGTGCACCTTCAGGTAGTCTGTATGACTTTATCATGGAGAAATTACTAGCAGGAGAAGTCTTAAAACCAGCAAAATGTATTCCAAAAAGCAATATGGTGTCACTACTCCACCCAATTATTCCTCATTGTTTCCATGGCCTTACATTGAAACACACTTTCTCAGTCATGGTCCTACAGGTCTGTCCAGCCCTGATATTTGCTGTCCTGGCCATGGTATCACATACACATCAGAAGCCCCCTGATTAACTGAAGAACCTTCAGAAGATTCACTTTAAAAAACCAGCATGTATAGCTGATACCAATGTCACAGCCTCTAGGCGCTTACAAATTTTCAACTCCATCTTGGCCATCTCTAGACAGATTTCACTTTCTCTTTTCCCCATACTGTGGAAATCAATCAGATGCAATGATATCATTGCTCCAGTGGTGCAAAATAATGCCCTTCCTAGTCCAAGCCACACAACCTGTACAATTCCTGTGCCAGTGATAATATGAAGAGAGATCAGAAGCACAGCTCAGAATTGTTTGATTTCTCTTGGGACTGTATTTATAGGCTCTTTTTCTCCTTTCTTTTCCCTGAAAGAAGAAAATAAAGTGCTTTTTTTTGAAAATAGGTTGGCCCATTTTTTTCTGTCTGTTTCACTTGCCCCAGTCTCTGAGCCAGGAAGAGTGAGTTATTACCTTCTTTGATGAGACTGTCTGCCATGTAGGTCCATATGCTCTTAGAGGGGTAGCAGAAAATTCTGGGAGTGTCTGTGATTGACTCCAGCTTGAGACTTGTTCCTTGTTCTTATAGAGTTAGTATTTTCAGGGTCTGGCAGTCTAGGCTTTCTTCCCATTAAGTTTTGGATTATCCCATGGTCATTTAGGAGGGAGATACCACCCTGTCTAAGTATAGGTTTCCTTCCCCTGTACAATTCTCTATTGTAATTTTGCTCCTCTTTCTTTGTAATCAACAACAAAGTCCTGGTTTCAAAGGGAGAAAGATGTTCATGTTGAAGCGGTCCATGAAAGGCTATTCATCTTGAGGTAATTATTGAAACATTAAGTATTCTACAAATGCAGTGGGGGAGGTTAAATTATCTATATTCAGAGAGTTATATATTTATAAGTGAATACCAAATCACACACAGTATTTCTGAAGAATACTCAAAACTCTATTTAGATAAAGCCCTCTTTTCTCATTAATGCTATCTGTTTCAAATTACTGGATTATTTCATAATGAATTATAGCAAAATCCAGGGGAATGTTTTCTCTAAATATTTTACATAATTATTTTAATTTATATTGGGTTTTATGCTGTCAACCTGTGTGTTGCAGCTTCTTATGATATTACACATGAGAAGCACATGACCATAAAAACACCAAATAAGAGCTTATGGAGGATATGCTGTGTTTCATAAGCGTATTCAAACTTTAGAATGCATAATACTTTAACTGTCATATGATATCAATCTCATAGACTGAAGCCCCCCAAAAGTTGAAGATTGCTTCAAGCATTTTATTCACATTCCTAGTGCATATAAATATTTCTTTTGATCAAGGAAGCAGGCATAGAAAACAAGGACTCTTCAAATCTGCAGATTTGCTGTGTGTGCATTCTGTTTTATGAAGATACAGAAGAATGTTGGCACCAAAACCATCTGTGGGGTACTCTGCTTGTCAGTAGTCACTAGCTGATTGTCAAATTGTTGATTAATCTTTTGTGAACTCAGTGGTTCAGGTGATTTTTAAACAGTTTAATCATGCATTCATCCAGCTCATCCTTCCTCAGCTTGAGGGAATAGAAATGGGAGACTACATGAAAAACCCTTATAAAAGGACTTTTCAAGGTACATTATATTGACTGTTTTCCACTTTCCATCAAAATCAGTGATTTCAACATTGAGGGCAATCAGGTTGGTTGAGTTTGATCTAACTTTGGTAAATTCATTTCTTTCTGATTCTTTCTTGTCTGTAGCATGTTTGGAAATGGTGGGGTACATATTCTACAATCTTTTCCAAGACTGAACCCCTGGATGTCTGGATCTGCGTTTTTGCATTTAAGGAGGATGGGTGTAATGTTCACTTTTTTAATGTTAGCTTTAGCTGGCTAATGTTAGCCAGCCAGTTAGGCTGGCTAGCCCTACTAGGATTTATATTAGGAAATTCTCATCAAGACAGCACAGAATCTTCCTGGTTTGCTTACACTATACTGTGTTGACTTGGTAGATGATTGAAATCTCCCATACAGATGAGGCTTTCCACAAACAAACAGCAGAAGTCTTCTGGCTGCCAGCCTTCACCCTCTGCATGCTGTTGAGAAGATGGTTGGTTACAAACAATCCCCACAACAATGCCAGTGTTCTTTCCTCTCTTAGTAATGATCCAGAGAGTTTTAACAGCCATGTCTCTGGCTTTATACTGGAGCTCTGTGTAGTCAAAAAGGTACTTACACAGAACATAAATACCTCTTAAATAGTGAAACCAGATTTTTTCAGTCCCTTCATTTCATCCTTCAGTAACATTACCTGCAGAATTGTCTACATGAATCAGCACTATGAATTGGATTACTGTAACATCATATGCCTTCCCATGGTACTCTAAGGCCAGTATTTTGTTTTGTTTAGCTATGTGAGAGATGTTTGAAAGATTAGGTATATGTATACATAAATGCCTAGAACAACAGCAAAAAACAATTGGCTTTTGATCCCTTTCATTTATTTAGGAGGCTCCAGGTAGGACTGAACAGATGGTAGGTTAAACATTGAAAGATGGAAATGTATTGGAGGGAATTAGTTGACTGTGATGTCAGGTCACTAAGAAAATTTTGACAAACTAGATTGGTTTTTTTTCCTGAGGGTAAAGTGAAAGTCTCTGGTTCAGAGGAAGAGCTAATGGAATTTTTAGGCATTTCCGTATCACCACATTTACAGAGAGGTGGCATCTTCAAGTTTACTTCTTAAAACCTTTTTTCTCTTTTAGGACTGAGGTAACTGCAGACAACTGTTCTCTGAAATAGAATGGTTTTCTGAGTTATCTGGCAAAGCAACATCAAGAAATGTTTCCTAGATATGTTGTCTGATATTATTATAAGTAATTATTTATCCATGTAAACTTACACAATTTGTTTATCAAGCATTTAAGTAGAAGTAGTATGAGTGTAGTCAACAACTACAAACAAATCAATAAACACCTTCGTGCACTCTACTTGCATGGAATCATAGACTCACAGAATAATTTAGGCTGAGAGGGACCTCAGGTCTTCTGGTCCAACCCCTAACTCAGAGCAGGTCAGAAGTGGATCACGTTGTTCAGGGCATTGTCCAGTTGATTTTTTAATATCTCTAGCAACAGGATACTTGTTCCAACCTCTGACTTCTTTCATCCTCATTTTTTTTTTCCTGATATTTGATTAGAAGTTTACTGAAGAAGTTTATTTCCATAAATCCAGAACTTTATTAGTATAGCTCTATGTTCTTCTGATCTGAAAAAGGTGAAACACTTGCCTGGAGTAGTACCATTGCTGTCTGGATGACCGAGTCATTTTTATACTGCTACATATGGCCTCCTAGATTCATAGATGTCAGAATTATAGGGAAAAAAAATAAACATGCATGCAGTTGTCTCACAGTTTGAGAGACTAATACACATGTGCAGATGATGTGAGTCTTCTCTGCTTAAGGTCCAATTGAGCTCAACAAATATGTTCAAGTAATATAGCATAGCTAACCCTACACATATTGCTTAGGGACAATGGGAAGGCATTTCACTTTATTGTATCACCAGCTGTAGACAAAGCCTTGTCATTTCTGTCTGTCACACATTTTCTTTGCCATTTTTGAAATCACACTTTAGTTTCATCTCCATCTGGGGCAGGAGCAGGAGTGTTGTAATATTGCAAGAAAAACTGCTTTTTCTGGTATTTTTAGCTTGATTGGATGATGAGAGCTCTGAAAATGACACCACATAGGCTGGTCTTTTGATGGTTATAGAGAAAGTTTGCAGATGCAATAGACTGACCAACTGCACAGCAAAAAGAAGCTTAGGATGTCAAGTACTACATTACCACAGCTCATATGGGAAATGACATTTTTCTAACAGAGATAGATATGCCCTGCATGCTGCAGCCAAATAAGGATTCTTCAGATCTGTTCTTTGGCTTTTTGAATATGTATTCATCAATTTTATACATGTCATTAGCACATTTTGTGGAAAACAGGAGAAATGGTAAATCAAATTACTCCCCAACATACAAATGTAAATTAAGAGTTTGGCTTTGTATATGAAACTCAGTAGTTAAACAGCTTATACAAAATTAATGGGAGTTAATTGCTCATTGTTAATTATGCTGAATTAGATTGTCCTTAGAACAGGCTAGCAGTAGAAGTAAGAAATTATTTTACTTTTATTAAGTATTAAGCAGCAACCCTATAATTATTATTGACCATTTGAGCTTTTGATAATTTGCCAAATTTACCTGTCCCTTCATCAGCATAGACATGGAGGCAGTAAAGCAGTTTCTGCTATTGTTTAACATGGGCACTGTTATTTATCAGTAAAGTCAAGAACTGAATGACAGTGATCTCAAGATATAGTTGCTGATTGTAGTAGAAATGAACAAACATTCAGTTATGCAGAGATTTGCTAGGTTCCTGCAATGAATCTGCTGGACTTCTTAATCCCTATCTAAGCTCTGCTGACAGTGTCTTGAATTGGTTTCTTTTGTTGGACCTCTCTTGCTCTACCAGAGAAGAGTAACTGCACATTGAAGAATAAGTTAGCATCTCCTGTAACATGCAAGATATGATTTGATTATTTTATTTTATTTAAAATTATGAGTTTAATGAAAATTAAAAGTACTGTCTCAGAAAAGTAGTAATTGGACAGTGGAATAACAATACAGAGAACCGAAAACCAATAAAATTATGTTCTGAAATATTTTCAAATACTTATGAAAAAATCTTCTTTTAACTCATTTATACAAAGTATTCAAGTTAAAATATAATGACAAAGTACTGTCTTTACCAAAGCCATGTGTTGTTTAGGAGTCTAACAGAAGCATACCTCAATCTTTGTATGAGTTCTAACACATCTAACATTTTCGACCAGTTCCCATGACAAAGCTCTAAACACACAGCTTTCTATATCATTCCTAACCAAAGAAAACAGTCATTAAATAAGCAATATTTGCAAAGTATTGGTGATATTCAAAAGTCATATGGACATGGTCCTGGACAGCCTGCTCTAGCTGACTCTGCTTTATCAGGTGCGTTGGACAAGATGACCTCCAAAGGTTCCTTCCAACCTACACCATTCTGTGATTCTCTGATGTTTACCAGGATAAAATATCTGAATAACTGCTCCCTGTTTTCCTCCATTCTAGGATTTAGAGCTACTATCTAGTCCATGGTTTGTGTCTGAAATGACAGTGTTGTAAAACCATTTCGACCTTCCCTATTGTGGATGGACATATTTTTGTAAGATGTTGTCAAACCAGATTGCCAAATATTTTTTTTCTTTTTACCACATCCTGTCTCTTTCAACACACCCCTAGAGATTCCTGGGGATCCTGACTTTCATTCTCTGCAGACAAGAGTTTGCTAAATCACATCTGGAATTTCATCGGTGTACTTCTGAACCTGGCAGTGCTAGACATAACTGCATCAAAACATTCACATGAGCAGACTAATACTAATTAATAAGACAAGTCAAACCCAGAGACGTGTGAACTTCTGCCTCATCTAGAAACCTGATTCAAACTTCATGTCGAAGCTCCAATGCATTCCATCTCTTTTTAAACAAAGTATGTAATCTAAGTTAGGTCCCTTGTTACGTTCATCATCAGTTAACAGAGAAAGGAGGCAGTTACTTCTTATAAGTTAAGTAGTTACTTTTGAAGGAATGTTTTTTCCATTCACTGTCCAGGAAGTCTAGGATGATTAGGCCACTAATTTAAGCACCTTGGTGATGTGGAATGAATCTGGATATATGTGCTAATTGTCCAAAGTGATGGAGAGTACGCACCTGCAATGTCAGGAACCTGAGCAGAGCTCATCCCTTAAAAAACAAAGCAAACATAAACCAGCTATTGCTCAGCTCTTGAATAACAAGGTAGCAACTACAACACTGTTCCAACTAGTGAAAGCCTCAGTCTGAGGGACTGCAACCTCACATCTTTCATCTCATTAGATTATAGAGTAATTTAGGGGTTAGGGCAAACCTCATTCTTTCCAAAGAAGCTCGCTCATGTCCAGTTGTGTCCTCTCATGTCCTCTTGTCTCCAGAGAGGAAATATTTCTTTCAGTGATAGTCTCTTTTAAATGCATAAAAAGACATTGTAGGAAGGAACACAAATTAGTGTCCTCACCTAAATGAGGTGATTTGGAACATGATACCAACAAACAACTTTGCCCTGCTGACATTTTACAGAATTTAGATGTATGGTCATATTTAGAAATACGACCATAGTCATATTTAGAAATAATACAGGAACCCAAAGAGGTAACTCTGGGACATTTTAGAAAACAAGGCAACTCAGTTTTGTGCTCGGTCTCTCTTTTTAGCCACTACTATCTCTGTTTACCCTAGTATTTCTCTTCCAGATAGCTGCCACTAGAACGGCTTCAGAACATTTCTCCCAATATAATGGTTCTCTTCTTTTACTAGAGCTCCAGGACCATAGCTAGCATACAGTGACAGATGTGGAAGCCTGATATTGACATCTAGGCATCCATTCAATGCCAACTATGAGAGCAGAATAATATCAAATATGACTATTTTCCAACATTAAATTTAAGCAATAAATAACTTCTCTGTAAAACTTTCTACCTTTCAGATCACAAAGAGGTCTATAAAAGGAGCTTTGTCAATAGTCATATTTTACAAATGTAAAAACTGATAAATTGAAAAAAAAAGAAGCTTGTTTGAGGTGATGCCCAAATTTACTGTCTCTTCTGGAAAGGAAGAAAACAGATTTCTAAGAATTCTGCTCCTCTGAAGAAGATTTTTCTTATGTCAGAGTCAGATTCTTTAGCTCCTGAATATAAAGACACTTAAAACAAAAATGTGAAAGTAAGACAGAAGAACAACAGTGATAAAGGAATTCTAATGAATTCTATCAAAGTGATATAGAAAGAGTGCAAATGTTTCAGTTTCACAGTTTAGTCTCAGTCTGCAGGTTTAGAATCAAAGGGAAGACTTTTTTATCAAAGAAAAGAAAATTATCTTGAACAGAAAAACATTAAATGCAATGTTTACTTTATTAGAAAAAAATATACAGCTATAAAGTAGAGTTATATTCAAGTATTGTCACTGTTCCTTTTAAGATAAATACCTTCCTAGCTTTTATTGCAAGAGATAGAAAGGGAAGTTTTACCAACCCAACAATTAAATTATAAATAACATTTCCTGAGATGGTGAATAGGGTGTGCCCCTCTGGGCAGTCTAAATCTGTTGATGAGATCAATGACTCATGGAGCAGAAGTGCTTTGGCTCTATTTCATATTGGACAGGAATGCAATTATTTCCTTTCTTTTCTTGTGTAGTCATCAAGATACTGTTGGCATAGGAGAAACTGAAACCTGTTCTTGCACAGCATTAAGTACTTACAAATAATCTTATTTCTATACTTTTAATTTTTTAATTAAATAATTTATAAACTCATTTGGGAATGACTTATGTCTCAATAACTAATTTGTAAGATACAGAAAACCAAATAATTACTGAATTTTAATAAACTTAGCATCTACTGCTGCTTAGCTTTATTTTCTCATGCCATGTTAAATCTTTTCTTCATAGTTAATACAATTTGAGTAGTACATGAAAAAACAGTGCCTTAGATTCACTTTTCTCAAAGACTGAGTTTGAAATATCCTGCCTACCATTCAGGACATTTTTATCTATCACTGTAACTTTCTATATGGAATTAATGTCACTAGTGAAGTATTTTCTGAACTTGTAGGATTAGTTGGCATGTTTCCTTTTTCAAGAAGATAAAGACTTGCCCAGGAGAGGAAGAAAAAAATCCAGAATGTAAAAAAGAAGACATTTTTTAAAACTGTGTATGGCGATCCAGATTTAAATATTATCTATTACACAATATCCCAAGACATCTGATAGGTCTAACAAACTTCTTCTCTAGGTGGTGGGAAAGTGGAAAAAGCACATAATTTATTTTCAAAAGTTTTGCCCCTATTTGCTAAGCATTATTTGTCTTGTTCAGTTTCAGAACCTGAAATACAAAATCAAATTTCTTGTAATGTTATCTAACAATAGCTGCAGTTCTAGCTAGTAGAAAAACTCTTTCACACCAAAAGTAAATTGCACGGTTTAAAGACATCGCCTATCAAAGAATCAAAGATGAACTTTGATGGTGTGTAGTTGTACTTTGTTAAGAAGAGAAAGCTTATACAAAAGTGATGAAAATAAATATTTAAGTAAAAAAAAAAATTAAAAACTGGCACTGTTTTCTAAGTCAGTGAAAGATTTGCCGTAATTCTAAATAATTCTATTTGCCATAAACTCAAGCTGATGGCAGCATCTTTAAATAGATGTCTCCTTGGTAAGCCATATCAGTCCTGAAAAAGGCTAGAGGGTTCAAATATTGGCAGCTTTCCATTAAACAATGAAATAAAGACACAATTTTGTCCTTAAGTTACTATAAGAAGGTTGTTAGCATACAACAATATAGAAGCACATAAATTATAATCATAATATGCTCAAGAACAGTTCATAGCTACTCTATAATTAGCTCTTTGTTTGTCTTTACTGGTTTTGGATATCTTCAAGATTTTTATATATAAAACCTCTTTCAAGATAGATTGCAGTATGTAAAAAACTTTACCATTTTATAAAAGCTTAATTTATTATTAAAACAAGTATTTGAAAGTCACTGCATAGATAAGCAATAATGTGGTTATCCAAAATAATTTCAGAATAACTACTTATCACCTTGCAAACCACACAGTGAAAACTATAGGAAGGTACAGACTGTAACCCCTAAGACTCAACAAACATGGTTACTTATAATTCATAAAACTAATAGAGTTATCTAAAATCCATTCTCAAAAGCAAATGAACAATGACAGATATTATTTACTCTCATCTTTAGTACTTTTAAAAGTTGTAACTCTCCATTTTTGCTAATTTCATTCTTAGAAAAGTATTCTTAGAGACATATCCCAGGAAGGAATTCCCCATAATTTTCAAATAGCAAGAAGCCTGTTCCTGCAAGATGATTGGATTTAAGAAGTTGGAAGAAAAACACAATTTCTTAGAATTTATCAGTGTTTTAGAAACTATGGTGAACTACTTCATGGTTTTATGACACTTTTAGTCAATTGAACTGTGTTTAGATTTGATGAATAATGCCAGATAGCTGCCACGTTTATGCAAGATGTAAGGTCCTCTTTTTATGCACTCAAATTTAAAGAAGTGATCAGCTTTGCCAGGCAGGGAGGAGAAGTAAATGTCAGGCATTTTTATTTCCATATCTTGTCATTGCATCTCATCCTGTTTTCTAAAAAAAAAGTAAAAATCACATATCTGATCTGATCTGTAACATGGTAGAGATTGTGCTGGTTTTGGCTGGGACAGACTTAATTTTCTTCATAGTAGCTAGTATGGGGCTATGTTTTGGATTTGTGCTGAAAACAGTGTTAGTACTTCAGGGGTATTTTCATTACTGCTGAGCAGTGCTTACCCAGAGCCGAGGCCTTTTCTGCTTCTCACCCTACCCCACCCGCGAGGAGGCTGGGGGGGCACAAGGAGTTGGGAGGGGACACAGCCTGACCCCAGCTGACCCAAGGGATATTCCGACCATACAATATCATCCTCAGTATATAAAGCTGGGGGAAGAAGAAGGAAGGGAGTGATGGTGTTTGTCTTCCCAAGTGACCATTACGCGTGCTGGAGCCCTGCTTTCCTGGAGATGGATGAACACCTGCCTGCCCATGGGAAGTGGTGAATGAATTCCCTGTTTTGCTTGGCTTGTGTGCGTGGCTTTTGCTTTACCTATTAAACTGTCTTTATCTCAGCCCATGAGTTTTCTCACTTTTACCCTTCCAATTCTCTCCCCCATCCCATTGGACAGGAGCAAACAAGCAGCTGTGTGGTACTTAGATGCCAGCTTTAGTTAAACCACAATAGGTAATAATTTTCATGAAGTTTAATATAGCTTTAATCAGCCTGAAACTGAAAAGAGCTTCTCTTCCTTTCTTAGGCTATATGAGAGTCATGCAGCTGCTAACCCTTTGCAGTCTCCAGTGCTGTTATCTTGTCACAGCCTATAAAAAGTGAATGAACAAAAAATGAGAGCTAAAACATATAAAAGTTTAAAAAACAGCTCAGTGAAATTTTTCTCAATAACATAAAATAAAGGCTAGTCAGAGAAACAGAGACAGGATCTGGTTTCTGGAGAGAGAAAAGAAGTATATTTTTAAAATCTTTTAAATCAGAATGTGACTTAAATTTTCACTCTAACAGGTCCAGATAGCCAAAGCAGATTGCCAGCTTCATAATAAAATAGCATATGAGAAGATATACTATAATTAAAAGTATAATCAAAAGTGAATGACATATACACACTATAAATTGCATTGTGGTGGACGGACGGCAGTTCAACTGCAAACTTATTAAAATCTACTAGAAAATTCTATAGTGTCTCCCATATCAAATTTTAGATTACTTCACTACAGGGTTTTTTATGTGCTTTTAAGTTTTATCTTTCATGCTCAGTTGGTAAAAAATACAGCACTATATTGTTTTAGCAGTGTACTATTAGCTGGCATCATAAGCATGGACAGTAGAGCATGAATTGTTTGCCTTCTTACTAAGACAAGTGAGGTCAAACAGTGAGTGATGAATAACGTGTACTATTATTTAAATTTTCTGCAGGAATTTATGATTTAGTATATTGGTAGAATTGCACAGAAAAACCAAAAGCATTAGCTATTACTAATCAAGCCCTAAATAATCAGACTCCGATGGTCTGAACCACTGTTCTAGCTGTTGATTTAGTTGTTGCTCTTATGTCAGTAGTCATCTCTGAGTACTATGGATAGCTTTCTTCTATCTTTAGGTTCATTTTAACCCCAGCTTTCTTAGAAAGCATGTTTGTTACAAAAATATATCACCTTTAGCTGCTGAAAATTAAAGAAAATTTTCAGAAATGTTTATGATTTTATTAAGAACTGCAGCTACTGGTTGCTCATAAATTAGTTGGTTTATATTTTCTGACGCTTATATGTGCTATGTACAATACAATTCTCACACTTCCTAAGCTGATAAATGGCTCACAGAGTGGTTAATTAACTTTTCAGGTGGGACTAGTCTTGGGTTTTGAGTTAGTAAACTATGAAGAATTCAGAGCAGAAATGAAATAAACTTAGAGAAATAACAAAATTCTATGGGCCTGATAAACTACTTCAGAAATAAGGTTAGGACAGAAGTGAAAAAATTGTATGAGGCAAGTGAATCAGTATACAGTTCTGAGAAAAAGTAAGATGCTAGAATGGTCCAATTTGGCTAACCTCATAAGGAAGTTTGAATTAGAGATTAAATTAGAGATTATAAACATGTGGATTAGATTCTTTTGCTAGAACCATAGCACAGGGCTTTCTAAAACTGCAGATTTAAATAGTTCATTCCCTTCAAGACTTGTTGACTTCTAGGCTGAATGTTTTGACATTATATCCACTTTCCAATGAGTTGTCGAGCTAATCCTATCTTGTCACATCCTTCCTAAGGTCCCACCAAAGAGCTCTAACATGTATTTTTAATCTCATTTTCCTGGGGTATAGCAGTAAACTACCAGGGCAGAATGAATGGGGAGCAGTAATGAAGGGGGGGAAAATACTGACTGAGCAGGGGAGGCCAATATATGTTTTGCCCAAGAAATATGAGACAGCCATTAGCAGTCTTTAACATTCAGAAATCAAACAGGTGCTTGCAATCACTCAAAATCTTTTCTTCATTCTCCCAGAAATCAATCACCAATGCAGAAAGTTTTCTTGAACAATTCAGGAAGGTGTCTACATCCTGCAGTCTATAGACTAACCATAAAGTCAAAGATTGATTATTTAGTGTATTCAAGCAGAAAATGTAAAAACTTCACTTGACAAGAGAACTCAGCTGTGATTATGGAGGGCTTGGCAGCTTTGAGCAGAGGTTTTTTTCTGTTATTCTGCTCCTAGAAGGGCTTTTGTAGTGACAGGCCAGAGGGTCACAGGCATTGAGAGTTGGTGTATAACCACTGTGTCCCAAAAGCATTTAGGGGTTTTTTTTGGTGTATTGAGACAAGATCTAACTTCCCCAGACACTTCTCTGTAATTATTTTGTCAGGCACTCCCATTCTAGTTGAAAAGAAACCATATTTACAAACTAGCTAAGCATCATTTAGAATTGCCTGGCATTTCTCTCTCTCAACTTTTTGGAGCCTTCCTTCTTTTATTTCTGCTGATAAAGACTGTCAGCTCCTTAGTGGTGTCCATTGGAGGGTGAATTCACAGAGGTGAGTGGTAAGGCAAGAGAAACTTCTTACTGTTCCTCCTGCTTGAGGAAAAACTTTAATTTCCAGGTCAGTAGCAGACCCTTTCTGTGCACTGGATAGGTGCCCACACAATCTGTCATGTTAGGCATTGTAAGGGAAGGAAAGGGTACAGTAAAGAAGACAGCCAAGCCTTGTTGTTTCTTTAGCTACTGTATCAGACAGCTACCGTATGACATTGGACCGTAGCATCTTAAAAGACCAAGCAGTCATAGACAACAGGAGCGTATTCTCATCCACTACATATATTTATTTAGGAACTATTCTAATATTCCATTTTACAGGTGTGAGCAAGTTAGCAATCTATCTCAGCATATGAAAGATTTACTGCTATTGTTGCTGACTTTGGCATCCAGGAAGCAGAAAGTAGCTGCTGAATCCTACTAACTTAATCCAGTATTTGTGGAACAGCAATATGGCAATAACTGGTGACACGGATATCATCTACAACCTTTCTGTGATGCAAGTGTCTGAGGCAGGTGAATGTACATTGAGGAGATGCTGTAGAGACTTCTGAGATGAGTCACATACACAGTAGCTGTATCTAATGAGCATGCATTCTTTGTTCTGCTACTAGAAATGGTGCTAGCCACTCTTAATACATTTCACAACACAAATTGGTAGCCAAACTATTCAGCCTATTCTCTCTCTTCTTGAAAACTGGAAAGCAAGCACTGATTTTATTTGAGAATGGATAGATTTCAGATTAAAATCAAACCATATTACATCTCTCTAATGTTGGGAGGAATTAGTCATTAACAGTAAACTGAACGTAGTTCAGTGTTTCTTAACACACAAGTAACTCTTTGTATTTTGCACAGTAACATAGTCCAGCTTTACACTTGCCTCAAATAACTGGTCAGTAGTAATAGAATCAGACTAAATTTGTATGTTGAATTTTATATTATTATTGTTGTTGCTGTTGTTGTTGTTATCTGAGAGACCAAATCACTAGTCCAGGAAACACTGGAAGACCATTAGCCTCCTAGGGCATACACTGTCACACAAATTTTTTCCCAGCTGTTTCAGAAAAAAGTTGCAGGAGAACAATTGTGGGAAAACCTGCCACACAAAGGCAGCTTATTTTTATTTCATCTGTTTAATTGACTTTTGCCCTGAAGCAAGCACATTTACATCATGTCTATAAATCTTTGTCTTTGATGTAAGAATAAATGTTTCAATTAATCATTAATGTAGCTACCCCCTTCTTGAAATTCTATTCTGTCCTCACCGATAGCCCCTACAGGAAATAAGAACTCAATTACCAATGCGATTGCTATCAATCAGGCTTCTACAGAATGAGCTGCAGTTCAGACTCCAACAATTTCACAACATGTTATTGCTCTTCTGTAACAGTAGGGCTAAGTAGGTTTTATGGGTCCTGTTCGGTTGGGGTTTGACAATTAACCATTGGGATGACTTTAGGGGAATTACAACTTCCAAACTAATCCATCTCTACCTGGTATAGTATTAAGAATTATTAATTTTTTATAAGTTCTTGAGCTGCCAGTGAAAAGAAGCCAGTGCTGAGGCACAAATGTGTATCTGTAACTTTTCTTTTTGGAGTATAAGCAGCAGTGCACAATCTCCATTGATGTGGTGAATACATCGTGTTAGCAGGGAGGAATGGCACTGAGACAGATACAAAGTAGGGCTGGACATAGAGGCAGCTTGGTAATGGCTGCCTATTTCTAGGATCAGAGTGTCTTCCTGGGTTTTGTGTCCCAAGTTTTACGTAATACTCTGGTGCCCAAGGGAAGCCAGTTGGGAGTCCACCATGCAGGACTTTGATGAAAAGCCTTGGACTTTGACTCAGTCTGATCTTAGTTTGTTCATTCAGTTTTCACAGAATCACAGAGTAGTTTTAGGGACCTCTGGAGATCAACACTTAGTTCAATCCACTTGCTCAGAGGAGGGTCAACTAGAGCAGGGTGATCAGGATCACATCCAGTTAGATTTCAAATATCTCCAGGGATGTAGACTCATCAATCTCTCTCAGCAACCTGCTGCAGAGTTTGATCACCTTCAGAGAAAAAAGTTATTCCTATGCCTAAATGGAATTGCTTGTCTTTCAATTTGTACCCACTGTCTCTTGTCCTTTTCCTGGGTGCCACTGAGAAGGGTTCGGCTCTGTCTTCTTTATTGCCTTCCATTGCATATTTACACACACTGATAACCCCTTTCCTCCCAAGCCTCCTCTTCTCCAGCCTAAAGAGCACAGCTCTCTCAACATCTCCCAGTTTGACAGATGCTCCAAGCCCTTAATCACCTTAGTGGCCCTTTGCTGGACTTGCACCAGTATGTCAATGCCTGTCTTGTACTGGGGACCTGTCCTGGTTTCAGCTGGGATAAAGTCAATTTTCTTCCTAGTAGCTAGTATAGTGTGTTTTGGATTTAGTATGAGAACAATGTTGATAAAACACTGATGGTTTTAGTTATTGCTAAGTAGTGCTTATCCTAAGTTAAGGATTTTTCAGTTTCCCATGTTCTGTCAGCAAGCAGGTGTACAAGAAGTTGGGAGGGAGCATGGCCAGGACAGCTGACCCGAACTAGCCAAAGGGATATTCCATACCATAGAACGTCGTGTTCAGTATATAAACTGGGGGGATTTGGCCAGGAGGGGCATATCGCTGCTTGGGGACTGGCTGGGCATTGGTCAGAGGACAGTAAGCAATTGCATTGTGCATCGTTTGTCTTCCATGGGTTATATTTCAGTCTTTTTATTATGTTCCTATTCATTACTATTATTATTATATTGTATTTTTATTTCAATTATTAAATTGTTCTTATCTAAACCCAGGAGTTTTACTTGGTTTTGATTCTTCTCCCCCTCCCACTGGGGTGGGGAGAGGAGTGAGTGAGCTACTGCATGGTGCTAATTGCTGGCTGGCATTAAACCATGACTGGAGCCCAGCACTGAACACAGCACTTCAGGTGTGGCCTCACCAGTGTTAAGCAGAGGGGAATGATCACTTCCCTGCACCTGCTGGTGATGCTCTTCCTAATTCGTCCCAGGATACCACTGGACTTCTTTGTCCACCAGGAAACTCAGCTCCTTTTCTGCAAAGCTACTTTCCAGACTATGGGTGCACAATGTGTATTGGTGCATGGGGTTCTTCCTCCACAGATGCAGACTTTGCATTTCCCTACTTGAACTTCATGAGGTTCCTGTTGGCTCATTCACTAGCCTATCAAGGTCTCTCTGAACAGCAGCACCTCTATCTGGTGATTCAGCCAGTCCTCTCTGTTTTGCATCACCTGCAAATCTGCTGAAGGTGTGCTCTGTCCCATCATCCATGTCACTAATGAAGATGGTACATAGTATTGGCCCCAGGATCAAACCCTGAGGTAAGCCACTAGTGACTGGCTTTCAGCTGGACTTTGTGCTGCAGTTATTTGGTCCAGGCAGTTCAGCCATTTTTCAGCCCACTTAACTGCTCATTTATGTAAGCCATTCTTCATTAGCTTGTCAGTGAGGATGTTACAGGAGGCAGTGTTGAAAACCCTGCTAACGTCAAGATAAACATCCACTGCTCTTCCCTCATCCACTGAGAAGTTCTATCATCACAGGATATCAGGTGGGTCAGGAATGATTTCTGCTTTGTAAGTCAATGCTGCCTACTCCCAATCACCTTCTTGACCTTCATATATTTATAAATGGCTTCCAGAAGGATTTTCTCCACCACCTTCCCAGGCACCAAGGTCAGGCTGACTGGCCTGTAGTTCCCTGGTTCCTTCTTCTTGCTCTTCTTGAAGATAGGAGTAACTTTTGCTTTCTCAAAGTCCTCAGGAACCTCTACCGACTGCTAGAACCTTTAAATGATAATCAAGAACCACCTCACAGTGACACCAGGCAGCTCCCTCCACATTCATGAGTGCAGCCCATCATGTCCCATAGACTTGTTTATGTTCAGTTTGTTTAAATGCTCCCTAAATCTGATCCTCATCTACATAGGGTAAGTCTTCCTTGCTCGAGACTTTCCCACTGATCTCAGATATCTGGGACTCCAGAAGGCAACTCTTACCAGTAAAGACATATATGAAGAAGACATTCTCTATATCCCTTCTCACCAGGTCAGCTGCCCCATTCAGCAGGGGACCCACTTTTTCCTTAGTCTTCCTATTCCTGCTGAATTACCTGTGGAAACCCTTCTTGTTGCCCTTCACATCATTTTCTAGTCTCGGTTTCAGGTAAACGTTTACTTTCCTAACCCCATCTCTGCACGCTCAGAAAGTGTTTCCATATTCCTGACTCTCTTTCCACTTATTGTATACTTTTTTTATATGACCTAGTTTTGTCAGAAGCTCCCTGTTCATCCATGCAGGCATCCTGTCATCTTTTTTGACTTTCTGCATGTTCGGATGGACCATTCTTGAGTTTGGAGGAGGTGACCCTTGAAAAATCCACCAGTTATCTTAGACCTCTCTTCTCTGCAAGGCTGTCTACTGTGGCATTCTTCAAAGCAGGTCTCTGAATAGGCCAAAGTCTGCTCTCCCAAAATCCAAGATTGTGATCCTGCTATTTGCTTTGTTCCCTTCTCTCGGGATCCTGAACTCTAGCATCTCATGGTGTCCTGCGTCTGGCTTGAATGGAGTTAATTTTCTTCACAGAAGCCCTTTTGGTGCTATGTTTTGGATTTGTGACCAAAAGTGTTGATAACACATCAACATTTTAGCTATTGCTGAACAGTGTTTGTACAGCTTCAAGGCTTTCTGTTTCTTGCTCTGTGCCCAACAGAGAGTGGGTGAGGGTGGGCAAGAGTCTGGGAGGGGACATAGCTGGGACAGCTGACCCAAATTGACCAAGGAGATATTCCACACCATAATATGTCATGCTCAACAATAAAAACTGGGGGAGCAGTTTTCCAGGATTGCCATTGCTCAGGGATTGGCTGGGCATTGGTTGGCTGGAGGTGAGTGATAACTCACATAACCCCATAACCCCACTGCCCCCCTTTTTTTTTGCCTTTAGTTATTAAACTGTCTTTTTCTCAACCCACAGGTTTTCTGAATTCTACCTTTATGATTCACTGCCCCATCCCACTGGGTGGAAGTGAGCAAGCATCTGTATGGTGCTTAGCTGCCTACTGTGGTTAACCCACAACACATGGTCACTGCAGTCAAAGCTGTTCCCAGTCTAAATATCCCCAACCAGTTCCTTCTTGCTTGCAAATATCAGGTCCAGCAGAGTACTGTCTCTTTGATCATCTATGTCAGGATATATTCATCAGTGTTCTCTAGAAACCTCCCAGATTGCTTGTGCCCCGTTATGCTGTCCCTCCAGCACATGTCAGGGTGGTTGAAGGAAGGTCCTGTGAGGACCAGGGCCTATGATCATGAGGCTTCCTTCCAGTTATCTGAAGAAGGCCTCATCTGCCTCCTCCATAGTGCTGTCCTGTGGGCACTTCCTTATTTGTGTGCACACAATTGAGGTGGGGCCATTCGGCCCTTTTTCACTGGTTTCACAAACTCTCACATCCACATCTGCCTGCACGTTTTCTTACCAACCCAGTCCACAAATTCCTCTTTTGATTGTAAGTCATTCCTAGTTTAAAGTTCTCTTCACAAGTTTGGCAAAGATAATTTTGCCTCAGCCAAAGGCATTAGCCGAAGGTTTTGTGGATATGGTTTCAGTTTTATGAATTTTGAGAGGTATGACATTTACCATAGCACGAATATGAATATAAATATAAATATAACTATCACTGGTAGAAGGCAATACAAAACACTCTTTCTTCTTGGCTGATGTTCAGAGTATTTTACATTTGTTATTTCTGGAAATTTGAGATGAAGGAGTGCTAAAAAAAATGTCCTCTTTTTTGATGAATGTATCATATATTCTCATGAATACCTATAACATGCTTCCAATTACATCATGAAAAATTATGACTGCAGGTTTTCCTTGTTTATTTGGAAAATTGTCTGGAACTTATGTAACTTGCAAATGATTGTCATGTAATGAGATACATCTCTGAAGTATTTTATTCTAAGCTTATTCTAGCTACTTGAAGTAGAGTGACCCACTGCATTGGAAAGTTATTCCCAGAAATAACATATAAACTAGTTGATGCTTGCAGGAACACTTTTATAGTTAGAACATTAGCTTTTCCCTTCTGATGATAATATTTCTGTAGATACCTAAAAGAACCTTTTCCTCTTAACGTAAGTGAAAGGACAAGACAGAAAATATTCCTTGGTTTTGTTTTTTTTAGTTGCTTTTTAGGCACAAGATTCCATGATTGGCTGAAATTATATCAAAATCTTAGTCAGATTGCAGGAGACATCTCTACCAAAGTTAATATTTCCCTCAGAGTATAATATCAGAGAGCCTCAGGCAGTGCTGTGTAATCCCCTGAAGCTTCTTGTTACCAGGCTGTATATTATGCAGGCTTACATTTTCATAGTTCAGTTAACAAGTCAAAGAGATGTTGGTACCTTGCATCTAGTTTTGCACTCCATTAGAATAGCTTTAAGTGTTTCATTTTAGACTTTAAGCTCTCTGTATCCAATACTATTTGCAAGTATTTGGCCCCCAGGTTTCTCCTTGAATCTGTCCTCCGCTGTCTTTTTCTGCTTTTGTTCCCAGTGACATTTTCTACACCATAGCTCCCAGCTATCCCTCAACCACAAAGGTAGTTGAAGCAGCTTCCAAAAATACCAGCTCCCAGGAGCAGCCCTTCTGTGCTTAGAGTATAAAATGGGTCTCCATTCTGTGTAATAAATGAATTCATGATTCTCAATTCCCAGCTGACATTAATAGCAGCAAGGAGCAAGAAGCAAGTTAATGTTAATTTCTGCAGGTAATGCGTGAAAGCAGATAGGGAAAGCTTGAAAGGTCAACATCTGCTGTCATGCAGGAAAGTTGCAAAATTTGATTGGCCAGTAAATGTCAACATCATGTTTTAAAATCTACATGCTATCTTTTCAATTCAATCTTAGCTTGCAGCCCAGCTAGAGATCATGCAGCATGTTTCAAAAACCCTTGAGTTTGAAAACGGAGTTGTATGATTGCCTTCCCATGGCAATAAGGCACTTGTAAATTACAAACTTGTCATTTAATCAGCATAGTAGGTAGTACAGCTCCTGTGACTTTTTACATCAATTTTCAGGGAATGCTGAAGAATCCATAATGATTATATACCATAAAGAACTGCAGTTCCAACTGTTGCCATGGTATTATGTACTCCTCTTTTTTAAAAGCAGTGACTAGAATCTAAAACAGATAATGAATCTAATTGATTGTCCCCTGCATCTCACAAGAGATGTTTTATTTTTGTCCCTGCTTTGTTATCTGTTTTGTCTCACAATATATCAGATGCAGAACTATATTGTTTAGCGCATTGATGACATTAATTTAGAGGAGAGCAGATGCACTTTCTAAAGCAGAAATATGATGACCAGCTCTAAGCAAATGACAATGAAAATTATATCCTTGTCTAGATGGCAAATAGCAGTGGCTGTTGGAAAAATATCCTCAGCTTATGTTTACATAAAATTTTCTGTAAAGCATAAAGCAATATTGAACAGAGGGAAAGAGAGTGCCTGCATCCACATCCAGATAACATAGATGACTATGTATAGCTTTAGCAGTAAAATGTGACTGCAAACTTGTGGTTCTAAATGCACCTTAAATTATTGTGCTAGATGTCATACTGTACTAATTGTAAAGCTGCACAATAAGATGCAGAAAGTTTCATGTTGTCTGAAGAAATGCCATGCCTTGTAATACTCGACCTTTCTGGGCTTTCCTCTATATTACCTACCCCTGATGTGGTTTTTCACTTCTATGGCTTGCCTCAAATGTACCAAGATATAACTTGCTTGATCCATCTGATGCAGCAGAAAGAAGGAGAGCTAGGAGAAAGCTACATTCCCTTCTTAGTGAGTCAGAGATGAATTGCTGTGTGAGCCAACGAGGGGGAGGCACTAGAAAAGAGAGAGGATTAGCGAATCTCATGTGCGCTCACATGAGAGTTTGGTGGTGCCATCTCCATGGTGGTCATGTCTCTATGGAGGAATCTATATGTTTTCGAATTTCTCAGCAAGTTCAAATAAGCTGGGGAATGGAGTGTGCTGAAGTAAGAGAGTCACAAACCAGATCCCAGAAATTTCCGAAAGCTCTCTGTAATTTCCTCAAAATAGCCTCCAAAATTGGCTATTGAAGTACCTGGTGTGACACCGCAAAGTTCCTTTTACTTTTTTGTATCAATTTTATGAGAGTCTGCCAGTAGATAGCTGTGCAAGAATCACTCTAGATAAGCCAAAACAGGTGTTACTCCTTTGTGTATTGGCAGCATAAAACATGTGATTAAGGAAGGGAACTATGTCCTGGATTTCTGTATATATTCACAGTGACCTTCAGCCTGTGTATGTGGCTAAAAGCAGAGATGCAGGCGAGAATGAAACCATGGAGCTGGTATTATCAGTGCAAAGGCCTGTATAGAAAAAAAGTGAAAACATTCTCAGAGCAGGAGATAAAAATCTCACAGGTTTAAAGTGATTTTTAAAGGAAACCAGTTAAATAATTTTATTTTTCTTACCAAAAGCATATGGAAATTCAGTAAGAAAAACAGAGAAATAACATTTGGGAGTTCCAGAAACCAGGAGTATCACTTAACTGGTTCTACCTTTTTATTTACTCCTTCATTGCCCACTGCTACCCCATGTGGGATATGATGGTCTGTAAAAAGGTATGAAAAGTCAAACAAGTTATCAAGGCCTTTAGAATTCTAGGTCTTTAGAATTCTAGTACTAATAGAGAAGATTCCCAAAGTTTCCTAGTCCTTTTTAAATAAATGCTTCAAGAATGATGACTATTCCAATATTTGACAAGATTATCTGTTGTGAAAGTAAACCATGAAGGCAAAGTGGGAATTACATATACATTTTTATGGGCACATTCTTGGGAGAAAAAATAGTCTTCCACACACTCCTGGTACCTCTTTCTGAGGTCATCTTGCCATTTAGAGGCAAAATATTCCCCACCAGTTATAGCTTTCTGCATATCTTGTCATCAATATGACATCATGCCTGAAAGAATCATTCTGCTCCCATAAGATCATTCGTCGCAGAGAGCGCCCACCTATGGTAATGCCAGTAATGTTCTTGAAAGGATTACAACAGTTACACTGCTCCAGTCACTGAACACACCACTTATAGGTAAACAGAATTTCCCACTGTCTTTTTGACAGATAATTTCCCTTTATTCCTTTATTTTAATGGCACTGCATTTCATGTGCCTCTAGTGAAATGCACTGAAAAGAGCAGGACTGAGGCTTTGGCACAAGCTTCTCTGTTATACTGCCACTTATTTTGCCTCTCATTGATCTAGTCATACGTGCCAAGTCAGTCATGCATGGTTACTCTAATAGCTCCTCTCATCACTTGTCCTCCTCATCTCAACTACAACCACTGAAGCAAAGAACCTTAATTTACCTTTTAAATATAATTAGATGAGTAATTCGTATACAGATCTGCTCATTATTGATTTTCTTTAAAACTCCCTCTCCCCCAAAGTTATGTGTAGTAGAAATGGTACATCTGCTCACACATACATTTAGATTGTTAATGATTCTTTTGAACATCTGTTATACTGCTACTGAACAGTTGTGGTTTCTTTAAGAAGGCACAAGGGACTGGACCTACACCACCTCAATCTTGGCTATTTTGCGGGGAAAAACACCTCTGGGAGCCATTTTTATATATGGTGCCATATTGACACAAACTTATGGCTCACCATTTCATCACTTCTTTGCCCATTATGTTATTGATCAGCCTGTGACGTTATTCACTACTGGAACACTAACTACTTTACATCTTTGTTTCATTGCTCACCAATCAGATGTGCTGAATATCAAAATGCCACAACTATAAAGCCCCTTAGTCAAATAGGATATGCGGTTGAACAACAGCTAGGACGAGAACATCATATCACAAAATGCATCTGGGCTAGGAGATGCTGGTAGCAATTTGTATGATAATGTATCAGAAGCAACAAAAAATAACCAGCCATATTTATGTGTGGGAGGAGAACAATGGTAACATCATGCATTCACAAGCAAAAGGGTTTGTTGAAACACCAATAAAACAAAAGAGTTTAAACTGAAGTCAACCAGGCCAGCAGCTACTGTACTGTAAGAGATATGGGGTCTGTTACTTCAAATTGGAAAGTGTGATGAGGCAAAACACACCAGAATTTCTTTTCTTAATTCTCAAACAAACTCTCTGTAAGATAGAGCTCCTAAGCTGATTGTGTATTTGGTTTTTTGCTGGTTGTACCATGTAAGCAAACAGTGCAGTGATTTGTGTAGAAGAATCAATATGGGCAGAATTGCCACTGTTTTCTAGGATAGATTTCTATAGCTAATAATTGACTGTTAGCATAGTTTTCACCATGTGTGCCACTGAAGCTACTGTTCAACATTGGTAAAAATGGAAGGAATATAGATGGGGCACAAGAACCCTTGGCATACATTATACCTAGCCTAGCCCCACTCTGGTCTGATAAAACAGTTAAATAAAACCTAGCCAACTGCAAATTCATCTATCGGATACTGATATTGTGGACTTGGAAGCCTCTGTTCTTATGCTTGAACAAGGGAAGGAAACAGCTTTAGTAGGCTTGTTAAATGATGATGGGCAGACATCCATTCTTATCTTCCATAGACTTCCTGAAACATTAACTCTCTCAACACTAAAATCACTTTTTTTTTGTCCACCTGACAGAAATGCCAGGAATCAAGGGAATCACTTAATATGATTTAGGGCCTTCCCAAGCAATGTACCCAAAAAGTATGCCCAGAAACCTCCAGCTCCAGGTCTTTCATTTTATAGTTCCACAGGGATCAGTTCTCTCTCCTACTTGACATTTCTCTAAAACTTTCAAAAGAACTGTTAAGGCAAAATACTAAAAGACATAAATGCAGATAAAACACAACTCCATATATTTTTCATTATGCATTACATGCTGGCCATATGACTACTGCTGTTATGACTTCACTCTCAAATATTATGAGTTATAGTTGGTTAAAGCTTATCTCTAGAAAGGCAAAAGTGATATGGGTTTAAAAAGTCAATAGTACTGAATGTTCTAGGTAATTTACTGCTAGTGGTCATTAAAGAACATGCCTTCCATTCTGATAGAATATTTCTTGACTCAAAACACCTCTTTCTACTTTAGTACAGTGTTGCAGGTTTTAATAAATTTAAACTCAGACTTACTGCAGACTGTTCCTACAGCAACAAAGCTACTGAAGCTTTTTACTGAAGCTCTCCTCTCTGCTGTCTGTTGCAGCTTCAGATTGTATGTGACCAGCAGTAGACACATTATGCTGAGGGAAGATGCAATGGAGCTTTCGGATCTATCAGATTCATATTTTAGTCTTGCCGATTCTGAATTTAACAGATGACTTCTAACACAGAGCAAAGGGAGAAAATTTTAATGGCTTGGAAAGCCGTTCAAATCAAGCAAATTTTAAAGGGACAATTTAATGGCATAGCATATGTGTTATTTTCTTAATTCACTTGACTACTCTTGGGTAAAATGTGTAGCTTTTACTCATATTTGATTCTGTTGTCAGTTCTTGCAAGTATATAAAAACTACTGAAAAAGTCTATAGCTGAGGTGAATTGATTAAAGCTAGCTATAGCTAAACCTCCATGAAACTTTAACTCCTGTTTCATGGCCTCATATAGATTACCACTCACAGAGGACTTAACAGTACATTACTACTAAACATAACTACATGCAGTTCTTCAAAACTAACAGTATGTAGTGAAATATTATGGAACAAAATCAAAAAAGCAGTTGAGCAAAAATCTCAAGCCAAAATCAAAAGAAGCACAAAGAACACTGTTAAGCAATTCAAGAATCTAACTAAATCTCAGTTCATATAGGGAAACAGAAACTGCTAAAATGAGATGGGTTTTGGACCTAAGACGGTCAAGTGTCTCCATTTACCGCAAGTCTCTGAGAATTGTTATCCTGACCCCAAGATTCTTTGAATATGTTGTTTGTTTGTTAAATATTCAATAGCCTAAAAATCTTAAGCAGATACATGTTGAGAAGGGATGATTTAACCAAACTCTTGAAGAACACAAATCACAGAATTTCATCTAATTATTCAAGACCACATCTACTGTTAACAACTGAACTGAAGTAAAACTTTTATTTACGGACTTCAAATACTAGAAAATTCACCATATTCTAAATTGCCTTTTCTTCCACTGATTTATACCCTGAAAATCAAAATTTATTTCTAGTTTAAAACTAACTAGCTTCAGTTTCCAAGCAATGGACCTTTCAGCTTTGTCTGCTAAATTAGAGATATTTCCACTACATAGGCATTAATATTTTTAACTCTGATTTGTGTACTACTGGGCTAGAGTAGATGTACTTTGTATATCATATTCCTGGTTTTCATCAGTATTTACTGGAAAGGCAAGAATCTCACACCTCAGTTATATATCTGAAGCTGTATGTCGATATCTTTCTAACCTAAACTCCAAGTTAAGTATCAGGAGTTGAGAAACATTGTAATATCTAACTTCTGTTTCATTTATGAGACTGATTCTTGTTCTGAGAGACTTACAGGATTATAACACTTGTGAGGATTCCTGCACATGGAGACATGGAATTTTCAAGTGGAATTGGATGATAGATTTTGCTTCATGTAAGAAAAGAAATAACACTGTAGCTATTTTCTCTTGCAAATAAATTGGAGAGAAGCCCGATCAGAGAGAAATAGCAACTTAGCAGCTGCTAAGTATTTGTTTCCCATTCTACCAGCATGTTTTCAACTTTCAGAAAACTGTTGCAGTCCATGTTTAACAACAATCTTAGTGGCCAAGCCATCTTCTGTTCCAGAAGGAATTACATGAAAGCTGGCCTGAATATAGTAATGTCTTCAAGGGAAGGAAAGAATATAGCAAGAAATTGATTAAATTTGCCAGTATCTTTCCTACAGAATTTTAAATTAGAATCTGTCTGAAGCACTTTCTATATCAAATTTTTTTCTGTACCTGCTAGTTTTTACCATGTGTCCATGTGAAACATCAGTATGCCTCAAGCCACTGTATTCATATAACTAACTCATATTTGTATGGCACCTTTCAGCCATGAAAGCAGAATTGCAACCTCTGGTGGATGAATGAGTTATGAAACTGCCAGTTTACTGTATAGAATTACAAATGAAAGCATGCATTATGTCTCTGTAAAAATAATAAGTACATAAAAAATTTGTAATTAATCATTATGAATTGCCATGGACATCATTGTGATGGGATAAAGGAATTTGAGTTATGGTTTATTTTTTCTATTTCCATAAGCAACTAGTTATTTTTCCAGTTTGTTAAAAAAATGTTGGTCAATATTTTTATTAGGAAAGTAGCCAAGTTCCTATTTTGCAATGTCCTCTACAGATGTTGATTAATTTAGTCATAGAAAAAGCATCTTAGAAAGTCTCATCATATAAGGAGCTCTTCTGTAGTTTGTTAACTAAATTAAATAACAGACATTCTAGTTACTGCCTTTTTCTGCTGCACATAATGTAATCACAAGAACTGGCATAAATAGTTTCTCTCCTTCCAATAAGTTGCTCAGTAAACACAATATTAAATTTTTAGTTGAACAGGAAAATTGTGAGGATACGGGTGTGTTTTGTGCTGAAAGACAGGAGGAAAAACTTACTTCCCCTCTCCACTATTTTACTTTTTTTTTTTCTAATCATTCCCACTATCTAGAAGGGGGTTGAGGTTTGGTTTTGCTTTTATTAAGCTTGAAACCAAGAGATTATTACAATTTCAAAATAAAGCTTGCATTCTCTTTAATTGTGCTACAGTAGTTACAACCCAGACATTGCATTACAGCAAGTTTAAAAGTGAAGCTGACTTTAACTAAAATGAGACTGACTTATTCAATTTTCATTGCCTGAGATAAGAGAAAACCTGCATAAGGAGAAACAAGGAAATTGCGTTTTCAGACTTCTGTTAGTTTGAATAGATGAAATAGCTATTACTGACAGAGTAAGAAAGAAATGTGCTTGTTTACAATGCAAAATTTATTTAACACTGTCTCTTGCAGAAACAGTTAAACTTGACACTGTTTTTGAAATTAGCTGTTGAGACCAAATGATAAGTCTGTTTACAGCTACATATCATAAAATAGAACAAAGCTTGGAACATTAACAACTGATAGAATAAAAACTATTTTTGTTAATATTTATTAAGTACTCACAAGTTCATTGAAGAGTTCATGGATTGAAAAACGAAATAAAAGTCTTCTTAAAAACATAAAATATTTCTATGTACCAGATTTCAGAATAAGTTTTTCCTAACATAAACTAGGGTCTAGCACTATGATATTCAGCATCATCTGTGAAGCTGCACTGAATTCAACCCAGTGTTTAAAGCTAAAGTTGAACAAACCACCCCTCTCAACCCTGCATTTTGTAGACAATGACGATACAAACATTTTACACATTCATGATTATTTAGTCAAAGTGTTGGTTTTGGAGGGGAAAGACCTACAAAAATTGGAAACAGCTTTTATTTTGAGCTTTTTTTTCATAAATACTCAAATATTTCTATTCAACAGAATAGTTCACTAGCAGGTAAAAGGAAATTAAGAATTCTAATTTTGATGAAAAAAACCAGATTGTATAAATCTGTTTAGAAAATCCTACAATATCAGCAGGAGACTCTAACAACTTCCATTATCCTCTCATATAGTTGCTGTGTAGAATTTAGTTGAAATATAATAGAAACTGGCAAAAAAAAAAAAAAAAAAAAGTCTTTATTGGTGAACAGCCTACTTTACACAAAGAACGTTATTTAACTGAAATAAGATAACAGGGAAAAAAACCCTAGTAACAGAAAAGTGTAAAAGGCAAAGTCTTACCCATTAATAAAGCACCAGAGGCTATCAGTGATTACAAGCAATCAAGACTCTACAAAATAAGAAACAAGGCAGAGCAATCATCTGCTTGATACACTTGGCAGAGCAGACTGGCAAAAGGTCCCTCACCTCTGCACAGTGTCTTGCCCTGGAGCAGGAGGAGAAATACAGCTATCTCTACAGCAGCATCCTTGTTTTCTTGTTCTCCTGTTCTTTTCCAAAACCAAGAAACAGAAGTGTTTGTAAATCTAGGGACAAACACTGGACACATTATACCTTGCCATGCAAGAAGTAGTTCCTTCTTTTCCATTGGAAAAGCAATTGCCTTCTCCATTGAGTTTTTCCATGAGAATAGCCATAGGGAATTTTTCTATCTGTGCCCACTCCTTGTCAGTACAAATGTGGTAGCTCCACATCAGCACAATAACTTTTATTTTTTGTAGTACTGTTTTAAGAGAAAATATGCTGAGAACATTCTGATTTTCTTTAACATGGTTTCCCATCATGGAAAAATATATTTTTCTTTTTTTTATTTTTACCTTAAGAAAAATTCTGAGAATAATTTTGCCAAGTTTTAAGTTTCTCTCATATGCTTCTGACTTTTTTCCAAGGCAATAAGATGGTCTACCTGTAATTATTTGACTAATCTACCTGTAATTATTTGACTAAGTGTATTTTTTAAGAGATTTGTGTTATTGCAGAAGGATTTTTCAAAATAGAGGTTATATTTTTTTATAATTTTTATAAATAGAATAAATAATTATAAGATTTGTGTTATATATTCACATAATACTATAGAACAAATGGAAATTGGTATAAATCTGCACAAACAGAAAATATTTCAAGTTACATAGCCTTATACCCTATTTACCATATTAGCATTAAAGTAACTGATCATATGGGTTGTAAAATGGATTTCCATTTATTATATTTGGAAACAGTACCTTGAAGAAAATTGTGCTGTGTTCTGAAGAGAGCTTTGAAAGCCACACTCCGGCTGCTAAACTGCTGCCTTAGACATATCTTATTTAGTGTTTCATGGAAGTGATGGGTATGAATTCCTGCCTCTACTAAGTAGCTGTAATTTCATCTAATGTCAATGCATACCGTCTGTGATCACAGTCTCTTGAATTCAGACTACTTAGCAAGTTGTTTATCATTCATTTAAGAAACTCCAAAAACTTTTAAAGCACAAGAATGCAGAATATTTCCTGTTCACAGCAAAGTAAATGCTTTTGAAGACATAATGAATAATAATTATTCTGATAGGCCATCCAGTTTGGGGAAATTCTGGAAAATCTTTTTCAAGTACTATAATTATCCTGCAAGAGTAAGAACCGTTGACACACACTTTTACAAAATCATACAAGCAAACTAAAACAAAGAATTTACAAAGGCATCATTTGGCCTAATAATTAAAGGAACACTTATTAAGTTTTTTTGTATTGATTAAGATTGACAGCAACAGTATTTCAATGTTGCATTTCTGTTCAAAACTTTGGATGCATAAGAAATGAGCAAAATGTCCTAGGCAATAGTACACCTCCCACTGTATTCGTATCTGAAATGGACAAAAAGTCTTCTGTTGTTTAAGAAAATGGACTGGCTAGCTTGCACAATAAAAATGCTTCCAATACCCGTCTTCCTCAAAATAATGAAAGATACCAGCAAATGAACTAAACTTTCCACTTGACTCAACTGAGACAATTTAAACCAGAAATAACTGAAAAAGCACCAACTTTCTCACTTCCTCCCCACTGGAATGTACCCAACTGCCTTATAGTGACATACAAAAAGACATAGCACAGGGTGAATAGCACAAACACCCATTAAATAAAAATAATTTACTTGGACTTTCAAGATGCCTTTGATAAAATCCTTCACAGGAGATTATTAAGGAAACAGAAACCACAGAATGAATGATAAAAGTTCTGGTTTATATTAGAAAATGGCTAAGAGATAGGAAAACAAAGGATAGATATAAGTGTTCATTTTCAACATGGAAGAAGGTTAATAATGAGATGCCCCTGGATTCTTACTAACAGTGGTGGTACTTGACACATTTATTACATATTTATTAATGTCCTGAAGAAAAGGATAAATAGAAAGATGTACTAAAGTCTCTTACTGAAAATTATGTAGGTCAAGAATGAAAAGGCAGCAAAGAATTCCATGCATAAACAAGCCAGAGAATTAGCTAGGATGACACCAAAGGAAATTCCTAAGGCATGAGCAAAGGTGGATATTGGATCTGGTCACTTTACATTAATTCATCCGTATTGATGCCTCCCAAATCAACATCAATCACTAAGGAAAATAATAGTTTCATGACAGAAAATTTATTTAATGTAATTTTTCAATGTACCTAGGAAAACAAACTGCAAAGCAAATAAAATGTTAATTTCTATTACAGAAAAACAGAGGATTGAAAATGTATTGCTACATTTCTGTGGATTGTTGGTGTGCCATTAGAAAAGTTCTAAAGAAGGCACGAAAGAACATGGAGTAAGAAAAGATATGGGGGAAGATTTAAAATATTAGAACCATACTTTTTTGATGTAAATGATATGGAAATTATACTGTAAAATTATTGTAAATAATGGAAAAGTTGAGTGACTCACAGTAATTCATATTACTAGGACAAATTTCACTCAATAAAGCTAAAAGGTATTAAATTTAAAAGTCATACCAAGAAATTGTTTCTCTGTATAGCATCTAAATGGCCTGTTATCACATTGCACTTGTTATCAGGATTAGGCCATAAAAGCAATTAGAAACTGTTTCAATTACAGCTAGAAAGATTTTCACAAAACACTAAAAAATCTTTCTAACAGAATAATGAACCCATGGAACATGTTGCTGAGGAAGACTGTGGAATCTCCATCACTGGGGACCCCACAAATAGATTGTACAAACATCTGTCAACAATAACACGCTGTTCTTTTCTGCAAGTATAAGAAGATTAAATGACACTGTGAGTTTTCCTCCAGCTGTATCATCTCATGAATTTGGTCTGCTACTCTGGCACCATAAACAAAGCAAAACAAGAAAACAAAAAAACTCTTCACATCAACAGCCAGAGACCCTTTTAGTTTGGTAGCACCTAGGCACACAGAGAGCACTCTTAAAATAATCATAGAATCTGTTTTATTAAAACGCAGCAAATAGGATTAAAATCCTTAGGGGTGGGGGAATAACTATATTTAACAGGAAAATTTCGGAAACAGGGGAAGCTGTTTCAGGAGAGAAGCGAATTCATGTGTTTATAGAGGAATTATTACAAGGGAAATTAGTGAGATATTTTTCACTATCTCAGCAAGCTTCATCTTATTATATCCACTAAAGAGCCAGAAGTTGGTTTCATAAAGAGGAAAAACTCCAGTGAAATTCAATGAGAATTTGTTCTGCATAGAGAATGCAGTGTCTGTCCCTGCAATGCAGAGGTATTTTTTTTTTTATATCATTGGGCAAAGTTTGACTTTTAATACTGCAAAACTTTGAACACTGCAGAAGTACAGTCAAGACTGTTCCACTTCAAACACATTTCTATGTGAAATTTCACAATTGCTCTTTACAGGTATTCAAGAAAGCCCATATTTTAATTAAGGTCAAAATGTTACCATTTTCATCAGTGAACACACTGTAGTAGATATTTTTGGATCTGAAATTTCAAGTAATTTTCAAAAAGCTGCTATGATTCATCTTGAATCTCTATTTGCATGTTTGCCCAGTGGCCTTCTGGGTACTGTTGATATAGATAATTCATAGGTTTTGCTGTCTGGATGTTTTTTCAGTTACTCAGGAGAGTTCAGTTATTTCAAATACTTATGGTCAGTGTTATCTGTGTTAACATTAAAGGTCCAGCTGAAGGTGAGTAGTTTGAATAGTTGCATCTCAGAAGGGCTGGCCAAATGTGTAAGACTGGGAGACTGAACTAAATCCTGCAATTAAATGAATTTTTCCAGCCTTTGTCTTGGACAGATATATTGAATATGGGTATAGTAAATAGCTGAACAGATTACTACAAACCAAAATACCTCTTTTTAAAGAACTCTTCAGAAAGTGTAAGGAAACTCTGTTAGAAAAAGAATAAACAAAATAAACCTTTTTTTCATTCTGGAATAGTTCATTACAGAAATATTTGGTTATGAAAAGAATGAATTTTTTTTTTTTTTAATACATTTGTATTGCAGTACACCTATATTTTCTTGGTCTTTAATTGCTTTTTTGCCCCTATGGTAAACAGATATCACAGGACAATTAGGAGCAAAGGTTAAAATTTTTAATCTAGGATACCTAAAATAAAGGCATATGAGTCCATACTTCACCAACTGAATAAATTACTTAATTTGTAGAAGGAAAAAAGACCTAAAGTCTCCACTGATTTCCTTCTTGGCAGTGGGTTTCTTATTGACATTATTTTGTGCATGGATTCTGACATCACCTCTGACTCTCCCAGCATTTCAGTATTTCTTATTACTACTCCTCTTACATAGTACTGTTTCCTTTAATGGTACCTTAATGGTTTATTCCTTTCTTAGCCATTATTTCTAAATTCTGCCACCACTGTGGGATAATGCTATTTTCAATTCAGTTTGGGATAAGTCACGGTCTTTACCATGGAAAGAGGGAAAACAGCAGTATCTGACAGAACTGCAACAAGGATGAAAACCTAGGCCTAAGGCAGGAAAGGGAAGTGAAGAAAGTGAGCTTAGTACTCCCTTTTACTCCATCTTCCCTCATCTCTTGCTCCCAACAGTACTAGACTAGAAGAGTTGTACCTGGTGTAGGTTCAAACTCTAGGTTTAAAAAGTGCTAGGACTGGAGCAATCACAAGACTTTACAGGTTTTCCAATGTTTATTCCAGGAAGTTTTAGCTGTAAAAATCTAGATTATTGATTCAGGGAGTGGACCTGTTCAGACCGCTGCAAAGGTACTAAGGTACACCCTCACGGATTTGTTCTGAGGTCTGGACCCTAAATGTTGCAGTATATTTCTTGGGCTACTATTCACCCTCCACTAAAATCAGTAGGAGGAAAAGACTTACAACATTTGTTGTTAGGTGCTAAGCAACTTGCAGGATGTGCCCCCCATGCACACAGAAAGTACTTGGCTTCAGTCTCTCATACATGTTCTTAACCAATAATGGAACGGGAAGTGTAATTCAGGAAGGTGTTATTTGAATAAGGATATCAAAATTGTCTGGGATTTTCAGCCACAGTAGTGCAGAGCTGAGGGCAGAATTTGGCATTAAAGTTTATCTTGTTGCTCTCTGACTGGCACATCATACAACAGCAGGAAAAAAAAAATGCTTTATCATATAGACAGTTCTCTATCATCATTTGACTCTGCTTAAAAAATAATGGATAAAATTCTTCTCTAGAGCACTACCACTGAAGTCAGTGGACTTACGCCAAGGATGAATTTGACCCGATATTATTTTCAAACTGAGATTAGAGAGCAAGTGAACCAGCAAAAGACAATTAAGTCAGTGATGCACTTACTATCTTGAGTATGCAAGCAATCTGAAAGCTGCCATAATGCAGTTCTTACTCACCAGGCATGCAAATAAATCAACTTTAATGTCAATAAAGTCAGTAATGACAGATTTTATCACTAAGTTATAACTAAGCAATAATGATTGGGAAAAAGGCAAGTAGCTCACAGCAACTGAAGTGATTTTTTATTTTGTCCTAGGTGAAGCCAAGGGTAACTGAAAAGACTGGCCTTTACTCCCGCTATTATTAACTGCAAATCATTCTTGTCATGTTAGAAAGCAGATCATTTTTTTTCCCAAGTATTACTCACTGTTATGGTGCGCCTCACACCATGACCTCCTTCAGAGGTGCTGCAGTCCATTTCCAATTAGCCTCTGCATATTAGTGAGCTGCTGTTTTATTTTAAGGGAATCAGGACCAAAATTATATTTCTATTTCTTCTGTAAATGTAGTTACTGATATAGTTCATCCATCAGTTGTGATCACAGAAATCAGAGAACAAATAAAGAACCAGCCTGAGGATTATTTAACACTTTACAAGGAGCAGTCCTACACTAAATACCGTTAGACAGCTGCAGCATTCCACTTGCAGTGGCTGCATTTCAGTGAGGAGTAAAATAAATGTTAGAGGTGGTAAGTGGCTTATTCAAAATGCTTCTAAACTATTTGATTGAGGGGCATAATAAAAATACCAGCTATTATGTTTCTTGATGAGTAGAAGAAGAAGGAACTCAGAATATTTTTTTAAAAAAGTATTGTGTTAAGTAGGTAGATGATCTACTGATAATTTAAACTTACATAGCCATTTTAAAAGCAAATGAACTTTTTCAACTGTTTACAAAATGCGGTTTATATGAGTTTGTACAATCATTTTTCTTTCTCTGCATCCAAACCAAAAATAGTACACATTTTTTGTTTTGTACACGGTTGTTCTCCCTATGGGATATGTTTAACAATAGTCGATTGCTATGTTTCAGTAGTTTTGGCTGACATTCAACAAATGTCTGAGCAGCTAATAATGCACTTAGTTCTGTTAGTCCACCCATCTGTCCATCACATCTGCCTGTCCTCATAAAGGCTGTCATTAAGCAACATAACATTTCTCTAACATCCTTTCTACATTCACTCTCTTCCTAAATGCCTGGAAGGTAAACAATGTGTTCTCACAATTATTTTAAATCTTTTCATAAGCTAAAGATAAATAAACACCTCTCTAAAAATAAGCAACAAACAAAAAATTTCTTTTACTATTTTGTTAGTGGCACTTTAATCCATCAAATTTACATGATTGTTAGTCGGCACTCAATTGAAATAGTTTGAAAACACAAGGAGAGACCTTCCTCTTATCCATAAAAATTACGCAATTAGTCACCAGACACATAACCTCCAAAAACACTGTTTCAAGAAAAATAACATTAATTAAGCTTGGCATTTTCTATCTATTTGGGACCGCACATTATGGCTGTCTGTTACAGACCTAAATTGGGGACTGACTGCCTCTACAAACTCTTCTAGCACCTGAATAGCATTTTCCACATGGAGAGATGGAGGGACATGGCTCACAAAAGCAAAGATGGTATTGTAC
Organism: Aviceda cuculoides; assembly: GCA_035590195.1. Lineage (NCBI taxonomy): Eukaryota > Metazoa > Chordata > Aves > Accipitriformes > Accipitridae > Aviceda > Aviceda cuculoides. The sequence goes on along the minus strand of JAVJGG010000032.1, from coordinate 9,157,968 downwards.
TAGTGTGCATCCTTGTTCCTGCTACACTTGAAATTGATTGCAGTAACAAAAGAAACACTAAATATTTGATAGAAATTGTTTTCTGCATTAGCACAATAAGGAGGAAAAAAAGGTAGTGGAAAAAAGAACCATGATGTCAAATTTAGACAATGGTTATTTTTCAGGAAGGATGCAAGTCCATAAAATTAACAACTAAAGTAAATGTTGTAACACTTTTATATAACATTATAAATCATTTTCTACTGCTCCTTGTCTGTAACCCCACCTTCTGGAGAAAGTATAACATTGAGGGTAAACCAAAAATCTTCATATGAACATGCAGAATCTCTATCCTGCAATGATAAGGTATGTATTATCCAAAAAGCTAGTTGGGAACTATTAATACTGTTGTTTTCCATTTCCTTTGAGCTGGTTTGCTATAGAACCTGTCCTAAGATTATTCCCTACTCCAAGGAGTATTTCCAAAGCATTAAATCAAGTATCAGGTTCTCAGGATTCTAAGCTTTATAGACAACATCATTTCAAATTGTCTAGGTGCCAGAGGGTAACCATACATTTTGGAAATAAAGCCATGCACTTCAGAAGCAAGCAGTGTTTAAAGCAAAGTCAGTAGATGTTTGCTGATGTCAGGGAAACAAAATGTTCACAGGATCTAATTATGCTTTTCCTGCATGATTGCCCTAAGACAAGGCATTGTTCACAAGCTACCTGTTCAAAGACACTCCTGAGTTAGGCAGTATCTATTCTACAACCGTAACATGCCATAGAGAAGCATTCTGGAAGAACCCTTTTTGCCACGTAGCCAGAAAGAGTCATATCAAAGACACATAGTAAGACATATGTTGTGCTATAAAATATAATCTCATGTGGCCATTTATAAAAATATCCTGAATGTTTGCTATTGTGTTTGAACAGCTATTCAATACTCCCTCACAATTTGTTCATTCTTTACAAATGTCCCTACCACTTACTGATTTCCTGTAAGGAATTTCTTCTGCCCTACTCCTGTGCTTGCCTACATGAGCTCATATATGCACAAATTAACTTATAGGACTGTCCTGATTTCAGCTGGGATAGAGTCAGTTCTCTTCCTAGTAGCTGGTATAGTGTCCTGCTTTGGATTTAGTATGAGAACAATATTGATAACACACTGATGGTCTCAGTTGTTGCTAAGTAGTGCTTATCCTAAGTTAAGGATTTTTCAGTTTCCCATGTTCTGTCAGCAAGCAGGTGTACAAGAAGCTGGGAGGGACCATAACCAGCACAGCTGACCCAACTGGCTGAAGGGATATTCCATACCACAGAACATCATGCTCAGTATATAAACTGAGGGTAGTTGGCCAGGAGGGGCAGATCGCTGTTCAGGGGCTGGCTGGGCATTGGTCAGCAGGTGGTGGCTAATTGCATTGTGCATCACTTGTCTTTCTTGGGCCATATTTCACTCTCTTTTTGTTACCTTCCTTTTCATTATTATTATTATTGTTGTTTCTGTTGTTCTTGTCATTATATTTCCTTCAATTATTAAACTGTTCTTATCTCAACCCACGAGTTTTACTTGGTTTTGATTCTCCTCCACTTCCCACCATGAGGGGAAGGAGGGAGTGAGCTGCTGCATGGTGCTGGTTGCTGGCTGGGTTTAAACCACAACAAGGACATAGGAGGACAGTATTTGTCTGTGTCTTTGTTTAGTTATAGCTAAGCAAAGCTTACTAAAAAGTACTGTGCTGCTGATTGCATGATAAGCACATGCAGATGTGTTTGCACTTGCATACAAACACAAACACACATTCTTTGCTCCAATAGCACTATGTTAGAGAATTTATAGGAAAAAAACTTACTGGTAAAGTCAGCAGATAAATAAAGTAATATTTTATAGACATAGCAATAGCTGATTCCAAAGTTAATATTAAGTCATACTAAGATAACATTCAGTATGAAATGCAATGACAGGCAACAAAAATGTTGGGTATTGTAGAAACAGTCAGTCAGACTCCAGTTAGGTCAGTGGAAAAATCTCAGTATAACCAGAATCGGATCTGAAAAAACTGCTGTGGTTTTACTTAACAGCTCTAAGTTCTTGTTTGTCTGTTCACTTCTAGTTATTCCACTGGTATTCTTATGAAGGCTCTGGAGAAGATCACAGACTTAACCCTTTTGTTTCCTTCCACAAGACACTTTGTCACAGTAGAGATAAAATAATTACACTATAAAAGTATTCTTTACACTTTATCTTGATAACTTCACATTATAGTTGCTTTAAATGGAGGTTTTCCTCATATTCTTCATAGAAAATAATAATTTATGCATTATGCCACATTAACTAATTGTATCATAAATGTGTATAATTTGCCATGGAGAAGCCAAGAAACTAGGATGTAAAGAAAGGAGCCACAATCACTCAAATGTCTTTCATGCAAAATTTTTGTATCATTACTTCAGGGAAGTTATTCCCAGTTGATCTATGTGAAATTAATCTCACAATCTTTTGCGGTGAGTGTGCTATTAGGAGAAACAAGCCATCGATTTAGGCCTTTAACAAGGCCAGCAGCATCAGAGGAGAGGAAGACATGCGCAAACACATGTTTTAAAGGAATAAACATTTAATTATCTCAATTATCTCAATGTTTTACAGGAAGAGAAATTGTAACGAGCGTACTTATAGGTTCAAATATATCTCCAACTGCACAACAGTAGGAAAATTGTGAGTACTAATAGTAATTCAGCTGATTTTCAATGACGGGGGGGTGGGGGTGGAGGGGTAGGAGGATTTAGAAAACAAGAACATTGCAAGATTCCTTCATGCTTAGGGTCTTTCTTCTCATTCTTTCTTTTTTTCTTTGCACTCTTGATTAGCCAGCCTGGTCAAAACTACACTCAAGTTCAGAGATGTTTTCCATTTATCTTGATTATTTGAACATATTGATTTCGATCCAGTCTTAAAGTAAAATACTAGTGTTAGCATTAAATGTAAACTCTGGATTGTGGAATTTGTAGAATAGAGTAGAATAGAGAAAGCACAGAACTGTCAGTGTCTGATGAGAAGAGTGCCAAAAGAACTGAGGAGATGAAGAGAATATAACCTACACTTGAGTAGACCTTGTTACATTCACTTCTTCAATGTGCAAAAGTTCGCAAAAGCTTAGTCAAGGTACTTGACCTAATTACACAGACCCCCTCAATCTGTAAAATCAGACAGGAAAAAAAAAAATCTAAAACCCATAAAGGGAGGTATTTACATCTCTGAGGTCAAAATACCCTACCACCTCTCTCAGGTGCAGTTAGAATGAGGAACACTGAGGAGAGAGGCAGGCACCTCCAAAGATAGGTCAAGAGTCCTAAGGTAGAAGCCGTCAATTAAAAGTACTAATAATTCTTTAGTAACCACTGTGTTCCCTTCCCTCCTCCCTGCCATTTTTTAATTTGTTTTTGTTTCCCTTTTTCTGAAATGTAACTTGCTTTTAGCAGTTCTGTTGAAGGAATACAGAAAACCTTGACTGCTTCTTCATTTCCAAACCTATTCCCAATATCTGTACAAAGTTGAGCTATGACAACCACAAATTTCATGCTGAGATGTTCTCTTCCTAGTGTGAAGCACCTCTCATGATGCATCATTGCTCAAACATAGACTTGGCATCCTGAAAAAGCCTTCAAGGAAGCCAGATTTTATTATTTTTACCATTCCAAGGGCAATTTGTCTTTTTCCCCTCCTTTATGGAACAAACCTTTTAAAAGAGGAGCTGCTTTAGAAATGACATGAGCTAAAGAAGTAGCAGCATGTATTATGCATGATAGCAGCAGTAGTCCTGGTGAAAGTCCAGACTTTGAATCCTCCTAATATAAGTTGTGTATTGAATGTCAGATTGAGTAAACTGGTACTGAAAATGAAAGCTAGTACGTCCTTTACCCCTTTTAAAAATTTATGTAATGGAGACCACTGAGATGAAGAAGACAGGTAGCTGATAAACTCTTTTGCAATGACATGACTCAGTTGTCATATTGGTCACTATAGAGAAGGCTGATGAATAGCTGCAGCTGGGTTACATTTTACATTGGCGGGCCAAATATACCTGGTATTGTGAAACTAGTAATAAATTCCTGAAAGTTAAGACTGGTAATGTCCATTTATCAGTTTGAAGAAATATATTTTCTAAACATTTGGGAAGTTTTCTATGTCACTTGCAGTCAGCAAATAGAAACAAAAAGAAATGTATCATGCAAATATTGTTATCTAAAGATAAAAATTTAAAAAAAAAAACAGCAAAAATAAAAGTCCAGTAATACGCCATTTTTTTCAGTTCTGCTTTTCCTACACTCAGTTAAACTTTTTTGGATCATCTTGCAAGATTCTGAGTGTCTTCAGTTTCAGAAGGAAAGGTCTACTGTTTGCAGGATGAGGTCACATGAGAGAATAACCTTATCACTAATATTTGAACATTGTCACTTTTGACTGAGATCAGATTAGGGTTTGTTTGTTTGTTAGTTTGTTTGTTTTTATATAAAGAAAGAAGTAAATATACATGTAAAGACAAAAATAGATAAATAAAAATATGTGTATCAATAAAAACTTAATATAATATAACAATGAACACATAAATTTGCATATCCATACATAAAACAAAATTTAAAATCTGTGTAAGATATTAAAAACGTAAAAATATATGAAAAATAACCATACCCAAAGAACATTCCAGAACCACAGAAGTGTCTGGATGCCTTGGCCCTTGTTTCAGTTGAAAAGTAGTTAATTAAAAATGCTAGACTTCTGTTTCAGAGCAGTGGAAGGCTTTGCTGAGCCTTTTGTAGCACACATCACACAGAGGCTATTTTTCTGAGTGCAGGCTCAGAGGGATATGATCTGCTGGACTCAAAGTGCAAAGCAGAAATAAGAAAACATGCTTTTGCTTCAGCTACTTTCTCTTCCCTTTTTGTCCTTCTTTATTCAGACGGAGCTGCTTGTTCAGTCTTCCAGGTTCAGTCATGCTGTTTGATTTTCTTTTTGAAGAAGAAAAGGGCTCTGGAGCCAGAATCACTGGTATTTTTTGTGTTGATGCAAATAAGGTTAGAAGTCAGCTTAAACATCCAGCCAGGGCATTTCCCTGAATAGGAGAAACTTGGGGTGACGCAGAGCTGCCAAAACTTAACAGTTCCCTGTCCCTCATCTCTGACATGAAGAATAGACAGAGTGAAGAGGCCATGATCAAAGCATTCAGCCCTCATTGATTGCCCACAGAAATCTATGTTTAAAGCAAAAGGGGTTTGAGCCACAGTATTTAATTTCAAGGATCAAGCTGAGGGTGAAGCATCCATCTCATTGGTGATGCTGCATATTTGACAAGCAGATTTTACTTCTTTCTTATTTAATAAAAAGACTAATCTAGAATGGCTACTAATTAGAACCTCTAGACTACAACTGCAACATCATATGCTCACTGTCCACTCTTTTCAACCATCTTTACGATTATACAATTCTTGCAACTAAAAGGTTTTTTAAATTTTGCAGATGTCTGAAAAATGCATTTAATTTTGTCAGCCATGGTCATGTCAGGCTCTGGTTTTTTGTCACACCTAACTATAAAAACAAAAGTTCGTATGCCTTATACAGAGTGGGACCTGGATGGCTCTTCAATTCTGAGTTATAAATTTTACATTTCAACTTTTCAAAAAGACAATTGTCCAGAAAAATGCAGTTCAAATACTGAGAAAACTCAGTTTCGCATTTTTTTTTCTTTAAATGTGTCACTCCACATGTACTTGAAAAGAAAATCAAGCACATTATATAACTTCACTAGTTTGAGTATTGCCTTTGCAATCTTCATCAGCATGTACGCTTTCCATGTACAAATGTAAGACCTGCCATACATTTTCAATTATGAAGACCTAATTCCCCAGAGGGACTATGTTTAGACTGTCAGTCTCACCTGGAAAGCATTCAGAAATAATACTGATGACTGGCAATGTAAAACCAAAAAATAAAGACAGGGGAGAATCTCTGCTATGTGTTAAATTTTGAGGTTTATTTTGTGAAGATAAGAACTGTAATTCTGCAGGAGGAGAAAGAAAGGAAAGAGAGAGAGAGATCGGAAGAAAGAGAGACAAGAAGAGAGGAAGAAAGGGAGGAAAGGGGAAAGGGAGGAAGAAAGCTGAACAGCCTTGATAGGTTGATCAATTGATTAAAATCTTATATGGTGTTTTAGATGGTTTACAGACATTTACAGGAGTCTTCAGTTTCTGTAGACTGGTTCCACTTTCTTTCTGTGGTACGAAGTGAATCTTTTCAGAACTAGACAGGAAAGAAGTTTCTATCACCATAAAGCTTTCTGTATTTATAATGGTAGCTTCATCAGAATAAAACTTTCACAGTTTTTCCTAGGAAACAATAGTCCACTTTCCTACCACATGCTATCTAGAAGAGATGGTTACCTCATGGTTAGGTTTTGCATGAGACTAACCACAAGTTCCAGATCTTGAGCCCATTTACAGATCTCTAACCAGGTGTGTAGTAGATGTACATTACTGACCAATGGTTCCCTCATCTCTTGTGTTGGGATGTGCCCCGTGACTGTGAGAGCACAGACAATACAAGAAAAAGTAACTGGACTTTTTCCTATACCAGCTGAATAAAACTCTCTCTTTTCTCAAAAAACTGCTGTTGAAACCCATTGCCAGTAAAAATTTAATCAAGACTGTTAAATTCCTTCAAAACTGGGGTTTGAAGAAGCTGGATTTTCTGGTGCAAATCTCTTGATCATGTATCATCACCTATAGTTTGCCACAGTTGCGTGCTTTCAAAGAACATATTGAATAGTCAGTTATTTACTCTTTTCAACTCTTTCAACATGTTCTTTTCTTATTTGAGACAAACAATCAAGAAGTTTCATTCAAGAAGCTTTGTGTTTGAGTTACCTAACAGTAATCTTGGAGAGTTCTTCTTTCATAGCTGTAAAGGTGAACATTTGCAAAATCCTCAGATATCTACCCCACCTACTTTCTGAAATTTTGTATGAGTAAGACTTTTGAAAATATGAATTTCCATGTTAATTAAGATTCTATTACTAGTTTATGTAGAACTAAACAACACCTAAATGGGTTTGCATTAAAAAATAGTTATTCCCTCCAATAAGAAATAAAAAACAAGCATAAAACAGACCAGTTGGCATTTCAGACTCATTTGTTATTTTATTTCTGTAATGCTTGTTGATTATGATAATTGATCACTCCAACAATTTCAAAGATATAATTAATTGGTAAAAGTGATTTAGTTGCCTTTTATGTGAAATATTCTTAATTAACAAAGAACATTTAAATAAATTACCATAATACTGAAGGTCATACAAATATTAGCTGCAGTTGTGCTCACTGTTGCATAGATACATATTTCTATGCAGAGACAGAAGGAATAAAACTAATTTTAATAAAATGAAAATAATATGTTTCTTTCATTGAAATTTCACTACAAGCATCTTATTCTACTTGGCTTTTTAGCTAAGATCAAATTTAATGTCAGTTTAATATTAGATATGGCAATGTAATTTAATCTACTTTCTACTTTGGCAAAGCTGGTGCAACAACTTGATTTGGTCTTTCCTTTCTTCAAATACTGTAATTATTTTTTTGCTGTAAAATCAAGCAAATGTGATAAGGAAGTGACATACCAAAGGTTAGCTCCTGAACTCCTGAACTGCATTATACACAATGACACTGCCACAGATCTTTTTCCTCCTACCATTTCCTTATTGAACTTTGTGGGCACTAGGGTGCCTTCTTGGGCAACTGGTAATAAAGCTTCCTCAGGCAGAGTAAGGAGATAACTTTGCATTTTCCACTTTCCAGGTGATAGCTGGGTCCTTACTGTTGACAGCAGAAAAGATGTAGGGGGAATTACCTTCTTTTTCACTGCGTATTGAAACGAAGTCATAGTTGTTACAGCAGTTTGCATGGAGCTGAGCCAACTTCCATGTTAAACACCTTCTTAGAAAGACTTCCGTCAAGGAATTTAGGAGAAGCATTAGTTTCAAGATTCCATAGTCAAAATGTCAAAATGGTGTAAAATAAAAACAAAAGAGCAGAGATCTTTCTGTCTAACATCTTTTCTATACACATTAAATATTAGACTTTCAAATCAAGATTAGATTCAATTTCAACTGAAATTGTGACCTTCTATAGCTGAGGAAAAAAGTGTTAAGTTGATGACATGATTAATGATATTTACATGCCAAATGACAGAACTAAAGATGGAGTACTGATTAAAGATAATTAGTCAGTGTAATGCCATTTTGAACCTATGTAAAATTTTATAAAATCAACAAATAGTCAGGATTTGGATAAGTTCTGAATCCATAAGCAGCGAGACTTATTTGCAAAGGTGTCATCATTTTTACTTATTTGTTTGCTTATTAAGACCATTTTTCTTCTACTTTTTCAGTAGCTCCTGAGTGCCACTATGACTTCAGTTATAGTTGTGAAGGAAAAATATTTATGAAAATCACTCTTGTATAACATATCCTCTTGAAAAAGCAAAAAAAAACCTTTTCCATCAGCTCTAGAACTAATGAAGCAGCGTTTCACATGAATTAGTATCTTGACTTTGACTGAATTTGGTATTCAAGGAACTGGGTCTGATTGGAGCTTTTTTCATGGTATCTGTGCTACTTTTTCCAGAGTGTCTGAAAACTTTTCTTCAGACAGGGAACTGACATGGTCTGCCTAATCTGCTTCGCCACGTATTACCAAAAATGCTTAAGAACGTAATTACCTTTGATTCCATAATCACCCTGTTAAAAATTTAAGGAAATCCATCAATAAGTTCAAGAGGAAAGGATTCATCAACAGAAAAAGTGAGTTTCTCTAAGCATAGTTTCCACAAGAAGTCAGGCTACAAAATAATGAGGAATTTTCAAAAGTACTTTATGCTCTAATTTGATGGTTTTCTCACAGAAATCAAAGGGAATTAGCACATACCTAAAGACACAAAGGCTTTGTAGCTGTGACAGTCTAAGTATATAAAAGTAGCAAAATATGCAGGGAGAAAGTAAGTATTTTAATAGGCAAACCATTCATGTTAGAAAGAGATACATTTTCATTCATGCTAGCCCTTTTGTGAAACACCTCCCCGACTACTCTTGCCAACAGATAGACAAAGCATAAAGAGAAGGTACCAGTAGACATTCATACTTTCTGATCTGTTTCAGTGTTACTTAAATGTGTGCAAAAACTGTGATTAATATGAAGGGGGCTAATGGAAATACTAGCTCTGTTAGTATTTCAGTCAAAGAGTTGCTCAGTTATTTTAAGGGTTTTGTACAAATACATTTCAAAAACAACAGTGGAAGCTTTGCATGTTCTCAAGTAGAAATCCTGAGCCCAAGGAGTGAACACTGTTTTGGTGGTGGGCTGAATTTTCACCTGGCTTATTGCATACTTCACCCTGATGTTTCAAACTTCCTTACAGCGCCCAAATGACGTATATAACTGTGTGTATGTAACCTAGTGAACCACAGAAACAGCCAAATGGACTCAAAGGGGCCTCTCTGTTGCTTTTCTATTAATGCTTTTTTGTGTCTAACTGCTTTGGGTTTTGATCAAAAGCAGAAATATTAAAGAACTACAAAAAAAGTTTTTTTCAAAATGATTCTTATCTATGGAATCATTCGCAGAATCCTTAGAAGGCATCTAATAGAGGAATGGGAGCTATTTATCCTACCTCATCAGAGGTTTATCAAATGTTACTTTTCATGAAATAATTACATTTAGGATAACACTGATCAAGAAAACAATATACTGCAATTCTTCTTTGAACAGACATTGCCAGGCTATAACAATGAAAAACAAAGGCAGAGTATTAAAACTACACTATCAAATTTCATTAACCTTCTACAAATCAAAAAGGGTTAACAGCAACAAGAAAAAAAAAAAAGTGGTCCTTAAAACCAAAACAAAATCCTATATAATTTATACTTTGGAGTAAGGCTGTTTTGTACAGATGCCAATAGAATTTACTTAGATTACAGAAACATCAACACAAATATTTAATGGAAGAAACCTCAACGCATTCTTAGCTCACTAGTCTCACAGGAAATTAACCATACTGGTAACTAAATAATTAGAAATGGGAATTTGTGAACATCTTTATTAACCTTATATTAATTTGCAAAATGAGAAAAGAAAATAGACAATTTTGCTCCCAAAAGTTACTCTGTAAAAATTACTGTAATACAAAAGGATCTGTTTCTCTCATTTATAAAAGACAGAGTTATAAACCAAAAACCATTATAAAACATTAAGTCAAAACTATTAAATCACCTAAATTATTACCTTCATATGAAACATTTCACTTTCATTAATGAGGGGTTAAACCAATAAAATTATACCTTCACAGGCTGGGGAGAATATGTGTATTCTATTTTCAATTTTTAGAGTAATAAGGGATTAGATAGGAAAACATAGCTTCATATCAGGAGATACGTCACTGCAGCTCTACCTTTCAAAGTCTCTTTAAAGCAGGCTTCCTTGATCTCTGTGAGGAACAGAGACCTGAGGAGAATGTTACAGCTATAGGGGCTTGATCTTGCAAGCTGCCTAAGCCTTGCTGTAAGAAGTGCAAAAAGTCAAACAAACACCACTGAACACTTAGGACAGATTTTGAACCATTTATTCATACTAGTAAGCAATTAGATGTCATGTTAGAGCCAATGCTGGCTCCTGTTCGAGAAACCATTTGAGTATCTGCTGAATTTGAAGTCAGTGGGCCTTAAGTATGCCCAGCGGGATTTCCCTGAACTGAGACCCATAATAAAAACTGATACTTAGCAAAAGGAGATTCAGAATCTGGTCTTCATTGCTTACTAATTTTGTAGGGTAAGAAGATTCCATAAACCGAGAGAAACTAGTACACTGTTAATCATGCAAATAAACCTCTATACCTCTGCTAAATGTACAACACTGAGGAGAAAGAAAAATGTTTATGGTAGAAGGATAGATACAATCTAGAGTGCATACACTTAAAAGGCTTACAGTGACTGTATATGTACAGGAACCATTTTTAGGGGTTTTAGCCATTTCTACTGTCAACAGAGTGAGAGGTGTTCTTGATTATGCTGAGGAAAATGGGAGTAAGGGCAGCTGTGCAGAGCAGCCTCTGAAAGAAATGCTTTCAAAGTTTCTATTGAAAAGGCTGTTTCTCAAATGCAGCTGCTCGATGCCTCATGATGTATTCAAGGCACAGCCTCCTTGCTTGGCCCGTCACCCTGCTGCACCTGCTCCTCCAGCTCACTTCACCTGAGTAGATCGTGACAAGAGTAACAAAGCGCTGTGCTCCAGCACCCTACAGAAAGCCCGGCGATGCTTTCCCTGCCACCTCAGCTGTACCACCGCAGAGCCAAGCTCCCGGTTATACACTGTATTTGCTCAGAGCATCAGGTACTACCTATCTGTTTACCTTCCTTTCATTCCTCTCTGCTGCAATTTCTCTTTACAGCTAAGCAACTGCTGTATGAGAAGTGCCTCGCTACTGCTCGGAATTCTAATACGGTGCCTGAGATCTTTCTTCCATTACAAGTCTCAGAGGATGGTATTAATATCTCACTAATTTCAGATATCTATACATTTGGCAAAGGTACTACCAGGCAAATTACAGGTGTATTTATTAGCAAATGGCAGCGTTCATCATCAAGATCTATTGAAAGATGTCCATGACAGCAATTTACTGCAGTTGTATGACTTGGAGCTCTGCGCTACCTCCATCAAAGTTACCTGAGGTTAGGTCTAGCCTCCACTTTTAAAATCCCTGGTTTTATCCAGGCCACACAGTGTTCTCTCTGCATAGTGGATACCAGAGGCTAGATGTGCCCTGAGATTTCCAAAATATCAGTAATCTTTATCCTGGTCACCTGACAAGTCCTCTTCCACTTTTCATTGGTGCCAGAATGCTGCTACATTGACAAATATTTACTACATTTTTTAAACACACTAATTCCAAAAGTTTCAAAATAAAAAGTATCACAGTAAATTAGAGCAGCAAAAACTAAAAATCTATAACTCATTATAAATAAAGTTTGAAATATGTACTTTTGCTGCAAATGTTTTTCATGACCTTCAAAGCTTGTAGTCCTCTTTTCTAAATATTCTTCAAGATTTGAGCTGACTAAGGAAGAATTATTTTTTTTTTTTTGTGAGTAGAGTGGAATCCTTTAGAGCTGGTTTCCTTTGTTTGTTCGTTAAACTAATGGAAGAGCTTCCTCAGTTGTGTTATTAGTACATCTCAAGCAATTAGAATGAAAAGTTGCAAAAGTTCAAAACAGAAGATGGCTTGCTTGGATTTAGCACATTTATGATTATAATAGGGACTGAAAGGTTATAAAGGAACTTTTAATTAGATATAAAATTTATCCTGCAAATCTCTGGCAACATAATTAAATACATTTACATAAGATTTGCTATACTGAGCATATATAATGTACAGATACGCTATACTTTGTATCATTTACTGCACAGCTTTATGTATTAATTTTGTTACAGTTTGAATAAACTTAAACAAAATTTGAAGCAGTAAAATTAGACTTATAGTAAAATACCCAAGCAACTTGTATGACAGGGCTCCATCAGACTTGTTTGGAGAAGGGCTGAGTGTCATTGAGAATTATTTGGGCAGTAAGCAAACTGCAGACACAAATCGAGACAGCAGAGCTTTTGATGTTAAACAAATCTTACATTTAGCAAATTCGCCCTCTGCTAAAGATGAATTATTCTCCAGGATGCAGTTCAGAACCTCTCTGATGAAAAAAACATGTGTGTGATGTTCATAAAATGATCACACTGTGCCTTTAAAATTTCCTGTTTCTTTCAGGCTTGTACAGAGGAGATTCAGGCAACTCTGGTTCATTTTTCTCAACAAGGGATGAAGAAGGTTCTCCTAGATTCTTTCTGCGTCAAGAAACAACACTGGAGCTTTTGTTGGGACTTCAAATCACTAGACTGAAGTGTCTGAACTTTCCAGAATCCGAAGCAAATTTCCAATCTGCCTAGTTATTTTTCTGCAGTACTTTACCATTTATTTAGAATCGTGTGGCAAATCTACATGTTTACTATGATATTATATTTCATCTCTCAAAGGAAAACTGAAGCCTGGGGATTCATGAGAGGAAAAAATAATTAGCAGGGAGTATTCTATCTGGGACTAACCAGGGGACACATAAAAAGAATGAGATTATTTTCTCCAACAAATCAAAGATTTTAGAGGAATCTGTTATACACCCTGTCCTTTCTATTGTCTGCCATTTTTCATCTTCACTCTTGCTACTCTCCAGATACAGAGCCTATATTTATGGGGATTCTGCAGTGCCAAAAGAAAAATATACAAAAATAATGGAACTCATCCCTCTACAAAGAAAAACAATCAGCCTGAAGTGTATTCTTCACAGATGTTGCAGGAACAGTCCTCCCCACAGTGAGGACACAAATTCTGCTGAACATATATGAAGCATAACTCTTGATACTAAAAGCATAATTTTTTTTCAGGGAGAGATAATTAAAAAATCACTGGAAAAAACCAAGTAGTAGCAGGACTCAGTTATAAAGACAACCCTCTCTCTACAGTCTTGGGTAGTCAGAATAGCAGTTGTAGTGTCTCAGAGCAAACAAGATTTTCAGACTTCTGAAATGGGTGTTTTATTTTTAATTATCAAGCTTTTCCTCTTATTTTTTGCAGTAGCCTGAGTGTATATTTCAAAGGTTTCACGGTTTTGTTATTCAGCATCTATTCTGGCAGCACAACAATGGACTGGCCATTGATTTCAAAACGACTGTATTGTGTAATTTGGGAGGACTCAGAGAATCAGACTCAACAGTCAGAGGCAGCTGGTTGGAACAGGTGTTGCAGAAAATTATAATCCTACTTTGATTACTCCTGTGGTTTTTTTTTTACAGCTACCCTCCAGTTATGCATGACAGGTACCTAAATAATCAAACTTAAAAGAGTCAGTAGTAACAATCTGAGATATTGTCAGGAGAAACATCTGGAATGATTGCAAGCAAGTGAGCAAAAAGAATTTGCTTTTCAGGGAGAAAGATTTTCGTAAAGTCCTCCTCTACTCATGCATTTGCTGGAAAATGCAGGTTTGTTTCTAACAGGTCAGGTTTCACTACTCATTTTCAAAACAGCTTTCATATGAAGAAAAATTGGAATACAAAATAAAAATTACATTAATCAATAGTGAATATGTTGTAACAGTTAAGTAAGGGAGATTAAAAGCTAGTTTAATGCAGTCTAAAGCCTTTGCTATTTCATCAGTGATACGAGCCATAAAACCCCTAAGATCAAATGTGTAGCTAAAGCTTGAATGTTCTAATCTTCAGCTATTCCCAGAGTCTTAAGGTGACTGGATATGCTGGCTATCTCACTTAGTATCAGTTTGGACCAACTTAAGACTTTATAAAGGAAAGTGATTTTAAGAAAATTCAGAGGTCCCACTCAGTGAAATCAGATACCTTTCAAAAACCTCACTGTATTGTAACAAAGCAAATTTTGATCTGTGGCCTGCGTGCCACAGAAGTAGGGGCAGGAATTTTTATGACAACTGATAAGCATTATAGAATGCATAGTCTTAGAAGGTTTTAAATCTTGGGGGGTTTTTCTCTTCAATTAGGAGGGACAGAGAAAAGTGTGACCCACAAAACCAGAACTCTGCTTCAGTCCCTACACTCCAGTATTAAAAAAAAAAAAAAAAAAAAAAGATATGAAGCTTTAACAGCTGTAGACACTCACAAGCAAGGTCTGCAAGGAGAAACTGTACCAACAGCACATAGTAGATACTGCAAAAGGAAACAAGTCCCCATAATGGGTGACTCTCTGTTAAGAGGCAGAGGCACCCACCTGCTGGCCTGATAGGGAGTCACAAGAGGTATGCTGCCTTCCAGGAGCTAAGGTCCAAGATGTTGCCGAGAGGGTGCCGTAACTTGTCAAGTGCACAGACAAGAGCTGTAGATTATTTTGTAAAGACAGGCTGGGAAGAAGAGGAAAAGGAGTCATGCTCTATGTTAAGGAGAACCTTGAATGTATAGAAGTCAACCATGGCGATTGTGGAAGCCCTATTGAATGCCTCTGGGTCAAGATTGGAGGGGTCATCACCAAGGAGGATCTTACAGTTAGCATCTGCTACTGACCTCCAAACCAAGAAGATAAGGCGAACAAAGCAATATTTGGGTCACCTAAGCAAGTTTCAGGTCACCACAACCCAGGTGACTTCAACTACCCAGACATTTGTTGGAAGAATAACTCAGCAGCTCACATGTCATCCATCAAGTTCCTGGAATGTGTAGAGGACTGCTTCCTCATAAAAATGTTAGATGTACCAACCAGGAATGAGGCACTGATGGACTTGTTACTCACAAACCAAGAAAATCTCCTCTGTAATATCTTGGTTAGCCTTGGCTGCAGTGATCACAATATTGTGGAGTGTGGGATCCTGCTGAGTACGCTGAAGGTTAGTGCTAAGACAAAGATTTTAGATTTTAGAAAAACAAACTTAAGCTTGCTCAGAGCTCAGCTGGGAGGGATTCTGTGGGAAGCTTCCATGGAGCTAGTGAGTGATGAGAGTTTTTCAGGAACACTCTACTGGAAGCACAAAAAACGGTTCATCCCCTTTAAAGGTAAGGGAAGTAGATGGAGCAAGAGACCCCCTTGGCTTAACTGCGAGCTTCTGAGTCTGCTCAAAAGCAAAAGAGAAGCACACCAGAGATGGAAAAGTGGATGAATACCCATTGAGAACTACAAGGGCATTGCCAGGGTGTGCAGAGATGTAGTTAGAAAAGCGAAAGCTCAGCTTGAATTGAATTGGCCAGAGGTGTCAAAAACTACAAAAAAGGGTTCTTCAGGTATGTAAACAACAAGCAGAAACAGAAGCAAAATATCGGCCTCCTGTTAAACGGTAGAGATGAATGAGTCACCGAAAATGCTAAAAAGGCAGAGGTTCTCAACACTTTCTTCACCTCAGTCTGTACCAGCACCGTTGGGCCCCAGGCCTTGGGAACAAAAATCCAGGTTGATGCACAGACCCACCATCAGCAAAGGAAGAGTTGGTATGTGAACTGTTACAGGAGCTTGACCCCTACAAATCAATGGGCCCTGACAATATCCACCCAAGGGTGCTAAGAGAGCTGGCTGACATCGTGGTGAGACCGCTCTCCATAATCTTTGAGAAGTCATGAAGATCAGGGGAAATCCCAGAAGACTTGAAGAAGGCTGATGCCACCCCTATCTACAAGAAGAGCTTAAAGGAGGATCAAGGAAATTATAGGCCCATCAGTCTTACTTCAGTCCCTGGGAAAGTTATGGAACGAATCCTCCTGGGGGCTATCACAAGTCAAATGAAGGACGTGATTGGGAAAAGCCAGCACAGATTCACCAAGGGCAAATCGCGCTTGACAAACCTGACCTCCTTGTACAACAAAGTAAGCTGCTCGGTTGATGTGGGGCGAGCAGTGGGTAGTATCCACCTGGATTTCTCCAAGGGTTTTGATATGGTTTCCCACAGCCTCCTCCTTGAGAAACTGAGGTGTCACATTCTAGACAAGTCGTCTGTGTGGTGGGTGGGGAATTGGCTGATGGGTCGCGCCCAAAGGGTGGTGGTAAACAACTCCTTTTGAAATTAATAGAATCATAGAATCATTTAGGTTGGAAAAGACCTTCAAGATCATTGAGTCCAACTGTCATCCATGCCCACCACACCATGTTATGGAGTACCTTGTCTACGCGCTTTTTGAATACCTCCAGGGATGGTGACTCAACCACTTCCCTGGGCAGCCAGTTCCAATACCTGACAACCCTTTCAGTAAAGAAATTTTTCCTAATATCCAATCTAAATCTCCACTGCTGCAACTAGAGGCCATTTCCTCTCATCCTGCCTCCAGCCACCTGACAGAAGAGACCAGCACCCACCTCACTACAACCCCACTTCAGGTAGTTGTAGAGAGTGATAAGGTCTCCCCTCAGCCTCCTCTTCTCCAGACTAAACAGCCCCAGCTCCCTCAACTGCTCCTCGTAAGACTTGTGCTCCAGGCCCCTCACCAGCTTGGTCGCCTTCTCTGGCATATACCATCAAATCTAAAAATACCAGTTGTGAACACTAAGCATATGTTAGACTAGAGCTGTATGTCAGTATAAAAGATAATTATGACTAGGCTACTGGGCATTTTAATGATGTTTTTTGAAAACAATTTCTTCTGAAATGTCGTTCTCCCCCCCAACATGTAAGATGTTCAGTTTTGGTCAGAAGTTACATGGATTTCTTCAGCATGAGTTTCCTTTTGGATACAGCTGTTTGAGGGCTTTTTTCCCCCCTAAATCAAATATGCACTAATTTTGTTTATATGGAGTGAGCGCATGGTCCTTTCACTGCTTTCTGCTTGGGCTGACTTGTTTGACAGTGAAACCGTAAATGTAAGTCATTTAATATAGCATTTTAAATAGCATAATCGAAGCACTGATATCTTATGCTGCTTTGCAGATTGTCATGCCACTATGGTATTTGGTTTTGTTTCTCGTGAATGAGAAGTATAAGTCGATTCTGCACAATGTGTGGGAATAAACGGAATGTGTGTATCCCCACCACTTCCCCACGTTTAGTGGTTGGAATGAAGCATCAAACTTGATGAGAATTTATAAAAGATTTTGGTTCCCATATAGTAATCTCAGTATAATATGTAAGTGTAAAGCCCCACCATGAATCCAAATTTAAGTTAGCAGCTTTTGTGCCATTTCATATTTTCTGTGCCAGATATTTAAAAAAAAAAAAATACAGAGAGTTGAGCAACTCATCAAGATACTCTTACTTTGTTCTCTAGAGCTGATAGAAGAGAGTCAGTTTAGCAGTAGCAGTGTTGCACAGTGGTGAGATCTGGTGGGAACAATCTCATGCATTGTAATAAAGGAGTTCTGTTACTGAGACCTTGAGCAAAAGGTAGAGGCCTGTGTGTATCAGGAGGTGTTCAGTATCTTACCTAGGTTTTTTAAGGTTTATCATAATCTTGCCAAGAGGATTATCCATAGTGAGGTTGGGGTTTTTTGGGTTGGTTTTTTTGTTTGTTTGTTTGTTTTTAAGACAGTTGGGAGTAAATTAATTTTTATGGTTTTATTGATACTGTGTGAATAAGAGTGCACCTCATTATAAATGTGATACACTTTTCTGGCGAGAGGAATGCCAGTGTATGATTTAATTGTAAAGATAAGTTATTTCCATTTTGATACAGGTGCTTACACAAGCATTGCCTGAACACTGAGGTGCTGCAAGACCAAGACCTTATCTTTCATGAAATAGGAGCATACAACAATTAAGTGTAATTTGCAGGCACAGTGTACAAACACACCGTGGTGTTGTTTTGATGCATTGTTTGAAGACAGCACAGTTACTGTTGATGCGTCTTCACTTTATCAGCTTGAGTGCATCTGAACTAAATAGTCTGAAAGAAAACAAGGCAGCATGGCAGAACCACAGCTGTGTTCGTAGTTTTATTTTTAGATTAGGAGGACATTAATCTTTTAAAAAAAACACAGGTTCAGTCATTCTTCAGTTGTTCCTTTGTAAGCCACAGGACAGCAATACTATGCAACAGGTGTAGTGTATTGTAACAGATGTAAATACACTTGTATGACAAAATCTAATGTGAAGGTTAAGGGAAATCCAGCGAATTACACTTTTACTGAAATGGCATGTCCTTAGATTTAGCATGACTGGAAGGGCACTGCAGTCAGTAAAAAAGCAATCAGTCCCTGTAATGTTAGTGGTATTCAGATTTTTTACTCTGTAATTACTTTTTTAATCCCTGCAAACAGACAGTCACTGCGCCAATAGTATGTTTTGTAACATATCAGGCACTTAGAGAAATTACTGTATTTGTGGCTTGAAATTAGTTCTTTATACTATGCCAGCTCCTTTTATTTTGGATCTTGCCATTTTATGGTTTGTATTAAATTTAAAGCAATGTTTATTTTAATTCAGATGTTTTAAGCTTTCAAAGTTGTGTCAATATTTTAAAGGCATTTTTCTAAGACTAATATTAAAAAGCCATTCCAAGATTTGTTGATGAGCTTTTTCAGGGTTCCTCTGGCAGGGTAATGTTCTGTTATTTTTTTTAAAATCTGGCATAGTTAGAAGTTAAACACTCACTCTGTCATGGTAGAGTGGGAGAAAGACACAGCTTAAGTGAATGGGTGTGATACTTCCCACGTGGCAGAAACCAGGAGACTGACAGATGATGTGAGGAAAAAAGGGGGTATCAGGAAGGTAATTTCACACACATGCTATCATAGAATCAGAATGGTTTGGTTTGGAAGGGCCTTTCAAAGTTCATCTAGTTCCAGCCCCCCTGCAATGGGCAGGGACACGTTCCACCAGACCAGGTTGCTCCAAGCCCCATCCAGCCTGGCCTTGAACACTGCCAGGGATGGGGCAGCCACAGCCTCTCTGGGAAACCTGCTCCAGTGCCTCACCACCCTCACAGGGAAGAACTTCTCCCTTATATCTAATCTAAATCTACTTTCTTTCAGGTTAAAGCCATTACCCCCTTGTCCTATTGCCACATGCCCTTGTAAAAAGTCCCTCTCCGGCTTTCCTGTAGGCCCCTTTAGGTACTGGAAGGAACTGTGTAGGAAACCCAGAGACTCTCAGGAGAGGTAAGTGTGATCTGGAATGGGTCTTACATTTAGAAAGTACATTGTTGTCTTTTGCACTTGCGCATGCTTTAAGGAAAAAATCTCAATACAAACAGGAAACCTAGAGTCTATTATCCATTTTCTATGTGTTTGCTCACAAGCCTGCCTTGTACGCTGAAAAGTTAAATTACAAAGCCAAACCCTATGCCTTGAATGGGTTCCTGGCAAGGGCTTGCCAATACTACCACAGGAATGCAAAGCTGCCAATCGACAATCATTAATTCCAGATGTGTGCACTCCTGGATCACCGAGCCACAGGTACATGATCCACATGAAGCAAATGAGAGCATTTCTATCAAATTAGTGAGGTGCAACATTTGTGACACTTTTATATTTTTTCTATTGGCTTCCGGAGAAGAGAGCCAAATTTACTGAATTCTCAAACCACTGCTTCACCATCAGATCTGGGCTCTGGAGACACTCCACTGGACAGTAAATTCCCACGCCCCAGAAGAGGTATGAGAAGCTTACTCTGGTGTTAGTGGTAAGATCTCAGGTCAGAGACTTTCCTGGATTGCTTCGTGTTCTATGGACTTAAAATTGCCAAGCGACCACGCTAATACTTTGAAAAGGGTCTTGCAGTCAGATCATGCAGACCTGAGCTCTGATCTTTGAACTTATTAATGCAAGACAGATTACTTCTATGTACAGAAGGTACAACAAAAATCAACACGCCTTGGTGTCTCTAGAGCAGACAGCTCTTGCTCCTGGCTGGAGCTTCTGGACATTATTATTATTTAAAGAGTTAAGAACAACAAAAAGGAACAAAATTCAATGGGATTGATAACTAATGAATGTACATTTTATTTATATAATGCAAATAATATTGGGACTTGAAACAGATAAAGACTAGAAGCAAAACATAACTGCAGATGTCAATAAGCTTAGTGGTTATAGAATCACGAATATAATCTAGTTGCTTTCTCATGCTTTTTCCATTGTTGTTATTACTCATTTCCTAAGACAGCATTTGCACATGCTGCAGCGGGTACGTCACAAAGCAAGGACTGAATATGTAACGCACCTTTTTCCTTACTATATGTCTTTTCCAGATTACATACAGTATGCATTTTGTCAGCCATTTGCACCAATCCAAATAGTTTGCTTGCTTTGTTTTCCTTCAGGCTGGGGAAGTGCTGTTGTTTTTATAGTTCGTGCCAAGCTTGGCAAGCTAGCAAAACGATTTGTATGCACGTTCGACAGTCAGTTTTGTCCCTGAGAAACACCAACTGCATTGTAGAGATGATGGTCTCTGCCAGCCTTGGACTTCCAGCCCGTGGGAGATGACGCAGGATACCAGTAGACCAGCTTCACATTAAACAACGTGCAAGACCGAGTGTTTGAACAACAAAGCAGATTGTTAAGAAAATAAGGTCTACTTGAATTAAACTGAATGACTTCTACCACTGCAGTAACCTGGTCATCTTGCAATCCTAAAATCAATCTGATTTTCATTGCATTAGCTACAGCTCTTGAGAAATTACCTTCAGATCCAGGTATCACTCTGGTAATAACCAGACCACATACACCAATAAAGCCATTAGTTCTTAGAGATACCCTTTTTAGAAGTTAACTACAGAGAATAATAAATGTTTATTTAGCAGACACGGAACCTCACCATGCCTCTTCATTATCTGTGATACTTTTCTTTTACCTGGGGTATTCATAATTCCTACAAAGCTTGTGCTTCCCACAACATATGTACATCCTGTTTCAAATATACAGGTATTTCACCAAATAAGATTAAATAAAACTTTCAAATCTCTCTCTCTCAAATCTCTTTAGAAATAAGTAGGCACGTACTGAATTTCATTAAAAAGCTCAAAAAAACCTCCCTTTTGAGTCATTCTCCCTTTGATTTTTCTAATGGATTTCTGGGTTTTGTTTTCACCCTTTCACACAAAGGGGCACAGCAAATGCTGTCAAACTCAGCAGTGGGCCACAGTGCCATTTCCCACGGCATAACTCCATTTGTAAGATTCTCGGCTGTATTTCCCCCGCGTAGTGCCCAGGTGTAAGACCCTACTCCACAGACCAAGTAGAAGATGACACCATCATTCTGTCCAGCTTCGGCCTGGGCTGGGTAGAAAGGAGGGCGATTCACCTTCTGATGAAGGTAACGTGCCCTCATCCAGGCCGCACCGGACCTCTCCTCTGAAAACCGAGTGCCAGCGTTCTCCCTGCTGGCAGCCACCCCGCTCCTTCGCCTGGCATTCCTGGGCTTCCAACTGGATTCCTCTGTTGCCTTGGTTCTTCCATCCTACCGCAAAGCTCATCTGAAAAGATATTCTTTCTTGGCTTGCTTGAACCTCCAGTATATTCCCCCCCTCTATCATTACATTATTAGTTTGCTCTGTGTTATTTATGAGTTGCATTCTGCCGGGAGCAGAGTTGTACATTGCTTTCACTGAGGGGACCTGGAGGCGGGAAAACAGATCTGAAGGCAAAATTTGACCTTCTTTAAATAATGTCTGGAGATAGAGCTTACGCGATGGATGCCACCATACCTATTTATATAGGTATTTATATTTTATTAGATAGCCCTGTTTAATTCAAAGTTTCAGATAAAACTGTAACACGAAAGTGGACGCGTTTTTTTTCCTTTTTTTTTTTTTCCCCAACATGCATTATGGATGTTATTGCAGATGCTAAATTTGGAGGAGTCGGTAGTCAGTGGAGCTGGAGAGGTTGGAGGATGCCACAGGATTATGGTAAAACTAAGGTTCTTCCTCAGTCACCCTGGCCTGGCCAGGCTGCACAGTGGAGCTGCTCAGGGTAACTCCAGATGACCTCTCTCTTGGATACAGAAGATTGTACTTGTAGTACAGAGCTTTTCTTGGCTAATTTACTACGCCTTTTAGGTAAAAAATAATTATTAGGTATAAAACACGTCCCTTGCAAAAAAAAAATTAATTAAAGGCCTGTATCTTCTACCCTTCCGATAAAATTCCTTCATGGAACAAAGAGATGAAAAGCTAGTGTGACTTTATGCTGCTTAAGGGATTTTCTCTAACCAGGGGCAGGTTTTTGGTTGCTTCACATTACTGCTGTAAGCAAAACCAGTTGGGCCCTGTTCGGAACCAAAGCTTGGGTCTTTACCTCTGAAGTAAATGGCAAGATTGCTTATTTTGTTCAACATTTAAACAAAACAAACTGATGCTTCCAGATAAACTAACTCAGTCCCCGCAATTCCATGGCATACTCGAGTAAATATTCACAAATATATAAGCATTTTTTTTCCAAACTCGCTTCGTAAACTGGATTAACCTGCCATCTGCTACGAAGCCAATGATCTAATTTAATTTATTCTTATCTACCTTCTGTGTAAGCACAGCTTGTCAAGTCCTGTGCTACACGTTTGGCAGAATATGAATAAGAGGCTTGGCTCCAGTGCAAAAGAGACTCTCAGTACTGAGGAGATGTCAGAAAAGTCCTGTGCAATAAGTACTTATCAACCTGCAAGACGAACTTCAGAGGACAAAAATCCTACAAATGCAAAGTCTCTCCAAATTGCTGACCTCCACTAAAGGCTTTTGTTTGGCTTTCTCTGCTGTTTCCAGTTATTTTACAAAATCTCAGTAGATCATCCCCCTGAAGCCTAGACTTTAGAAGAGCTGTAATAGAATGTATATCAGCAGCTGACTATTCTTTCTGCACCTGCTCTGACCAAGTGCCAGAAAATTATATATTTTCTATAACTGCTAGCAGGTTCTGCTTACAAAACTGGATTTCACTGTGGCATGAAGCCACAGGTGCACCAGTGCCTCAGTTCCAGTAAAGGTTAAGCAATGCAAAAATAGCTGAACACAAATAAGAGTTTTGATCCTGACCTACAGAAGGGGTGTTCTTTTGTAAGCTCATTTTGTAAATAAAATGCTATGTCATTCTCCTCTAACCAAATTTGAAAATTTCAGACTGTTAATATGTGATTCAGTCTTAAGAATATTTTTTTTTTTTTAAATCCATATTGATGTAGATAAGTTATTTTGGAAGTTATATGGCTTTCATGAAATAAAGATTTTCCCATATATTTGTTACAGCCATCTTAACTCTCAAGCATTCTCCTCTTTCTGAAGCAGTCTTTCTCTTTATACCTAACATATTTTTACACCTGAGACTAAAAATATCCCCTCCTCTCCCGCAACCCTCCTGCTGGGATGTATAACGACTAGCCTGGTTTCATTTTTCGTTACTGAGTCACACATTAGACTCAGGAACAAACAAAACCTAATCTTAGACAACAGTACAACGTTGTCAGGCTTTCTCCTCAGAGTACTTAAAGATTTGTGACAATATCAAGTTCGTCAATACGACCCAGGCTCAGAGAGAGCAGACAGCACGATTTCCAGCTGTGACACCCCGAGGTACCCGTCCCAGTGCGAGCTGTCCCACTACGGACTTCAACAACATTTCAGCGCTGCTCATCTGCATCCCAGCTGTCACATACCTGAAACATTTAGCAATGCTTACTATACCATGATATTCTTCAGTGTAAAATCAGCTTATTTTCCCCTTGAGTCTTCTCTGCATAATTTCTAGTTCTCAGAGTTAAGGATTTCTATTTTTTCCTACTGTTTTGTATTGTATAAAACTATGCAACCAATATTATGAATCTATGCACTGAGATACATAGGTCCTCAAAATTTGGCCTGGCCTTCCCCAGTGTTGAAACCATCGCCCCTCTAGCTTGTACGCAGTGTGAGAAATGACAGGTCACAATGGCAGACAGCAGAGAGGTTTTAATTTCCTCACTCTCCACATGAATATAATTTAAGACTCAACACCCATCTCCAGCGCATACTCATAAATAGTGATAATATCATGAAGGATAGGGACAACTTCATATTCATACTTGAGAATTCATTTGTATATAAAATAGTCATTTTGAAGTCAGGGATGGTTAAATCTAAGAACATGGGATGCAATTTTCAGAGGCACTGAACATTTGCATCTCCTGCTGAAATCAATAGGAGCCGTAGGAGCTCAGCACCTTTGATCAATAGGACCAGTCATTTGCAAGTCCAAATCAGCTGCTGCTAAAATGGCAAGGTATCATGGAAGAAAAATCCTACTTACTAATGGGCTAAAAATAACTGACTAGATGACCAGCCACATCAAACTGTGCATTGTACTTAAAGAAAATGGCGTGGTGCTGAAAAATCACAGAAAAAAATATTGTATTTCTCATTCTCTCTCTTGTATGTGCCTTGTTTACTCTTAAATTTTTGATCAAATTTCTTCTTCAATTGCTGATGGCTTCTTAGGTTTTTATTACAATGAGATTAAAAAAAGAGAATATTTACTATACTATTCCACAGTGGTAGCCTATTTTATACTCTTTATAGCAACACAGACCAATAGATGAACAGAGACACACAACTATTGACTGCATTGAATCAAGCAGATATGTTCTTGTCTTTCATGTGATAATCTGGAATCTACGTTATAGCCTTTGGACATCAGTATGTACAGAGTGTCTGCTAGTCCTCATCTTACTTACCAGGTAAAATAAACTATTTACAAAGTATTACAGAAATTTCAGTTTTCTCTTCCATACTTTCCTTTTGCAGGGTGCCATCTCTGTAAATACCTGAGCCTAGACTGGTGACACGGATTCAGCTCGGTCCCTTCAAACACCTCATGCCAGAGAAATATACATCAACACGTAGCCAAGGATTTATGTTTCTGTTTTACAGTCAAAAATAGAAAAACTTTAAGGTAACTGGATTTCAATAATTTTACCTCAACCTTTTTTTTTTTTTTTTAAATTTGAGCATTCATTTGCATAAAACCTTAAAACCCACACAGCTTGCATGACCTCCAGGCACGGCGAGCGCTAGCAGGCAGCTTTTGCCCATTTCACGTCGCTGCCTGAAAAGCAGGTAACCTGTTTTCCCCGGTCAGCCTTTCGCTCCGCCGGCAATCCCGCCGGCAATCCCGCCGGACGCTCTGCCCAGGTCCCGCAGCTCCGGCTAAGCTGCCGCGGGGCTGACGCGCGCCACCGTCACCGCCCGGCTGGGTGCCCCAGTTGCCCACCCGCCTTAGTGCCCTCTTGGGGGGCAAGTTAAAGCGACCGTGCCCCAGCTTGCCAGAATGCACTACGGGTCTCAACATATATGAAAGTACAGAAGAAAAAGAAAAGTATATACGCCCCTATTCGATCGAAAATAAGTCAACGCATTTACGGTGTGGAGACCAAACATCCACTTTACGAAATGAGGTTTTTTGGAGTAACTACTATGACTTTAGAACCTATTCACAGAAATTACTCCTGTTGAAGTGAAAACATCTGTTTTACTTGATAAACTAAATATTATGACTAAAGATTTTCAATAAATCAGCTGTTACACAACCATTTACAGGGTTCTATAATTTCCTTTCTGCCCATACAATAGTCAAATTTATTTCAGAAAGGACCAAATAATAAACAAGGTGATTATAGGCCAAAAGTGGAAACACGGACAAAAAAATATTTTTTTTAAGCGACTACTAGTTCAAAGGAGAAAAAATACAGCAGAAGTATGTGTTCTCAAGTATAAGCTTCTCTAGTGAGTCTCGCTGATAACAGGGAAAGACTGAAAAAATAAAAGAACAAAAACATTTTGCTACTTTACCTTTTGATTGAAAGGAAATCACAGCTTAGAGCACTCTGGCACAGGTCTCAGTTTGTTACAAATGTAAGAGCCAGTTGCAAATTTTTGATCAGAAATAAGCTTTGGGTTTCCAAGACTTTGGGAATGTTCTGACTTGAGGCTGAGGTTTGGACCTATTTTTAACAGTAACACGTAGCTCATGCATCTAACAGTGGTATAAGAGATTTGAGAAACTGCATTTAAGTTATTAGATAAGGGGAAGAAAAAGCTTTATGTTAAATTTTGATCTACATTCATTTGGCCTGAAATTGCAGCTCCTTATAAGTTAACGCATGCTATGCCATAAAATACAATGATGAAAATAATTTTGCCTTTACAAAGCCTCCCTTATTCTTCCAGCAGCAACCACTGAACTGATCCCAGGTTAAGTTTGATCCTGAAATTAATTTCGCAGTTTGGCCCCAAGTCTGTAGTCATTGCTTAGACATAATTCCCTCTGACTTGAAGAAAACCTGCCTGGAGTGAGGACTGAGGGACCTGAATCGTGGTAAGCAAAGACAAAATACTTGGGGGAGTGAATTTTAAATTCAGAATGTCACATACAGTCTGATTTTGTATATTCAACAACTCTCTTTTAAAACATGCACACTAAAATTTTTGACGTGAAAAGATATGCAAATATGAAACCCTACAGAGCAAGTGAACTTTGAAAACAGTTTATATGCTATTATTCATACCTAACAAAAGGGAAAGAACTAAGGTACCTGACTCATAAGAACAGGCCATGCACTTATTGAAGTATTTAACCAACCAGAAATGGGCAGCATGAATATTAATTTAGAATAAGCTAACTAATACTACCTGAATCTGCAGGAAAGCTTATGCAACTGAAAAATTTCTGGGGCAAACAAGAGCAAACAATGGCATCTTGGAAAATTTTCTGAATTAGAATTCCTGCTTAAGAGATTTATATTTTGCTATAGAAAACACAACTAGAGATACTATTAATTTATAAAATACAGAGACATCTTCATTTTACCTAGCTCTGCACAACTAAAGAAAACCTGTTACACCTTTATGTTATCAGGTTAAGATAAAT
>JAVJGG010000032.1:9083050-9116910 GCA_035590195.1 Aviceda cuculoides | reverse complement strand
AAACTAAACCCCCTCGCACTTTCCATTGCCTAAAGGGATCCATATATCTCTTCCAGCAGGGACTCTGCTGTTTTACGGGAACTGAATAGTGGCTGTTGTCTCAGATTAAAAGACTGAAGAGTTCTTGAAACAAAGGCCATAAGTCAGACTTCTCCTCCTGGGCTTCTCATAATTATTATCCTAGAGAATCCCATGTATCTTTCCCATTGTTTCAAGAACAACAGATCTTGCATAAGTGCCTGAACAATTAACAGTTCCAAGTCCTTGTGAGGAAGAGTGGAAAGGACCTTTCGTCACCAAGAACATAAAAGCAGCCTTCTCTGGAGAAGACATTTGCCCCCAGAATAGAGTCAATTTTAAGGCACTCCCTGTCAAGTCTACCCTTATGCGCATGGCCAGCATTGAGAAACTCACTGAACATTTTGGTTATTTTGTACACAGTTCTGAAACACCTAATTCTTCTCCTCTGCTGGGATCCCAGGAACTTTATAGTAATTTCTAGATTTCTACTACGGAGGCTGAACCTCTAGAAGTCATAAACCACTTAGCATCGTGATAAATGCAATCCTCTATGTCCTCTGGTCCATGCGTTTTACAAATCCAAGGGATTCTAGGTATTCCCCAGCACCATCTAGCGGTGTTTTCCTGGTTTACAGACACACAGATTTAGAACTCCACTGTCACAGATCTTCCTAACGTTAAGAAGGATTTAAAAGGTCATCCAATACGTTGGCTAAACTCTTTTCATTTCTGTTGATGGTAGAGAGCCATGGGCTTTGGTTTTTTTCCCGGTTGTCTAAAAGAGTAAAGAACCCCGAGCTATTTTGATATTTTGCTTGTCTGTTTCCAGGTTATCTATTCAGCTAAGAGACTTTTTTTCCTGTTACTTTGGTTTTAGGAAAAATTAAAAATTATTTAAAGTTTTCTCTGAGCACAAAAAGAACAATAAAAAATAAGAGACAGTATAAATGGAAAACCTTGTACCTGGAAGTGGAAATTAAGAGAGGGAAAACCTTTCCCTGAGAAATCATCCCTTGAAATCCATAAACTGAGTTTACAACTGGGATACAAAAACTTCTGAACCCACGACTAAAACCAGCATTTTAAATTGATCTATAACTAAACTGTAATTTATACAAATTTCCAGCTATGGTCCCATTTCCAGGTACTTTTCCAGAGAAAAATAGAAGATTTTGAACTAACTCAAGTCTTGCTTACAGAACCAATGAAGTAGGATACACCATCTGCTTTCGTTTATGGTGGTTCTACAGAGGTGTTTGTCTGCACAATTCTCTTCCTTGCATCTGGGGCATGGTTCTTTCCTTGCAATGTACAGCCTGGTTTTAGCTTCTCAAAATGGCTTAGATTTTTGGAAAAAAAAATAATTATGTGGAAGAGAGTTGTAACTGACGTGACAAGTAAGGGAAATCAGAGTAAATTTCCTTTCTACAGGTTTTTTTTTTTTTTCCAGTCAAATTAGAAGTAGGAATATTTTAGTGGTTTGTGTGTGGGGAAAAGTTTAGACTGTTTATAGGTAAGACAAAGCTTGTCCCTCCATTTAAAATTGTTTGTGGTGTCCAAGGTAATAAATTCGGCATATGTTAAGAGTAAATCACTTAAAATAGCCTTTTTCACAGAATGATACACTGACCAAAAGTCACATTTCTATTTTTCTTTTTCCTTACCTTTTTAAATATTCAATATTTAAGTAACTGTAGGTTTATATTTTTTATAATTTAAAGAAGACACACTTGAGGAAAATGGTGACTAGATAACAATGTAACTGCTTTTTTGAATGAAACTGAGCAATTGATTCACTTTTCATTTTCCACCAGTTTTCCCCTATCCTTGAATAGTAAATTTTGCATACCAACATAAACAAGATATGTTTATTTTACTTTTCTTCCTGTAAAATTTAAAGGAAAATTAAAAATACTAGCAAAACATTAGGGAAAAAAAAAAGCCTTCAAAAAATCAAAGTATTTTATTATACAAGACACCAGATTTCAAGAAATAACATGCTCTAAACTCAGTTGCATAGTACATTTAGTGTTTGCTGTAAGATCTTCCTAAAATGGTCTCTAAGAGAAACAGCAAATAAAGCATCGAAAGCCTCTTGCTTTTTGGCTTTGTTTAGGCTTTCTTTTGGAAAGGAAGAATATAGTTGGGAGTTCATCAGAACTTGTCATCATGATAACATTCTAAATGATGATTTATAGCAAGAATAATATTTTAATTTTAGGATTCTAATAGTATATCTGAATACAGTAATTTGTCCATACAAATTAAGAGGAGTCCTTTCATGATCCTAAAATGTACCTTTATATTTTTATTTTCCCAAGCAGAAAAGGGGGAATTGTAATTTTTCTCTGGAATACCATATAAAGCTTCCTTGTAGGGGAAAACATCTACAGAAAGGGGACACCAGGCACTATATTTTGGAGTGAAGTACAAAAGTTGGAGGAAAAATATGTCTACTTAATGTATTTTTAAAAATATATATTTTCTGCTGCAAAGTTCTTCTTTATTGGAGACTTATTTCCTTAGAAGACCCTGCTAATGTGAGAGGAAGATAACAGAAGAGGAATGTTTCCTAGCAGTCCATAGTACAATGATAACTGATGTGTCAAATTTCACATTTCCCTGCATCTATTCTGGGGAAACAGCACAAGCTCTTTGGAATTTTCCTGCATCAAGACTATGGGTATTTAGAAGGGTAGATGTACTGGCCACAAATGTCAGCATTTTAATTATTTTTGCACATATCTTCATTATGGTTACATGTACACAGAAACATCTGGTCCAGCTGATGCACTCTATTGCTGAATATTATTTATTACCAAGCACAAAGATATTTTTCACTTTTACTTCTTTAGTATTTGGAGGTGTTTTGCTGATAAAGCAATCTAAATCAGAATTTAAGAGTTGTCAATGAGTTTTTGCATGCCTTTGAACTTGTTAAAAATGGAGAACACATGAGTTTTATTTCAACACTCTTATCCTTATTAAAAATTGGTTGCATTCAACCAATTTTGGCTTTTTGGGGGGCTAATTCAATACCTGTGAATATATGTGTTCTCCTTGTGTTAAGCTTTTGCTGTTTGATGAAAAATAAGAAGCTTCACATTATCTAACACGGCCTTTCATTTTGGCATACCCTGGCTTCAAGGATCAGATACAAAGCTCTTAAGCTGCCTAAGTGGTTAGCAGCTTCTCCAGAGCTCACTATCCTGAATACTTAGTCTTAGCTAGTGGTCTCGCTCTAACACTCTAGCTTTATCGTCACTGATCTCATTAGGTTCTCCACTACTCAACAGAAAAGAGCAAGCCTGTGAGGAAGACGGAATGGTCCATTTTTTGTCATGAAATAAGAACTAAGGGGTGCCCCATAAAATGCTCAGGCAATGCATAGAAAATGAAACAAAAAAACTCTTGTTTAATCCCTGAAACTTAGAGCTACAGGATATCATGGAAATCAAAAGCATACATAAGCTTAAAAAGTGATTTGAAAAAGTCCAGGAGGTTGTCAAGAATTGGTAGTTATTAAGCCTGATAAGATGAAGAGACTGTGTATTGGTTCATATTTTTCTTGAAAGGATCACATATTTTAAGGGAAAAAAAAAAAGTTGTTTCATTTGCCTGATATTGATTCTAACAAGAACTGTTATTAGTGGAAGAAATATTTAGCCATTTGTCTGGTATACAATCCATATGGAAGCATTGTTCTTCCCTATGAATGGTTTTGATGTTTGAGCACAATGACATCAGAGCACCAGTGATCTGAGTATTTTCTATTATATAGCAATGACATCTGTCATTATTCACATCTGCTTTGGAAAGATTATTTCAGTTAGCCACATTTTAATCCACATAGTAAATGTTAAAAGCAAGCATTAAAAAGCTTATTTAGTTACAGATTGATCCTTTATTAATATTCTCACTACTAGATCCATCCCCATTGCTGAAGAAATTAATCATTTCTTCCTGTTTTTCATGTTTCAGAATAATCTGCTTCAAGAGTTCCTGACAATACATCTTTAGGGTAATTAGTTCTACTCAGATTCCTTGTTACTGTATTTCGACTTCAGAAAGCACGAGGACTGAAATTCCACATATTCCACTTCTTTGAACAGTTGTTACTGACAATTTTTTATACCACTGATATTATCATTCCTTTGTGTACCTAAATAT
The DNA here is from genome assembly GCA_035590195.1 of Aviceda cuculoides. Taxonomy (NCBI): domain Eukaryota; kingdom Metazoa; phylum Chordata; class Aves; order Accipitriformes; family Accipitridae; genus Aviceda; species Aviceda cuculoides. The sequence goes on along the minus strand of JAVJGG010000032.1, from coordinate 9,112,719 downwards.
GATGTTTCCTAGAAGCATGGGGTACACTAGTTAACTAATGGAAAGAAATGGTGGCACCTTCAGTAAATACCTGTAAACAGACTCTTTGTGGAAAAGGTAGTTGATATTTTATTATTTCCTGCAGAAAACAGAGCATATTAAACCCACAATATTTATTATAAGAGAACTTGGGGTTTTTAAGACTGTATCCTTACAGTGAAATTATTTTTAACTGGAAGGTTCCTATTTTTTGTTAGAATGCAGGCTGGTTAAAATTGAACTCTCTCCCGTGCTAAATAACTGGTTTCAGCAACATCAAATGAGCCCTACTACATAACAGGTTTCAGGTGCTTCAAGCTCCCTGCCGTAGAGGCAGAAGCCTAAACTCTGTGCTCTGCATCTTGAACCAGAATGCCCAACAGTTCCAATAGAGTAACCTGGAAGTTAGAAAGTCCTCTGGCTTCTTTCGAAAAACAAGAATAGGAGTTTCAGGCAGCCACAGCCCCAGGAAACATCATTTCAGTGCAAAAATACTTATTTCAATGATGGGTAAATGATGTTCCTTAGCCTGTGTTGCTTGTGAGATGTTTCTGTCACTCGGTTTTGATTTAGAATTATTCCAGATTTTGACTTATCAATGTCTTTGAAAATCAGAATTCTCAAGTTCAGGCCAACTCCATCAGCAGTTTTAAAATTACTAACCTCAGCTTGTTCAGAAAGTGGAAGAGTAGAAGAGAGAAAAGGCACTTCAGGAAAACCTAGGAAAAGCTGACATACATTGCAGAAAAAAATAGGCATGAACAAGATTTTTTGCTTTAGTGTTTATTTCCAGAAAAACGAAATCTCAGAAAGGGTAAATTATTGGGGGAAGTCAGTATTGTCTAAATTTGGAGCTAATCCAAGAGCTATTACTGAAAGTTAGAATAGTTCTATACAAAATGGACTATTCCTGTATGTAACAGCATTAGTATTCCCTGTTGAATATGTCACAGTCTAGACAGTGAATACAAAATATTTTAGTCCTTCTGTTAACTGATTCTCTCCTGAAGATGAAAGATCTTATAGCATTGATGAATGCTATCTCAAGGACTATTGAACTTTGGCTACCAATATGGCACCAGAAACATGAATTTCTGAATCCTGCAATATATAGATACAGACCTACATGTTGACCCATATCCATTGACATGAACATTTCTTTCTTAACATAAGTAGGTCCAGTGGCTTTAGTAAGACTCATGTGAACAGCTAACTCAATGCATTAAAGCTTAGAAGTCCAAAATACTTACAAACATGAAAAATTAACCAATAAAATGCCTCTGTCTGTTGCTTCTTTTATAACACCTACAAATTCCGAGCTTATTAAACTTAAATGAACCTAAAGGGTTTAGCTGCACTGTTCATTGGTTTTTCTCTGTGTGCCTTTGTGCCACAGCAGGAGAGTTGCTTGCCTTTGCAATATTAATATTTCTAAACATCTGGCATCTCATATATGAGTTCACAAAGTATTTGCAGTGAAAGCCTAAGGAAAAAAAAGTGAAACTCTAGTTTAAAACAAGTTTCCACAAATAAATCTCAACTAGCAGCATTCTCTGCAACGTAACTGTTTCAATAATGTGCCTATTTCTATTGGAGGTGTTTTAAAAAGGTGAATTAAAGTAATTGAAGAGGTAAACTCCAGCAGCGTGGAATACTCCAGCAGAGAACATATGTCCCTGTATAACCTTTACTTTCACTCTCACACCAAGATTACCACGTTTACAAATTTTAAACCAGATGCTAAGGAGAGATTTGGAAATTACACACACAGAGACATATATACGCAGCCCTTCATCTCTGCCTTTGGGGATTTACACAGAAAAATATAAATACATGTCATCTAATAGCACACTGTAACCATGTCAGATCTTACTTATTGGAAGTTACAAATCAATAAAACCAAAGTTCAGATAGTTGTCATCACTAACAAAAAAACCAACCAATTTTATTTCAAATGAGAAAAGGGATGCAATTCCCTTCTCATTAAAAGTCTGTGGAGAGGGAGAAAGGAAAAAGACCTATTTCAGAAATGATTTTGTGCTTAATATTTAACATTGCATGTTTATTATAAGATTCAAAATGGACTTCTTTATCATTCTCTGTATATTTGATTCCGGGATAGGAAACTTAGGCACCCTAAAAGTAATTATAGATGTACCAAGCAAATGTTTTTCTCCACTCTGTATTTTAATTAGTTTAGTGCTTTGGTTTTGCTGCTTTTCATGAAAACTGGTCAATGGCACATCAACTGAAAACATTATTCAATTCCCAGTGTCCATTACTTTCAGTATGATTATATTTAGAAACCACCTTATTTCACCCTATTGGATTATGCCTCTTGAACTCATTTAGTTTCCTAAGAAAGTATGTAATTTTTAAAACATTATGGAAATTAAGGACATTAAGGACATGTGGGTATTAACACATATAAACTTAGGCATTTTAATGTTCACCTTAATTGAGATAAAACTTGTAAGTTATAAATGTATCTTGCACATGTGGCTTTTGCAAACACAGCAATAATTATTCTTGATTTATTATGTTAACTGTTTTGACTTTCAGTCATTTCTTCTGGTTTGTTCTATGTAGTTTTAGCCTGTTTGTTGGCCTGTAGTATATTCTTTTTATGTAAAACATTAGGCTCCCCTATACAAGGTAAAAACAACTACAGCTATGCATGTTAGCAGAGTTAAAATGTTATGATAGATCTTTAAACTTCTATTTTCAATCAAAATTAAGGTGAAGACTTTTTGTTTACCAAGGGAGTTGGGCAACTAATATTTCTTGCAGGGAGTGAAAGGGTTTAAAAAATAAAACCCCAAATTCAGTATTGTTAAGTGGCTCACTCTCACCTAATTAATCAGGGAAAAAAAAAATTCTCACCTTCTAAAACAAGAATTCTGGATTGTAGAGTCAAATGGGCTCTGCAACTGTCATACAGTTCCTTGAAATAAATAATACAGTCTGCAGTTTCATTATCTCCCTCACTGTCTCCCATACACAGCCCCTTTGATGAGTCATGATCAGACTACTTATCCCCAGAATGCACTTTTAAAACACAGCACATTTCAGGCTTCATTTACTTGATGGTGGAGTAAAGGAGAAGACCAGAGGGAAAATAGAGAAAGTGGTAGTTCATAGTCCTCAAACTTCAGTTTTATGGAACCAAAATCTGACATCAGAAAAGCCATGTTATTCCTCCCAACAGAAGAACATTTCTTCACTGCAGAAATTATGCAGCAGTTTACAGATGAAAATATAGCAGTTGCTTTCCAAGACCTCACAAACACACGCTTGGTCAACCACAGACACCAAACAACACATCACAATAAATTTTTCAGATCTCCATCAAGCAGCTGAATTCTTTCTTCCATACACATTCTCAATGCAAGTCATCAGCCATCATTATTCCTTTTCTCTTTGAATGCTCTGATCAGCAGAAAAATGGCTAATTTGTCATTTGAATAATCAAAAAGCTTGAAAGTTACTGCCCTAATTGAACAGAACAGGAAAAGCTTACTCCTTCCAAAGCTATTGTTGCAAGCAGTCTTTGCACTTGGCCTGCACTGCTCCAGATAAAATAGGTAAACCTCAGCTGCATCTCTGCTGCCTCCATTCATCACCTCTTTATGTAGCTGCAGCTGGTTGGAAAAGTCATCTTTCCTTTCACAGGTGATTTCCAAACATACATGGGCTGCAAGAAGACTGGTCTTAAATGAAGGGCCAGATGTGGAGCAATACCCCAGAAGTGAGTATGACCTGGCAGACTGACCACAGCTGAGATATCCTAAAAATACCTCCCTGTGCCAGAGGTTCTCTTCTGTAGCCAGCCTGGGAAGTGTTTAAAAAAACCTAGTAGAACCTGTTTTTTCAAGGAGAGGAGAAAAGCAATATAATCTAATGAATCCAGTAGAGCTGCATTTTATCTCTGTCCCACATGTGCACAGGGAAAGTGAGGTGTAGGGCAGATGCATTGATTGAATCATTTTAATTCCATATTTCTCATGAATATATTGAATTTTACATTATTTAGCTAAAGTAGAGACATTATAAATTTATGACTTTTATCAATCAAGTAGAATTATGGACATATCCCCTGCAGTTAACTATCAGTTTTGCAGTTAAAGCAAAGACTCAATAGATTCAACCTCAAACAGATGTGTGTGAGAAAAACAGCAATCCTTCCCAAATTACAGCATTTATTTTTCATAGATAAAATTGAATTTGATGAGGTTTTACAAGTAAATTGGTAGCTAATTTAACATCACAGTAATTATAAAATTGGCTTCCTTACAGATATATAGTGGGGTGGGGGGTTTTTTAAACAGGTAAGATTATTGATGTTGGTTTAGATTTAAAAATATACATACATATACACTTTAACACATATTTGTCTCAAACATATATATCAAATGAAGGAGAAGATGGCCAGGAATTAATTGTTTCTTAGAACACAAAAGACAGGAGACTCAGTTCAAAGGCAGCAGAATTAAAACAGAAAGAGATACTTTTGCATATAAGGTGCAACTAGAATATGGAACTCATTGCCACAGGATATTTTAGCTGCCCAAAGTAGTAAAAGTCCTCATAAAGGATGTAAACAAATTCATGGAAGAAATTTCCATCAAATATTCACCACCAAAGACCACCTACCAAATAGCTCTATCAAGGCCTATGAAAATATTATATCTAGCATAAAAAGTCCTGGATTGCCAGAAGCTGGAGGGGAAGTTTCAGGCTGTTCTCATCCTATATCCACAAACTCCAAAGTGACTTTTGCTAGAGATGGAAAGCTGGAGGAAAAGGAACACCTCGGTGTGACCCAGATTAGCTGTTATTGTTTTCTTAACTTAGATTTAATTATTTAAATATAGCTGAAATGTCAAGCTTCTTTTGAAGAGGTAATAGGGGAAAGACTTGATTAAACAAACAATCAGATAAAAAATTGTACATTTACTTTCAGTGTTCTTTGAAATAAAAATTTCCTTTTAAATAAGGCTGAAGAGTAGTGCTTTCCTCAGGCAATTCCACACTGAATGGTCTGTTACATACGATTTCCATATTCCCTTATTTTAGTGAGCTTGAAACATGTGCTGTCTTCTGTTTGATGTTCCTTTCTTCAGACTGATTTTTTTCATCCATTACACTCAATAGGCCTAAAATGCAGATTAACTTTCTCTAATTTAGTCATTGTCAGTGTCTCTCAGCTGTCTTCATTTGTTGAAAATATAGAAAAAAATTAATGTCTTGTCCCTTTTACACCTGTTGAGAAAATGGGGAAGCTGGCTACCTTTTGAAAGAGACATTTCTTTGCTAATGGTTTAACGCTTAAATCATTTCAGATGGGGGTCACTTCAGGAAAAAAAAAAAAAAAGACAAGAAGAAAGAAAAAAGTCAAAGAGACTATCCAAAAAGAGAATTCTTTAAGTGTGGGAAACAGTTACAACTTTTTTTAAATACTAGGTTTTCAAATAATGAGTTACAACAGAGGCATGCAGCAGGGAGTAGGGCTCTCCTCTGAGCCCTGCCTACACCCTGCCAACCAAACAGCTGTAAATCCGACAGCTCACATCCTTTACCACATTTGTGGGATATTCTTGGGACATTTTAATACTAAACAGTCTTTAATTTTGTAAATTATTTGCTAGGTGTACCTATGTTATTTAAAGACAAATGAAAAAGAGAAAGAGCTACTTATTCAAAACAGTTTTATTTAAACAAAATAGCACATGTTAAAAACTAGCTATTAGCAACTGAACTTCTTAGGACTGTGTACGGCATCTCACTTGGAGCACAAAGCACGAGGCAGGAGCGAGTATCAGGCACAGCGTTCACAAGGTGTGAACTGCAGCTGGAGCCAGAAGCAAGAAGTCGCCCGCCAGTTAGAAAACGTCACTGGGGGCACAGCAAGGTTGCGTCCAGTTTCCTGTTCAGCTAACACCAGGGCAGAAAGCGGGGAACCAGGAGCACTACCAGCAGGTTGTGCAGGCAGAAAGCGGGCAGTTGAGGCTGCGCTTGACCCAGAGGGGGCAGGTGGTGTCCCAGTGTCCCAGAGGCTTTGCTCAGGGCTGCGTCTCGCTGCCAGAACTGGCGCGACAAAGGTGGTGCCACAGGACTCCTGGCCTGTCTGGAGTGACTCCAAGGTCGGAGGCCTCAACCCGCACCCAACGGCAGGACATGGCTGTTTGGCCCTCAGGGCCCTCCTGTACCCCATGCTCTTCCCGAGGCTGGGGCAGAGAGCGACAGCAGCACGGCTTGCAGGGAGTCAAGACCCTGCGCCAGCAGGTGTAGGACCAGGGGTGATAAACAGAAGATAACAGGCTTTTCATGGCAATTCTGGAGTGCAGAGCCCAAGACACAAATGGCACTGGAAGAGGAACAAGCACGTGTGCTTATGCAGGCACAGGGGCTCTGGCAATGATGAAGCCTGGAAGCTTGTGACTTCTAGGAGAGGGAGGTGAATCTTTCTCCTCCTACATATATTCAGCTAAAAAACAGGTGTAGGACAACAAGTTCTGACAGAGGAAGCATTTGGGCTGGCCGTACCAGATCCAGAGATCAAAGCAGGGCAACAAAGAGTGGCAGATGATAGTGGTCAAAGACTTGCTGATGCAGGGGAACCATGTCCACCGAGACCTGCTGCCTCAAAGGCTTGCTGCTTGCCAGGGCCCAGACATGAGCCATTGCAGAGAGATTGTCAAGGCTGCAGTCTTTCTCTTGATTTTTAAATTAGGGCAAGTCCCAACATGTGGGCATTCACCTTTTCTTTGTAAAGTTCTCAGAATAAATTAAATTCAGGAAGTTCTAATGGTGTAAGGCCAGTAATCTCTACACTGAGTTACCTGTTATGAAGAGAAGGGCAATTTGACTATATCCTCTGACAGTATTTAAGTGAAATTACCCTCCCTCTCCTCCCTGACAGTTGTTTGATGCACTTCATTTCACCAGAGGAATACAGCTGTAGCTCAGAAAGGATGAAGAGTGCTATTACCACTGCAACAATCTACCACCACAGGATTAAACTGAATGAATCAATGCACTTGAATTTTAACTAATCGATGTGGTTTGTTTCTTCAAATTAAAACTAGTGAGATATAGTTTCACTTAAGACATCCCAAATCAGCTTTAATACTTCTAAAGAAAGCTTAATTTCTGTAAGTAGAAACTCTGCAGAAAATATAAAAACTCAATTACAAATCAAGCCAGACTTAAAAAAGAGCACTCAGTAACATTGTGAATTGGTCTTCTAGTCAAAATATTTTAAAGTTACATTCAGAAATTGTATAAACAAGGTTAAGCTTTTAGCTTTGAGCAAGTATCTTAAGACTTTCTCTAGTAATATATTTTACCATCTGATCACAAAGCAGAAACTTCACAGTAAGTCTCTGTGCTGATTGCAAGTACCAGAAACTAAAGTGTTCATAGAGATGGTCAGATAATTTGAAAATAAACACACGAGAAACTCAAATACCTAAACTTGTTATTAATGATTTTGATATGAGTTTATGGCTCTGATTCACAAGCATTTCTAAATATACAAAAGATGTTTGAAGTAATCCAAACATATAGATTCATTTTCCTCTGACCAGAAACAACAAAATTGTTCTCTTCTTCCCAGGGCAATCCTTATAGATGAGTCAACTGTACGAGGTGGTCTTTTCAACTCTGCAGGAGCAGATTCTCATTACATAAACCAGTAACTGAGAAATGATCAAAATTAAGAGGCTAGGGGAAGCATGTGGTTGTGGAAAATTCGGAATACTGACAAACCAGGGTTGCAGGTGGGTAACTCCTCTGAACATTTTAGTACCCAAACACTCACTACTTAACTAAATTGTTAAAGACTTGCTCCCAGCTACTTGGAGACTTTTCCTTAATAGGCTTTATGTTTAACAGGGGAGGGAGGCTATTCACAAATAGTCAATGTTTGTTACATAAAATGTGTTGTGAATATACTATCTAAATTTAAAATAACATGATTTAGACCAACCTACTTGATGAAGAGTCCTCAGAGGTCACTAAAGCTTTGATTTGCCAGTTAGCTTATTTTATAGCTAGTGCTTTAGAAGCCATCAAAACCATAACGAGATAGATCAATCAGATTGCTTTTATTGGTCTGCTGCGTACAATTCAATATAGACAACAAGAGTATCCACTGAATCAGACTTTGGAGGAATTTGCATTATTCCATGGAATAGCTTTAACCTTGAGACTACTAGAAAAATCAACAGTTTGGTAATTAATCATGTGAATATGTACTTTAACCTGAACAGTATATCTAATTAGAATTTACTTTTTTTTTAAGAACTTAAAATAATATAATGCTGACAATAGATTTTTCTGTAGGTCTTCAAATCTCCTGCAGTATTCTAATCAAGAGAGTTCTGAAAGGCTCTCATTTTCACTTAAGACAATAAAAACGGTGGGGTTTTTCTGGTATAATTAATTCTGTATTTTAATTTTTTGAAAATAAAAATATATTTGAAAAATGTAAATAACAATATATCTCCAAGATTTATGGATTGTTTTCATGCCCTATTAAAAAGATTTCATTTTTTCCTAGAAAGTCTGTATGAGTAAAGTCTCCAAGTGACAGACATGTCAGTTACTGAGATGAAAACCTACAGCATTTCAGAAACTCATAGACAGAGAATTATTTAAGGTTCTCTGTGGACCTGACACTTACTGCACACCACAAAGGTCATCTTGATTGTTATAGAAATCTTTGATCATCAGGCGATGTAAAGCAGCAGAGACAAAGAGACACTCATGTAAGCAGTATGGAATTAGTGTATTTTTTGCTATTATGGTTTCAAATTTGCCAGCTTCAAGAATAATAGTCTTATCACCAAAATATAAGGTTTCCTATTAAAAAAAAAAAAAAAGCAGTCCATTCAATAATAAAATTTTTCTACATTCTAGTGGTTTAGTTTCCTATGTTTACCTGTAAAACTTTTCCAAAACAGTCAATGCTTCAAAATATACTCTAAGAATCAGTGCCACTAGTTTTAACTACTCTGTAAATACTAGCAAATATTGATAATATGTACCCATATCTTTAAGTTATAGTCTCATTTTGATGCCATGTTTGTCTCTGGAAAGGGTATATGTGTGTCTGTGTCCTACAGGAGGGAAAGGAAGACCAGGTTGCCAGTTTGTGTTGTATTTAAAGGTGACAAATCCAGTGGTTTGTCTATTTATAAATAGGAATTACAGTAAGTGACAAAGGTTTCAAGAGAGCAAAAAATACTTTCCACTCTCTCTGAAGAAATGCAAGTGAGACTGGATCTACTGTCCTCTACGGTTTGCTACGTGAGTTAGTGGCAGGAATGGCAACTCACACGTTTTTGTTTAACAGGGATATTGTTTGTAAATTACTAACCCTGGTCATGCAAGAACAGACATCTGACTAGTGACAGGTTATGAGTGAATTCTGCAAGATATGTTCTTCTGGAAGTGGTTTAACAGGGAAATCTTACGACCAGGTGGGGAAGGAGGGTAACACACTGTGTAAGCCTGTAGGACAGAGTAAACTTAGCTACAGATGTAAAAGAGAAAAACAGAGTTTCCTTAAAAGTATTAGCCTTAAAGGTTAATTTACAACCTCAAGGTTATTCCTTCACTTCAAATTAAATATTTCAGGAACCTGAGCCTAGTAAAGTAGCTTAAATAAATAACTAAAACTCCACCTCTCTGTGGTGCAAACAAGCTGCCAGAGTTACATGGGCAACATGAGCTGCCTCCTGTGCAGGCCCCATGCCAGATGATAGTCATAAACAAAGCTGAGGAAAGGCCCTAGAAGAAGAGTTACCCAAGCAAAACATCAAAGACAAATTAGGAGTGAATAACATGGTGTGGCCGCCACTAGTGATGACATGAATGATGGATATGAAGAGCTACTGAGAGGTTTGTAATAAACTGACACTGACAGCTGGAAAACTGCTGGGGACTTGAAAGTAGTCTTTCATACTACCAAAAAGAAGTACTGAAAAAAAGAATAAGAATTTTTAGTGCAGGATGTAAAACAGGTGACTTGTATCGTCTATTTAACTTTGAAAACATTAAAAACCCAACTATCACAGTATGTGATCCTTCTGCATATGAAATTAATTTTTGTTACAGAAACTAGTACCTCTAGGAATGCACTGATTTGGGGGCATCACTAAAGTACTAATACTGCACAGAAAGAAGCTTATTCTGCTAGGATTTTCTGCTGAATATATATCTTCAGGGAAAGTCTAGAAGACTACAGTCTCTGCATGAGTTATTTCCTATGGTAGCTTCAAATGTTATGATAGTATAGATCATCATGTAATCACACTTTTAAGGGTAAAGGGATGTATGGTAGCATAAATATCCCAGGAACAATCTATGTTTGTCAGAATGCTGTTTCAGCCAGGACCAAAGACTGAGGAGTAGGTAAAATCAATTAAAGCCACTTAGTAGGAAAATAGACTGGTGGAAAAGTCAGATTAACTATGCTGGAAGCTGCCTCCATGTTGTCTCAGAGCCTCTGAGGAGGACAGAGGTTAAAAGCTGTGAATCACACACTCACTTGACTTAACAGAAACAGCCCTAGAGGCAAAGAGAAGTAATATCTGCTCTTATACTATGCTAACATGCTCTCCAAGGATGAGGAGTATTTTGACAGATATGATCAAGTGAGACACTGGATTGTGCTAAAACCAGGCAGTATTTCTGTGAGACAGCCCTACATCAGATTTTCCCCAGTGAGTCAGGTAGCTGTGCAAGTCATGGTGAATTTTAATGTGCTACAGAACAGGCTGATTAAGCAATCACCTTGGGCATCTTCAATTACAGTTGTAAAAAATGCCCAGTGGAGAGTTGTGGCTGTGAGAGCTTTAATTTGTGGAGAGCTCAGAAAAGCTCCTCATTTCTACACAATAGATGTCAGGGACAAATATTTTCATAGTTTGGATTTGATCCCTGACTATCATTTGATTAAAGTAGCTTCTAAGGATCAAAGTAAAGCTTCTTTTCTGATATGTTATCGATTGTTCCGGGGTTTTAGAATGCCCTCTCGATTCATGAATAGAACAGTGTCATCTGCTAAGATAACAGTAAACTAACAAAGGAACTAATTTATGTCTTTTTGTTGAAGAAAGAGAAAATAGAGAAAAGAAAAAAGATAGAGACAAAAAAGGGGGGAGGGGAACAACAATTATTTATTGCCTTTTCTGTTTTTTTAGAGTTACAATTAAGCTTGCACGAAGCCTTCATCACCTTTGCAGTAAATGCAATAGGTGCAAGCAGATGAAACGTCAGGCCTAAAAACTGATTATTACAAACTGCTGGAAAACCATGTCAAGCTGGAGAAAATGTAACTGTTCGTAGGCATGGTGATTTGAGGTATCTCTAACAGCTTACAGTTTCTGGTCAGAGATCAAGAGTGTTTCTTGCACTCACCTGGCTTTCAGGTTTTTAACACATATCTGTTCACCTAAGGATAACAGTCTACTATGGAAGCTTAACATATAACTAAGGAGATAAACAGTTAAATCAGTTCTTGGCAAACCAGCTTACGCAAGTTTCTTTTTAGAAAGCTGTATGAAATTTAAATAGGGGAAAGTTGACAGCAATATTACAATGTGAGAAAGAGGCTGAAAAGAGGTCTGAGGAGAGCCTGAAAGAAGTTATAACAGGGTTGCCCTCGGAAAACTTTGAATAGACACCAAAACAGTTTGTGAAAGGCTATGGTTGAGCTTCCTTTTGTAGAAGGGAGCATAACATAGGTATAAGACCAACCGAGGTGAGTGAAGACAAGCAACGCCTTGTCTATCATCTTCAAAATGAGTGAATAACCATGATCATCTAAAAAATGAGCTAGATAAAAATGTATTGCTTTTAAAAAATGTGGTTTTCCAATGACTGTAATCTTTTCTGTTTATCCTCGTAAGTACAAGGAATGATATGTTCCAAAACTTTGTGCAAAGGTTATCTGTATAAGCACATTTGCTTACAGCTACTAGCTGCCATCTGAATAGTTTAAACTGTAAATCACAAGACGCATGACTTCAGTGGGAGTCTGAGAAAAGATGCACACATAACAGTGTGAATCTGGAAAGCAAATACTAGAGACAAGCACTTGAAATCATCTTTGCTCTCAGGAAAAAAACACCAGAAGGAGAACCAGCATCACAGAGCAGCTTTAATTCTTAAATGTACTTTGAATAGAAATATCCTATATATCCATAACTATTTTTTTACTATAGAATCATGTCATAACTTTTAATAAAGGGCTAGACAGTCTTCATAACAACTCTTCAAAAAGTGTACTTTTTCCAGAAAGGGGGTGCACCTTCTCTGCAAGAAGTTTGGTTTTTGGGTTTTTTTCATTTTTACTCACTGGTGACAAAAACTCCAAAGATATTAAATGCCACCAATTCACCTTCTAACACCTCAGAATTATTATATGGTTGGGTTTTGATTTTGAGGGGGTTTGTTTCTTTGTTTGGCTTTTTTTAATTGAAGTAACAAACTAACATGCCTTAGTAATAAAAAGAAAAAGGAAAAGAGGACACATGGAAGCAGCTGATAACAAGGAACTCAGAATGCTGTCTATATGTACGAGAGAATTATAGACTACTTTGCAAAGAACTTGACAGATATAAACTCAGATATTGATTCCCCACCGAAAGATTTCCATTACAAGTGGAATTTCTCCAGTAGTATAGCTCAAATCTTACTAAACTTACCCCAAAATAGACCCGAGTAGGCATTGTAAGCACAGCCAATGACTTTCTTATTACCATTGCTAGCAAGAACATCTGAGATAGATCTTAAAATACTGAAAAAAATCAGAAATTTAGTGACTTAAGCAAGCATAAACTACAAGCTGTCCAAGAAGCATGGCAGAAAGAAATAACCACCTACCATGACCCAGTCAGAAAAAGAAAGGTAAAAATTGGTAACTGGTTGTTCAGTCCATAAATGAGTGGTCTGAACAAGGGATGAACTGTGAAGTAGAAACTGTTGGTGAAGTTACTCAACAGATAACACAAAGGTCAAATGTGAAGAACTGCAGAGGACCCTACAGCTTTGGCTGACTGGGTGCTAAATAGCAGATGAAATTCAATACAGGTAAATGTAAAATTACAAGTATGATAAAACAATCCTAATTCCATATGTAAAATAAAGAGCTATCATCACTTAGAAATGAGATTTCAGATTAGTAATTTATAGCACTGCTAAAGTGTCATTTCAGTGCTCAACAATGATCAAAAAATGAATCAGATTATATAAAAAATAGGAAAGAATGCAAGAAAATGAAACATGGTCATGGTACTGAATCAACCCATAGCTCACCCCCATTTTAAGCATGATCAGTCAAGTCCCATCTAGTCCCAGGCACATGTAACCAGAATGGAAGCTTCTGTAAGAAGGCAACTTCACATACTAGGTCTCTTCAGGTACAAAAAGAGTTAACCAAGGGGCATATGACTGAGATATACAGAATCATGAACAGCAACCAGCATCACTATCTCTTCCAGCAAGGAAACTGGGGATTACCAAATTAATTGAGAGCAATTTCGGGGAAGAGAAAAAAAAAGGGGGGGGGGGGAGGCGGGGAGAAAAAAAGGGGGGGGGAAGGAGGGGAGGAAAAAAGGGGAAAGGGGGGAGCGAATAAGAGGAGACAGTACATCATGCAATACATAGTTAAGCTAACTACTGGCTACTTAGGGAAGCCATTAAGGGTTTGGGTTTTTTTCCAAGCCTTATTAAAGAAAACTGACAGCTTTTATTGTAGCATGTAATGCCATGAAAACATCTAAAAAGATATTTAGTTTTATGTTTGGGCTTTTCAAAGTTTGAAAAGCAGAAAGTTTATAACTTAAACTTCCCTTTGCAAGTTTATAGCCCAGGTAACACAATTTTTTTTTTTCCAAGAAGAAACTGCATTCCCATAATCATTGATAAGATCCATGAAAATAGATATAACCATAAAAGTCTACATGCTGACCTGGTAACAGAGCAGGAAATCCATTTATATTTATATTCAGAAAGGAAAAGACAGCAAACTAAAAAATACAAGGTCACCCAAGATCTTACCTATTGAATGTCCAGAAAAATGCTTTTGGAATGTAATTCATCTCAGCTTGAACATCTACCCTAAGATGGGAAGAACAACCTATTCTTCAATGGAGCTGACTGTGGAGGAGAGCTTAGGTGACAATACAATATTCAGATTAAATGCCTGACTTCTAGACTGCTTATGGTAAGTATGATGAATGCTGGCCTAAGTCAAAAGTCTAAAGAAACTAAAGTATAAGACAGAGCTGTACATGAGTGGCTCATGATCTGTTATCTTGAAAAGTATTTATTTGCTATGTGATAAATAAATTACTGTGCCTACATACATGACAGTCATTACTTGACACAGCAACACCAGTAGTTCTTTACAAACTGAGGTTTTCATGCAGCGATTCATCTGACACTTGGGCCAACAAAGCTGCTTCCATAGATGGAAAATGCACTCTACAGCAATGTTGCAAATTCAGTTGACAATTTATCATGACACTCATACACAGCTCTAGAAAAAAGAACCAGAAAGACACTGATAAGTCATCGCGGTTGAGATTCATATCCTTCTGCTGAGAAGCTTAACTTCTCAAAAGGCATGAGGAGCAACATTAAGTTAGGAATAGAAACAGACCATTGGCTAATTGTATCGTTCTCTGTACAAGCATATGAGCAAATATAAAAAGAATGGAAAGAGGTGTTTATGAGAAAGCTCATAGCATTTGAAGAACTTTGGTTATTCTATTAGTTTGTCCCATCGGATTAAAAAAAATTAAGCATCTGCAATTTGGCTGTTACAAGCAGAGCCACGTGAAGATCTACTGTTCATTAAGGTAAGCAGGTACTATTGTTTACTCATTAACTCACTATTTTAAGATCTATTAGATAATAGATGCTGTCATTAAAAAAATACTAAGCTTAATTTAAAAAAAAAAAAAAAAAAACACACACACCAAACAACAGAAAACAAGTTGCCTACCTATCTTTCAAAGTCTGGCAATACATACATGCTGGTAATGTAGGACTATTAGTTCAGTCTTTATAAATATTAAAGTGACATCAAAGTCCACATCTGTGGGGGAAAAACTCTAAAATTCATACCAAATGACTAGAAGATTTCACAGTCAGCAAGTGCAAGAAAGAGAGAAAAAAATTATTTTAGAAGTGTTTTGTCTGGCACAGGTCTCTCTGACAGGCCTAGGCATATAGCATGTAAAATCTAAAAGCTGCTGGAGTATAGCTAAACGCTGTTATCCAAGCTGTCATAGCTGTATTGCAGTTTAAAGATATTTCCTGACAAGAAAATTGAGAAAGCTGTCTGGCTAGTAAATCAAAACCATCCTCCTCTTTTAGTGGCCAACCAGCAGATGCAGTTTAGGTCACAGATGGTGTTTTTTACGTTTTGGTCTCCACGCACATCTTCAGCACAAGTACTTGCTTTCTTTACCACTAGTAGTGAGAAGTTCTTTTAAAAATCTTTGCCAATACACCAAGCTATCCACAAACCACTGTTAGTTTCAGAAGGTAAAAAGCTACTGAGCAGGTAAGGTTCAGAAGTGCAGTCTGTTTTTTAATGACCTCATAATTTAAGATGATCGTGCATTTTACTGTGGAATATGTTATTATGTGATTACATTCCCTTGGGGCGATTTCAGAAAAGCAGAAATACCATCAAAAACAAAAGGTATACAAGGAGTTGAAGGTCAAAAAAAACCCCAGACTTTTTAAATATTTAATTGGTTTAAGAGTCTAAATTAAAGCTTCCAAGTGGGTTCAACATTTCATTTACAGGTACCACTTATTTCTCTCATTTCCCTTGCAACCCACAAGATTGTTTCTCTTGTCTCCTGTGCTCCCTGCAAGGGGGCTCTGCTCAGCACAGATGGCTGTCAGGAGTGTCAGCCAGTGCTGCTCAGGCCAGCAGGCTCTCCTGGATGTGTGCCTTGCTGTGCCTTTCAAGGGTCCCTTCAGTCGGGGCAGCACAGAACAAGCACCAAACTCTAAAGGTAGTCTCTGATCTCCTCCACGTGCATTTTCAAAGATTTAAAATTCTGGACTTAGTATCAAGAAGCATTCATCACTGTGACAGTAATTTCAGAAAAGCGTGACTCCAGAATTCTTAAAGGGAATTGCTGCTTTCCCCTGACCCCTTCCCAAACCAATATGTACCAGTGAACAAATTCATTTCCATTCTTATTGCAAGGAGTAACTGGTTGGCAACATGTTATTTAAACCAAATGATGTTTGGGGTGAAGTCAGTATAAGCTGTCCATGAGAAAATACATAAAGCAACCTTGAGAAAATTGGAAGCTGATAGCTATGCATGAGACCAGTGGGATTCTGTAACAATCTGTGGAAGCAAATGTTTGTTTTTTCCAAGAGTGAGCTCAATGTCAGGGGAGCTCAACAAGTTTATGAAAAGATTCTTTGTTAACAGACGACTGAATTCAGTGAATTAAGAAGTACTTTCCAATCCTGTATTCCTGTAAGAGAGAAAAAGCTTGCTAGGGAAAATATTAATTTAAATTTGAACAAACCTAGAATAAATTTCATGAATTAAACATCTTGTTCTATACAAGGAATTCATTATAACCATTTTCATTTAAAGTAATTTCAATAAGGCAACAGATCTAATGAAGCAAGAGGAAGATGAAGATCACTGATGAGCTATCACGCCCAGCTCACTCCCAATTCAGAATGATAAAGGGATGAAATAAGAAGAGAAACTTTAAGTATTAAGTTTACCAGCCTGAAAAGTATACATTGGCCAAAACACTACTGGTTCTGTTTATGATAGCTTATGCACATTCATTTTTTTACTAAACTTGTAATTTTTAGTCTTTAAGTGTTCTGTAAATTTTCATGAAAAATGGGAGTGTTCTTCTGACCATATAGAAAATTTCTTCTTTGAATGTTTCATTGATCACAGTTCAAATAGTCAATACTTGGACTGTAAGTAGTTTAATTACAAAGAGTGAATAACCTGTGACAGAAGAGGGAGACTTTTTGATGACACTGGAAGATGAAAGGATAAACTGCACCAAGAATTATTTTCTTAGTTTTACCACCAACTTCCGGAATGATTTCTTGACTCCAGAAGTTTATAGTCAAATCTTTAATTTCTATGGACCAGATCCCCAGAAACATTTAGTAGTACCCAACTCATGTATGCAGACAGATGACTTCATTCTAGTCTTTGCAGAAATATCAGTGAGTCATTTACTTCCAGATCTTCAAAGAACTTTTGATACTTAATTTCCATTGAAATCAATTAATATCACCAAGACCAAAATACATAGCTGCTTACTGGTGACTTTGAGATAAATCCTTAAACACATACTCAGATATAAAAAGAACCTAATAAATGAATGCATTAGAATTAAAACAAGAAAAACAAAAAACAAACAAACAAAAAAAAAACCCCAAACAGTGAATTTGACAGGGTCCTAGAGACTGGTAAAGAAAATTATATATGCAGAACTATGATAAATCGGGATTATTTAGGGTTAATAAATAAATAAAACTTATGGAGGTTTCATTAACTATTTTTCATTGGTCTTTTCTGGATGACATGTTCATTGACCTTGTAAACAAATGTTTCAGTAAATCTAAAGGTTCATATTCAAAACACTATACAGTTATGAGTTTCCATCCTGTGGAATCAAGTGCTCTTGCTCTCTAAATAACTGCTTCAAAAGAAAATGAGCGTGTACGGAGGTGCTTAAGTTGACATGACCATATATACCTAAATATTACTTCATTTATGACACTCATATATAGTTCCAATTAGGAAAGTGCTGGTCCATAAATAAAGTTCCCTGTTAAAACAATGTATTACAAAAAATCTTGTATTCCTAAAAAATGTGATAGAACTTCTGGAGAGTTCAAAAGGTCATTGTTTTAAACTAAAGAATATATCAGCAACAAAGTCACAAAAGGAACCCCTCAAAAAAAAAAAAAATCTGGCTATCTTAACTTTTATGAAAGATGGCAAAGTTGTGGAGGACTTTCTTTGACTCCATGCAACAGGCATGCAGTATCTATTTCACTCTATCACTGCTCAGAAATCCATTCAAGGAGCAAGCAAAGCAAACAGACTGTGACAAGACCTATAAGTATGTGGAAGAGCTTTCTTTTGGAGGGAGTACAGTAAGAAAGGTGTAACCAACACTCTTTTTTTATAAAATCATCACATTGGAAGCACATAGCAAGTGCAGCACCAGGATGACAAGGAGGGCACTTGATGCATATGGCAGACTCGGAAGCATAGGGCAAAGAAAGAAAATCACAAGATCAGCAAGGTCACATCTTGCTCAGCTGTGGACTCAGAACTTCTCTCCAGCCCTTAATTTCACAAAAAAAAAAAAAATAAAAAAAAATAAAAAGAGAAATGGCAGCCTTCTCAATGAAGAATCCATTTTGTTTAATGGCTGACCCTTTTCAGATACTCATTTGGTAAGTACTATTCAGTAGCTAACTCATGAGAAGACATCAAAGCAACACAGCTTAAACTGAAAAGCTATATAGAAATTAGCTTTATATATTCTCAGTCACATAGATGCAAATAAGAGTTGTAAAGGTGAGGAAAAAAAAAAGGCATTTGACAGAGGTTTGGAAGTTCTCAACTTTTCTGAAGCAAAGGATTATGGCAAAGCCTAGACACACACAATCACACACTTTCTTCACTGCACAACTCCCCCAGATGAGAAATTCAGTGAAAGAACTCAGTTCTGTAAGGGGCAGAGTGCAGAAAGCATATTGACCTTAAAGTGCCTTGGACAAGAGTTATCAGAAAGAAAATAAATCTAACACACAGTTTTTAGGCTGTCAGTTATAAATACTTTTTTCTCCGGCAATTTAGACATACCTCAGCTGTCAGGCCCCTAGAAAAATACCACCTCAGTCACTGTCAAGCTCTGTTATTTCAACTGATTGCTGACTTTAGTTGGTTGAAGTTTCAGTTAAGTTAATTTCCCCTACAGGAAGGTACATGAGGCTTTTATTAGTAATGATCTAGTCACTCCCTGATGCACACAAGTACATTATTTACCAATGATACTCACAAATACACAAAAGATAGATATCCCTTCCTCTAAGAATAAAAGCCATCTTTGTTGCTAGTTTGCATCTTCCACAACATCTCCGAGTATGCATAATCTTTTGATAGGCAAAACGCAATCTTTTTTTGTTCTGCTAATATATCAACCATCTAATGAAACGTTTGAATATATTACTTCCAGATGGTTTCAGTGGGATTTCCTTTCCACTGTAACACATTCTAATGCAGTACTTTATGTTTCTAACATACTCTAGAAATTCACAAAACTATAAGGGTTTCATTCAGCATGGGCTCTAATATGAAGCGTCCTAGTCGCTTCATCATGAATAAACAGGCTGAGGATCCCATGGAGTACGGCTTTTCTGTGGGGGACTTCAGTAAGTGTTAAGGATCAACTACATACAGTATGCTTTGCAGAGGCTTGCATGAGAAACAATACTCAAAAAAATCAGCTAGTAACCAGATCCCAGAACCTCAAACTCCAGAGTTCCTCTTTGTAATTCAAATATCTTCAACCACAGACAATTAAGTCAGATTTCACAGGCTTCTCTTGGACCATGCTTTTACTCTCTTAGTTTGCATTTCTTAAGCCTTGGAAAACTTCATATGTTTTAAAAGACCAATTGTACAAATTAAAATGGAAACTATTTCTAAATCTGTTCATTCAAACACATGCTATTTTTAGAGTACTTTAGTTGACCTTAAGAGTCTTTTACCCTGCTTTAAGTACCTACAGCAGAATACCATAAATCATAAATCATACAACAGCATAAAAATCTAGCATTTGCTATAAGTTAGAACTATGATTTTCTTCATACTTAGTAGTAGTAGGAAGAAATTTTACAACTGATTTCACGATAATTGAGTTTAAAAAGCGGAATGTAATTTAACTGGAATTTAAAATGCTGCACTTACTGGAATACTTTACTTGTCACAAGGTCTAGGGGTTTAGAATTGACTAATAGACAGTGATGATGATAAATCAGTGTAGCAGAGTTAATTTCTCAGAGTTGCACTGGATTTAGTCACTCAGCCCTCAGAATAATGGAATTGCATGGCCAAGTTCCTCTGCTACCAGGAGAATTTAGGGACAAGGGACTTCAGCTACATTTGAGAGAAAGAGAAAGACTTTCTAATGGTACTGAAAAAAAATAAACCTGTGTAAGTCACAGCAGTCTAATTCATCATCTTCCTTTCCTTTTGAAATTGTAATTAGGATCACCCTTTATACATGTTCCAGGCACACTCAGAGTTCATTGCCTTTATTGGACAATCTAAAATAGCATGTGCCTGGTTAGTGCACGGACTTTAGCATACAGCTAAAGAGAAGTTGCAGCAATAAACTAGTTGCTACCCTAAGAAAAAATATAATCTAGCATTCCCAATGTAAAAATAGTTCAAGCACTTAAAAAACAACTAAAGATATTTTGTTTGCCACTAGTATTTAAATTTCCAGTTTGGTCTCATGTGTGCAGTAGTGAGTCAAAAAAAAGATGTAATTTTGTATCTTGCCTCACTAACAGTAGCAACTAAATTAAAATGAGCCATAACATTTCATGATGATGCTTCTTATATTCCCTGTTTGTACAGATATATGTACATATTTGTGTGTCATTCCAAGTTTACATTTTTCAGTCTCATTAGAACAATGAATCCTATGCTTTATCAGTCAGTAGTCAGTTGCAGTGTTAGAGCTACCTCCTTTATACTTTACCTATTTCTGCCAGTGAAAGATTTTCATAACAGAGCTCTGACCAACCCAAAATAATCCGTCCCTTAATGTCCCTTCAGCAATAACCCCAGTCTACACCAACCTTTGGCTAGCCAGAACAGCAGGTGAACATTTGGAAAGTTCTGTCCAGACTATGATTCAGCAGTACTCTTCTGGGGGATTATTTATTTAAAAAGTGATACATAAGTATGTATAATGTCCCCCTCCGGTGGGCAGCTACAAAAGCCATGGTAGATCACATGTGAATAGCTGCTGCTTTAACTGAAGAAGTAAACCACATGTGTGTTCTTACTCATTTCTCCACAGAAACCCCCACTGCCTGAAATGCATTTTATGCAGCCACATGTACCCAGCGTGAACCATTTTTGTGTTATGAGAACCTTACTGTCTCAGGGCTTCAAGTCACATATGTATTAAGTTACATGGGAGGTTTGCATTATATTTTTGTTTAATAAACATAAACTTAACTACAATGTTGTTGTTAATGATGGTCTAATTACGCTTTCTTTGTAAGCATGCGTACAAACTTCATATTAAACATCTTGGTAGTGCACTTTTTAATGTGCTTTATAAATTAAACGAAACAGAAACATTTCTAAATTATAATGGGAAATGCATCTGTGCCATAATCCCAAGAGCCAATTTCACTGGTCAGTGTTTCCTTCTGTTATCTTAATTTAAAATACTAAAATAAACAAATGTAAATATCAAGCACATGTACCAAACACCCTTTAATCTTGATAGCTACAAGGCAAAATTCTGTGTCACCTGCATTACTATTACTTAATCCCCAGGCTTTAGACTGGAAACTGCATTCCCTCACTTTTGACAGGCAGATTATAGAGATGACTGTCTTTCTCCACCACTTCTTAAATGCCTCCAGTCATGATTTAATTACCTTTACTCCTCCTCTTCTCTTTTGGTTCATAGCCTAAAACAGCAGCCTTGGCAATCAATGATCAGTGCTTGAGAATAAGCCATCAGCCTCCATTATAAGAAATTTTTATAACTCCACCAGGGTTAACATTCTCTCAAGCACTAATTTGCAAGACAATGCCCCAACAGATACAAGAAATGAATATGCCTTCAGTATCCCATTAAGAAGCATGAAGTTCAATTATCATATTTCACCTGTTTTTATTCAGGAAATGAGAAGCATTGGTGTATCACACCAACTTGTATTTGTGCACAGCACCCATTATAATTCCCCCACAGACAAACCTTAATAAAACACACACTATCATCCAAGAGTTACCATGTCACCTGTCCACAATGTTTCTAGAACTCAGCTACTCTTGCCAGGTTATATTCCTGCTACCAAGAATACTTAATTCCAGCTCAACAGTTATATAGGAATAAAAAAAAAAATTTTTAAAAAAAAAATCAGTTTACAGATAATCCCCTACTAAAAAAAAAATTTGGTTGAAGTTCTTTTCTTCTAACCAGTGTAGAAAAACATTTCTTTTAAAAATAGACTAGATTACATATAATAGGCTTTTTGCTGCCTGTTAGTGCCCATCTGCCAAAGAGGGACTGCAGTTTGTTAAAGTATGCCAGTAAATGTTCTGCTATCATTAAAAGAAACATAACAGTATGATTGTACATTTGGAAAAAAACACAGGCATCTTTGCTATCATTTCCAAAGCAGAAGCTCTGTAACTACTAGATTCCATCATTACTACAGCTACTAACTCTGAAATTTTATTTAAGTTGCGTATGAGGTTGAATTCATCCAACATCAGGTTTGAATAATTCATGTTGCAATACCTGCTGCTAATACTGAACCACTTCAACTGCCCAAAAGAGCCATTCAGATTCTAGGAAAGATCTGAGGCATTTTCAAAATTTTATTCCTTGGTGAGAGTAAATTTTCATCTCAATCAGGACTGACAGCTGTCACTTTTTCCTCAAAGGCACAGGCAGTGCTGTAGTCTTCCTGGAGCAAGGATGAAGTGAAACAGAAGACAATAGCACGTGCACACACTTTATAAGAAACTGTATGGGAAACTATGGCTGTCTTTTTGTGAAAAAGGATCAAATCCTGGAGCGGGTGGTCATGTTTGGTGCCCTCAGCAGCAAAGGCGATATCAAGCAGTAGTCTAGATGATCTGAAAGCTCAAGATAATAATCAGCTGTGGCAAAGTTTGTCAGATCTGACATTTCTCTTATCACGCGTGAAACATACAAGCGTATCTGTCCCGGGATACACAGACGAGTTTATTCATATTGATGAACTCATAAAGGTACCAGCTGCATGCATCAGCTATAATAAATGGGACAGCATAGTAAATTGCTTAGTATTGCCAGGGCAACATAACTATGATGCCATATCTAAATATATTGCAATTATACTAAAATATCCTACCTCACATTTTTGTTACTATTCACAGGAAATGCTAAGGGAAAGAAAATGCACAATAGTATATATTTTTTCGTTACAAACTAGGTAGCAACTTTAACATTTCTTTTCTTCAATGTATAATCAAGCCATATAGAAAAAGACCAAATATTGTGGAACAATATTATGACTCTGACATATTCAGTAAGCTTTATTGCTTTTCTATATTTAAACACATTTTTAGTTGTGATAATCACGCATTCTTCTTTACTGTAGTTTTACAGTAGAACTTATAGTCACTGATATATTCAATGTCAAAAAATTAGCAATATCTGCCATTTGACTTCTTTTGATTTCAGAATTGTTAATTGTTTATTTAATCTAACTATACTATAATACTCCTTAAAAGCTTGCCACTCTTCCTAAAGAAAAATAGATATGATTAACTGTTCATTTATTTTTCTACATTTACAGAAAAGTCCAAATTCTGCAATATATTTATTCAAAGAAAAATCAAGACAATTCACAACTAAAGAACTATTAAATGGCAGGTATTTTAGCACAAATGTATTATCAAAACTAATTTTGGCAGCTGCCACTAAAAACACATCTTTTTTTAAAATATTTTTTGAGAACAGTAGCAAACAAATTCAGATAAAGATTGAGGTTAGTTCTAAGCAAAACTTTTTCAGACTGTGAAGAAAGACTGACTAAAGCTAGAAAAAAACCCATAGTTTGAATCATGCTTGAGAAGAGCAACTGCATTATAGTGAAGGCAACACACTGCATTAAAGTCCCAGTTCAGTCACCACCCCTGTCACTGCTGAGATGTCTACCTCAGGTTTTCATCTCAATGTTTGCTTAAGGATTAGAAACACTTTTCAGAGAGGATTTTCTTATTGCTTCATATGTAAAAATATCCAGTTTATTTTGGTTTCCTATATGTCTACGTGGATTCTTCATGGACCATAACCTCATTATACACTGCACAGACATTAAATACCAAAAAAATTCTGGGAGACCTTCGAGGCACTGTTATAATACAAATAATGTACTGTACCCTGTTAAAAGTTTTTGTCACTTTTTTAAATGAACAATGGAATTGTTTACAAATACCACATGTCAATTCAGCAAGACATTTTTACCAAAGGAGAAAAGGAGAAAAGAAAATGCATCTACCTTTTTTTACTTTTTTGCTTGTCTTTCCTCGCTTTTTTTTTTAATAGCTGAGTTCTTAAATTGACAGGTACTAGTAGACAATGCCTCAACTTTAAGCTGATGGTTTCTTGTTCACTGTTTCTAGGTGACTGTTCTGAAGTTTCGGGTGCTGGGGTTTTCTTTGCCGTTTCATAAGTCAACCCACATATTTACACAGCTATCCAGATAAATGACTCAAATACCAAATACACAAACAAATGTAGCTAGCAGCAGCCCATTTTCAGAACTGGAGATTTTAGTAATCATATCACATGAAATTTTAAGGAGTTGAGTATTGTCAATTATCTTCCCTTTCATTCAGAAGTATAATTTTAACCCTCTTTCAAATACTAAGGAAAAAAAAAAAAAAAAGTCTGTTGGTTTTGGTTTGTTTTTTCCCTTTAGGCATCTGAGGCTATTTCTAGTTATGGCAAATATGCCATAATCCTTTAGAGAAAATGAGATTGAATGTTGTCTAATCCAAGATTTTCAGTCCTATAAGACTATTTCATAGTTTTAAAACTGTACACACCTCACCACTAAAAATAACTCCCATTAAAAACGTCAACAACAGTATCATCTGACTGAAAATGTTGTTTGCTACACAGAAGATAACTATAAGTACACTGTCAGAAAATGCTTATTTTTCTCAGCTTCCAAAAGAAAGTCTTTTAAGATCATAAAGTCTGGTTTTCCATCTTCAGCTCAAAACTTCATCCTACTCAATTTTTCATCTCATCTCAACAATTCAAAGGCAGAATATATTCTCAAAAAGAATTATTTTCCCACAACTTTTCATGAAAAATCTATGAATAGGAAGGGAGAGATCAAATTAATGCTGTATGTATTACATACAACTGTTTGGCATCAGCTGGCTGGCCAAATAGTGTGAACCCAGTTGCCAGTCATTTAACATGTACATAGCTCAAGATTAACTACCATATGTGCTACCTCTTGCCCACAAATCTTAGTATTGCTGCAGCAAGGATGGAAAGTATTCAGATCTATAAAAAGAGGCCATCGTCAGTTGCACTGTTCTTGGAACAAACTTGTTCAGTGGTTATTCCTATACTTTTTTTAAAAAGCAACTAATATTACACTTCCTCTGTCAGAACTGTAGATTTAATATAATATTAAAAAAAAAAAGGTAATTTTACTGATACCGTGATATTTTTATGCTGCAGCCAACTGAGAGTTTGCTGATACAGTTAAAAGTGTCAATTGCTCTGTAATGGCATAAGGTAATAAATGCAATACATTATACTGGATGCAGAAGGTGGTTGATAATTACTTGCCATCATGTTGTGTAAGTTTCCAAATCAGTGATTTTGAGCAGGATACATAAATGATTCAGCATTCATATTCAGGTACCATGAAATCCCTGTAGCCTTCAAAGTTCAAAGAGTCTCAGGTTTTCAATAATACCGTTATTTATATTGTTTGGAAGTTATTTTGTACTAGCTAGGGGAAATATTTATGTTCTACCCTTTCTAAAAGTACTAGGACGCACCTGCTTCCTGAGCACTTTTGACTTCCCAGTTCATCATGCTGGTTGCAGCAATTCTCACTCAAAGATAAACTCTCTCAATTTATTTGATAGTAATCAAAGTCAATTGATTCCATTGAGGGATATACAAAGAAGGATCTGATTTTAGACATATTATCTGAGTAAAATAATCTTAGGAAAAAAGGATAGAAGTTGAGGGAAAAATTATATAAGCATCATTGCAGATAATGATTCCACCAACCTGTCTGTCAACATTAATATTAGCCTCTTTGCTACACAAGTTATTTTCCTATAGCAGTGAAGTTGGTGTTTGCAGCCATTCATGTATCTGGGGAGTACTTGTCTTGTATTTTCTCTCAGCAAGTCTGCACCGACATAACCTGTGCACTGTGTGAAAAGAAAGCAAAAGTGACAGAAAACCCAAGTTCTTCATAATGGCTCCCAGCATTAGTTGCTGTTAACAGAGACAAGGAAAATTCAGTTCAACTGAATAGGAAAAGACAGTGAATTTTGACTTTCCCTCGGTATACAACCAAATAAGTTATACAGGCCAACTTGAGTGATGTTCATTACATCAGATTCTTTATATGATCAGTAAGTAAATCGTGGTCGTAATTCTTTCCACAGAATCACTGAGGTTGGAAGGGACCTCTGGAGATCATCTAGTCTTAGTTCCCTGCTCAGAGCAGGGTTAACTATAGCTGGCTGCTCAGGACCATAGCCAGTCAGTTTTAAACTATCTCCAGGGATGGAGACTCCATCACCTCTCTCATCAACCTGTTCCAGTGTTTGACCACCCTCAGAGTTAAAAAGTTGTTTCTTAGATTTAAATGGAATTTACAATATTTCAGTTTGTGCCTATTGCTTGTCATCGTGTCTCTCAGCACCACTGAGTCTGCATCTGTCTTCTTCATTCCTTCTTATTAGGTATTTATGCACATTGATAAGACTCTCCTTGATCCTTCTCTTCTCCAGGCTATATAGCCTCATCTCTCTCAGCTTCTTTTTGTTTCACAGATGCTCCAAGCCCCTCATCATCTCAGTGACCCTTTGCTGAATTTGCTTCAGGATGTCCATGTCTCTTGTACTACAGAGTCTGGAAATGAACACAGCACTTCATGTTTGATCTCATCTATCCTGAGTAGAGGGAAGAATCACCTCCCTTGACCTGCTGGTAATGATCTTCCTAATGCAACCCAGGATGCTGTTGACCTTCTTTGTTGCAAGGATGCATTGCTGCCTCATGGTCAACTCATCATTCAAGATGACACCCAGGTCCTTTTCAGCAAAGCTGCTTTCCAGACTGTCAGCCGCCATGCTGTATTTTCGCATGGGGTCGTTTCTCCCCAGGTGCAGGACTTTGAGCCTTTCCCACTGTTGAACTTAATGAGGTTCCCGTCAGCCCATTTCTCCAGCCTATCAAAGTCCCTCTGAATGGCAGCACAATCAACTGGTGTATCTACCACTCCTCCCTTGGGGTACATGACTGGAGTCAAAATTGTGATGCTGATCTCAACCCTTAGAGCCCAGCAGTTCAGCCAGTTTTCAGCCTGCTTTGTTGTCCTCTTATGTAGGTCATATTTAATCAGTTTGTTAATGAGAGTGTTATGGGACACAGTGTTGAAAGCCTTGCTGAAGACACACAACATCCACTGCTTCCCCAAGACAGTGACCTCATTGTAGGAGGCTATCGTGTTGGTCAAGCCTGATATCCCTTTTGTAAATCTAAGCCAACTACTCCAAATAACCTTCTTGCCTTTGTGTTTGGAAACGGTTTCCAGGATTATTTGCTCCATCACCTTTCCAGAGATCCAGGTGAGACTGCCCAGCATGTAGTTCCCCCAATCTCCAGAAAAGGTATCAAGTACCTTGACATTTTCCATATTTTCCATCACCAGGAACCCTTGCCCCCTTTGACAGCATATTCATATTTTTCTAGTCTTCCTTTAGCTCCTAGCTCTCTTTCATATTCCTTCCCAGTTTCAACACCAGTTGGGCTTTGGCTTCCACGGTTCATTTTTATGTCTAACTTTTGTCAGGAACTCCTTGCTTAACAATGCAGGCTTCCTGACACCTTTGCTTGACTTCCTACATATAGGCAAGGATTATTCTTGAGCTCAGACAAAGTACTCTTTGAAAATCACGAGCTCTCCTGGACCATCTTCTCTCCAGGACCATATCCTATGGCTCCCAAGAAAGTCCCTTAAAAGGCCAAAGTCTGTTCTCCTGAAGTCCAGGGTTGTGATCCTGCTATTTGCCTTGTTCCCTCCTCTCAGGATCCTGAACTCCACCATCTCATGTCATTGGAGCCAAGGCTGCTCTGAGATTTCACATCCCCTTCCCAAACCCCTTGTTTTAGCTTACAGAACCTCCATGTTCAACTATCACTTAGCAAAGCGTGTGTGTGTGTATTCTGTGATGATATTAAGGAAACAAAACCAGAAATACAAGAAAGGCTCTTTATCTCATTTTTAAGTTGAGACTACACACCCTCCAGAAGTGAAACTACAGGAGAAGATATGATCACTAATTTTGTAACGTGTGCTTCTAATCAAGAATTTCACCACCACCCTTCAATTTAGTAACCTATGACATTTGGCTAAGATTATATTTCAGTTAAAAGAAAACTCAGTTTATACGTATTTGAGAAGATAACCTTCCTGATATTGCATTGCAATATGATGACGTTATTGTTCAAATGGCTCATCAAGTGCAGGTTTATTTTACTAAACCTAGCCTAAGGAACATGGTAAGTCTGCAGCAGGAGGCAGATTCACATGCAAGCAGTATGTTATTTAGTAACTGCAGTCATATCCAGACAATCTCTAATGTAACATAATTAATCTCCTGCCTGACTCCAATACTGTGTGCATTCAATGAACAAATACGGTGCATATTTGTGGGCTCCCTCTTAGTCATACCTTACAAACCAATCACCCAGTGAACATGTGGAGCCAGCATCTAAATTTCTCTTTGAAAATACTTCATTGGAATATAAAATAAAACTAAAATTAGTTTGTAATTAATACGCAAGCAGGTTTTTCCACCTACAATGAATTTTCATCACATGGAGTTGAAGCATGGCATAAAAGAATACTTGAACATTAGAAATTAGTAAAATATCATCCCTAGTCATTTGCATACTCCTATGATATTTCGTGAAAGGCTGGCTACAATAAGCACAAATAACAAGTAGATGACTGAAAAAAAAACCATGCAGAAGTAACAGGTCCAGAAACCCTTACTATAATATGAATTTTAAAAGGTACATAACATATTCCCTTGACTTAATAAATCTGAATATTACTACAGTCATTTAATATTCAGCCCTGAAACTTCAAAAATTTACCTGTTCTGCAGAGATGGGCTGATATATTAAATTTACAATATTGAAACTGTTTAAAGTCCCCAAAATGTATAAAAACTAGCTTCCTGATTAAACCTTTATTCTTGCTTCTATGTTCTGTAACAGTAGGTGTACCCAATCACTGTACTTCATCTCAGCTGACACCCAGACCTCAAGGTGACTTCAGGCAGAAGTGAAATAGGCAGTTGTCTAGAGCACAAACTGATGAATATTTAAAATTCAAAGCCTTAAGTAAAATAAAGTATCTCAGAAATGCAGCTGCAGTTCAGAAATGCAGAGTCCAGCCTGCACTGGCAGCAGCAATGCTATGTCATGTCACTACACCTGGGACCCCGTATTCAGCAGTGCTATTTTGATGAGAGTGGAATAAAATATGAACAGAGACAGATACACCATTAAGGGGGGGGGGGG
>JAVJGG010000032.1:9070526-9082950 GCA_035590195.1 Aviceda cuculoides | reverse complement strand
CCCCCCCCCCCCCCCCCCCCCCCCCCCCCCCCCCCCCCCCCCCCCCCCCCCCCCCCCCCACCATCACCCATGATTGGGGCTGCAATGCTTGTTTCAACCCCACAACCACTTAGAGAAGATTTTTTTTTTCAGCTGCTTCGACAGCATGGAGCTCTATGTTTATAATGCTAGGAAGCATAGACAGTTTTGATATATCCTGTAGATACTTCTTTTCATGTTACTTTTCATTCTGAAAGCTTTCTTATCTATATACATTAGAAAATTATTATATATAGCTATTTTGTGTTCTACATCAGATTAACCTACAGCAAACCACATAGAGATGCAGTATATAAGGTATACACAGAGCGCACAGGCTGGTCTCAGACTGGTGGTTCACACAAGTTGGTGAATTCCTGCCAAACAGATATCACAAAATTCATGATTTCTGATTTATAAATTAGAATTAGTCACGAATTAAGCATTAACATTGCAGACACATAGCTTTAAATACCTGGGCTTCTTGGAGATACTACTGCTGATATGTGAGACACCACAGGTGGTTGAATCACTGAATGATCAAAATCAAGCCTCCATCTTCTCTTTTGCTCCTTTTTGCCTCTCCAATACATCAGCACATCTAGAAATGGAAATAAGAATCAAAATGATAGGACTAGAAGAAAGTTCCAAAGTTTAGCCTAGCTTTTTATCCTCTGCGAGCAAAAGTCACGTGAGAACACTGTTCAGGAAGGACTGGTCTATTTTGTCTCAGATGGCCATCAAAAAAAGGTAGGCAGTTGGTGGGTATGTTTTGATGGTACTTCACTTTAGTCTTTTACGTTAATATCAAAGACTATGGATACCAAAGATGACAGAAATAGTATGTTTAAAGAATAACAATGGAAAGGACGATCAGTATGAAAATTGTATTCTCCTACTCTAACATTTCACTAAATATTTCAAGGTAAAAACAGACTATGAAAGCCATTTTAAAACAGGTCTTTCTCTGCCAGAACAAGCAAAACAAGCCTGAAACAACCTGTAACATGCTTTGCCAGAGTCAAAAATCACATCTGAACTTCAGATGGTGATTTGTTTCAAGCCTGCAATCCCTCATATACCTGAGTGAGCTGTAAGTGGGTGAAGTGAAATCTTCTGCTTCCATATATTTCAGACAGGGTCATCTCTTATCCCTGCCAACCACAACTCGCTCTTTGAAGTTCATTAAGCTTTAATTAACTGGCATTCCATAAAATGCCTAAGGGTTTCAAAGTATTCCCAGATCAGCCAGCAGTAGGCTAACCTGGTACAATCAAACGAAGTCTTCTGTAATATATTTCCACATACTGCATCACTATACCTCATTTTGGTTAACACTGATAAGCATAAAGATAGCCAAACACAAATCTAAGCTCCTGCTGCCAGCCTTTCTGTTAATTAAGTACCTACACCAAGAGTGAAACACATTTGACATTTTGACCCCTTGCTATCTAACTTCCCTTCCCTCCCCTTCAAAAAAAAACATTAACAAAAATTCTAAAGATTTCAATGAAAAGGGGAGGAACTATAATGTTTTGTTATTCCATTTTATACCCTGCTGACTCCAGTCAGCTGATTGCTATTTTTTGATTGGCAGCTGATGGTTCCCTAGCAACAGGTTAATTGATTGCAGCTGTAAATCCATCTATTTCAACTCTCTTCTCCTATTCCTCACATATGAGTGCATACACACACATCTGCCAGCTAAAAGACAGCAGATACAAATCTAAAGAACAAAGGAAAAATAGGGAGAGGGAGGTGATAATGATTTAATCAAGAATGGTTTCAAATTTCAGAAAAAAAATAAAGCAATGATGGAATTAAAAATTAATTAAAAACTTATTTTAGTATACTTTTAGTCATGTTCTTTTAATGCTACTAATACAGGGATCAATAACTCTCTTCATTCACTATAATATTAATTAAAACGGATTCATTCCAATTTCATATATAAAATTTTACCCACCTGGGAGAGTTGAAAACCATAACAAAAAAAAGAAACTTGCAGATAGAAGGCTGAATGTTGTTCATAAAGGTCCAAGGGCTACCCTCCATGCATATATCAGTAATTTATGCCCTATTAACCAATTATTAAGTAAGAATTGGGAGGGTTTGTTCCATTTGTTTTAGAACCAGCTGTATTTTCTATGTAATATCAAAGTGACATATTTTCAGTACCAAAATAGGAAATAGATGTGAAAAAAGGGCTCAGGTAGTTTTCCAGGCCCTAAATCCAGTGATGCAGGACTGAAAACCCCTGCTGAACTCAAATTCATAAACTGTCTAGACACTGCAGTTTCTGACTTAAGCACTTGAAAGGTGTAGCAGAAACAAGCATCAGGTGGATATTTATAAGTAAATTGTGAGACCTTAGGGTCTTATTAAAGAAGGACAGTGAGTGTAAATTTGAAAGTAAGGAGTCACTAGAATTACTAGGGAAGAAGAAAACAGTGCTGAGAAAGGAAAGCTTTGGGGATTGCTTCTCTTACTCTGGAAGCACTGAGGCTCTGCAGCAATAGAACTGCGATATTTGTGATTTCTCCTACCTAGAGAAAAAGGAGTGAATTGCCATTTTGCTAGTCTTGAATAGGTGAGATCAATACATGGCAATTGCCTACACAGTCATTTTTAATCTGAATGTAGGGTACTATGCTCTCCCTTTCTCCTTCCAGCAGCAGAGATACCTTCTTTTCTCATGTTGTTATTGGAAACATGCAAACCCAGACCTTCCACAAGAATGCCAGAGCCATCATGGTATCCTGGTTTGGGTTGAACCAGGAAGTCTTTATCTTTTCTGTTGAAGGTGTTCAAACTTTTCTAGTCTGCAGAAAAGCTCAGAGAGTCCCTGAGCCAGCAAGAACAAGTGGGACTCTGTGCTTAAAGGGTTCTATAGAGATGAACAGAAACAGGAGGGGTGGGTTCTGTTTTCTTCCAGTTACTTCAATATTTTATTAAACAGTTTTTTCATGTAAAATGTATAAACAGGCCTAGGAACATGGAATTTGGCTCTCCTCACTTATATCCACAGTCTCCAAGTCAGGCAGTGCATACTAAATGTCTGCTTACCTGATCATCTACATCACCAGTTATTATATTTCTTTCTGAAGCACTTAGCTATCTGTAGGAAACTTAGAAATCTTAACTCTGCAATGAAGAACCCATTTTGAAAATTTTGGCATAGTGTGATCTAACATTTAAGTGCCTATTAGATTTGTCTTTAAAATATTAAGTTCTGAAATACTCTGAGCTGGAAGAAATTTGCAGCTTTGTAAAGTTAATTTGTAAAATTCATAGCAATGGTTTTAATTAACTGAAGCACTACTAGTCCAGGGCATTTGTTCTGAAAGCCAGTTCAGCTGTCACATGTGAAAAATACTTAACTTCAGATATTTTTCCACGTGTGAGAAATATATAGAAAATATGAACATGACAGATTGATAATGCTAAGCATCTGAAGATCATTCAGTAATGTTTTCATTCTACTTTCAGGCACATTTGTATAAATCTGTCTCCTATTTGCAATGCCCTATCACATTCTTTCCCTATTGTAATTAACTAAATAGATAGCATTTTAAATAATGTCAGTGATATTCACTGGATCCAACATAAAAGTGACTTGGATACACATTCTGTTCTTTTTTTTTAAAAAAAAAGTGTATTTCCTGTGGGAAACTGCTAGCATGATCTCTGAAGTAAACCTTGGCAACATGAATCATAAAGTTATTTTCATACATTTATTCTAGAAGCTTGGCAGAGAAGAGCATACTACAATCACATCGTAGCAAACAAATACATACCATGGATTAGAGACGTATGAAACTAGTAAATAAATGGTCAAGAATGTATTTGATATACATTGCAAGTGTATAATTTGAGCACAAAAGACAAATTTAGGATATAGACACTATACAAGTAAATAAAAAGGAACCTATACAGGTTGCCTAGCTTAATTTAAAATATATAAGATATATATGAGGGAGAAAGAATAGCCAGGCATCACCTTCTATTTCACCCAGAAACATGGAATGTTTATCTTTCAAACGTCCCTTATTACAAAAGATACATTCATTTGGTTTTAACACCAATGTTGCACACAAATCAAATCATTTTTATCACTGTCAATCACATAAATTGAAAATGAAAAATCATTATATTGAAGATACAGAAAGACTTACTGACAGTTAGAGGTGGGCTTTCTCAAATATTAAGTATTCTGTATCTTTTTCCCCAAAATTTGAGTCTTAGGTTAAATATTTATGTTCCATAGGTTGACACTTGGCAGTTTGAGACGTATTTTCCCAAAAGTGTATTTTGCCTTGCAAGGAAGTTTGGAGCAGAACATGTATTGATAAGAACATTTCATACATGGAAAAAGGAGCTCCATGAATTTCTCTGAGGAAGGAAGACATTCTCCTCTGATACAGGTAGCATCTGAAGACATTTCAGCTGGCCAACTAGTCTAGTCCTAAGCATCAGGAGAGACATCAATGAGCATACACTACATCTGATAATTGTTTGTTCCAAAAATGGCCTCACAAGTGCCAAGAATAATAACCTC
The DNA here is from genome assembly GCA_035590195.1 of Aviceda cuculoides. Lineage (NCBI taxonomy): Eukaryota > Metazoa > Chordata > Aves > Accipitriformes > Accipitridae > Aviceda > Aviceda cuculoides. The sequence goes on along the minus strand of JAVJGG010000032.1, from coordinate 9,078,374 downwards.
TACTGCTTTACAACTGTCACTTTTTTCACACACAGCAAAAAGAAATTTGTGTCTTCACACCCCCACCTCCACCCCAGCTCCCTTAAGAGCATCACACTGTCAACCTGTATTCAAGTTTGGGTGTCCTGAAGTCCGAGAGTGTTTCAAGCTGTATAGCTGCATATCCATCTACCTCCTATTTTGTGTCAGTGAATTTAATTTCTGTTTCCTAAATATATGATTGTACTTGTCACAATCAAATTTCATATACTTGATTCTGGACCATATATTGTTTAATTAATTTCTTTTTTAATTTTAAGCCTTTCCTCCAAAGTGTTTACAACACTTTCCAATGTGATGTCATCTACAGATTGTATGAGGGAAGTCTAGTCTTCTCATGAAAACATTACTATTAACGTATGTCAGGCTCAAGACAAAATCCTCAGGGTTGCACCTTCAAACATTCTCCAGTGATGAAGGATATTTAAATGAAGGAAAACAGAGGCATCCTTCTTCCTAGGTAAGTACCCTAATCATTGTGTTATTTTGCTAGTCATGAACCATTACATATTCTGTCTCTAGTGCAATAAATCTTGTAACTATTTCATGCAAACCATAAAATTGCCAACTGAAGAAATTGAGCATGAGCCACACAGAGATAGCCTCTATTGACCAAAGTTTTAGAGAATTAATCTGTGTATTTTGTAGCAGAAATTGTTAATTCCTGCTGATCTGGAATGCTTGCAAACCTGCCATGTAACTATTTCAATACTTTGAAACCAAGCTGCTGTTGGAACTTTCACTGATGCAGTGATATTTGCCTGATTATTGTCATCTTCTGTTTCCATTTTTGTTAGAACTTTAAGCCAAATGGTCCATCTGGCATTCTCTCTCACTTGTCATTTTATAAGGTATAAAAATAAAGTATATTTTAAAATTCTAAATCATCAGCTTTGCTTTCTCACATAAGAACTCAAAGGCTTTTAAAGAATATTTTATTAAAAAAAAAAATCTCTAACTAAGTCTGAGATCTGCATCTGTACTTTATTTCAGAATCTCACTGACTGCCTACTGATGATAATGGCCAGGGAGCAGTCATGTACGGGGCTAGAACATCAATGGATGTTTCACAAAATCATGTCTTGAAATTTTCAAATAGCACAGGGGATTTAGCCACATGTCTTCCATAGGAAAGAACACGTGTATTGTGTGTAGGAGAGAAAGAGATTCAGAAACAGACAAAATGCTTAAGTCTCTCTTTATATGGTCTTCTGTTTGCATTCTGCATGTTAAAAAAAAAAAGATAATAACTGCAGAATATGTTCAACAGACTGGTGAACACCTATACGAGCACAATCAACATGAGCTGAGAGGGACTCACTTTACTTCATGAATACATTTACATTATGTCATGTGAAATTACTGAGCAGCTGTTAGAGAAAAAAGAAAACATGATCAGTATTCTTGCAGAGGGACTTACTGAGGACCAATCATCAAATACACATGGCAAATAGAAATGGCAGTCTGAAAAGGTGATAAGCAATCAAGTACAGACAAAAGTGAGACACTGTGACCTTACATTCAGCATGAGTAGTAAATTAACATATCTGTGCAGTGTAAGAGGACAATAAGGACAAAGTAGATTTAAGTCCAGCTATGGGCTGCACAAATCTGAAATATCTAATCTAGTCTAATTACAGTCTATTTTACATCCCACATCCCAAACCTTGGCCACCTAATCTTTTCACCAGCAACCAGCAGCTCACAGCTAGGTTTACAGACTTGACCTGTATGATTAAGCAAGGCATATTTTGTGTTTATGGGACACAGCCTAGTCATGAAGCAGGTTAATGTGAAGACAGATAAGTGACTCAGAAAATGGGCTCAACAAACTTGTCTTTGTCCGTCATGCACCCTTCATTTTTTTCTCAGAATTCACTCCCTTCTGACCTGTAAGAGATTTCCGTTAGGCATTTCAAAGTCCAAAATGCAAAACAGACTGTTATTCAGATAAACTGATTTCTGTGCTCCAGATGTGCTCCTCTGCTGGGAGGACAAACTAGAAGCAGCCTGTTACATGTGTGCTGTACCTGAGAGGGCTCTCAGAAATATGTTGTTGAAATTCTGCCACCAAAAGACATTTGAGGTGATCTTCCTTGTTTCAAAGGAAGTTTAGCACCTCCCAAAATTATATTAATTCATCCCAGACAGACAGCTGTTATCAGTAGGGCTCATAAAATCACATCTGAAGAGCAAGCCTTTTGCCTTTGCATCTAGCACATTGCCCCAGGTATTAACTAAAGAAAATAGAACAATACATGTAGATACTTCAGAGGTCTCTATCTACTTTAGCTACAGAGGTCTTTATCTAGCAGTTTAAATAGCATGCTGGTCTGTGTTAGACTACTCTGGTCTGGGTTAGATTACTACTATATGTGATATGCATTTCAAGAACTGAAAATTAGTATTTGCTACAGGCAAACTCTATAATTTTGCTTGCCCAAGAGTGTTCCTTTATTCCTTAGAGGAGGTCAGGGAAGAAACTTCTTTTGAAAAGGGAATATTAAATTAGTAGATTCTGTAGCCCTCCACCTGTTCCCCTGGAAATACATACACAAGGCTTATCTGGGACACATTTTTAATTCAGTAAGAATTTTGTTACTGAGGAAAGGACATTAAGACTATCTGCAGTCTTTAGGTGAATGCAAAGAAATCTCGAAATCATACAGCTGTAAATTCCATCAAAATCGTATAAAAATATATGTGTGATGGTAACATTTATTATTTTCAGCATTGTTCAGCAACATGTTATACAATTATAACCATTTACCCAGCAGAAAGACTATTATGTATTTCCAGGCATAGATAATTGCAGATTTCCATAAATACATTGACTATAAGGGGAAATAATACAGTGGGCATTTCTCTAGATTTCTGTATGTTCTAGACAGGTCCACACATGCACTGGCTGAGCAGTGCTGCAGATTATGCAAATGTAAAGTGTGCCTGACAGGCTTAGGATGTTTCACACTCATGGCACATATGCTACATCATACAGTCTTACATATTTGTCTGGGAACACTTAAACTAGTGGGAACACTAACCCCCTCTCTGCCAAAATGATATTAAGAGTCAGCAACAAGTTACCTAATTTGTGGTTTATTAGGAAAGTCTTATAAGCCTATTTAGATAATTTGAAGACTTCATGCTGTGCATACTAAACCAAGGTAAAAAGTGAGTAGGAGGTCAAAAAAGGTAATGGAAAGGAAATGCTCCTGCAATGATGACAGCTTGTCAGTCTTTGGTCAGATATCAGCACAGCCTAATCAAGACAACTCCATTTACTTTAAAGGACCTACAACTACACCAGTTCATACAAGTGAACTTCTGTCCTCATGTTACCATTTTTGACTAGTAAAAATGTGTGTCTATACCTCTTTTGTTTGTCCATAATGGTTTTTTTTTTTTTTATGCATTCTTAAGAATAAGGAATGAATGCACAACAGCCTTGATGCTTCTGCTCAGGATGCAGGTGCCTAATTTAATGTGTGCTAACAGGTAACATTTGTTCACACTTGCACGGAGTGCAAAGGAAAAGAAAAAGCTATTAGAGATTATGCAAGGGTTTATATGATTAAAGCCCTAGATAGGAATACTCTGCTGTAGCAACAACCAAACACTTTCTTCTGCAGTTTACAATAAATATACAATTTGTGAATATTACAGCTTCTCTCTAGAACTGACAGCTATAGCCATAAGATACCCATTGCTTTTGTTTCCTCTCATATACTTCTAATTATATTTGAGTTTACACTATAATGAAATATATTTGGCTAGGAGCAGATTTCATCCACCCATCCACACCTCGTTAGTACACAGTGCATGCAGTTCATACCATTCAAGGTTTTCCACACAAAGCCATGAACAAATTGTGAAAATTATGCTGATACCAAATGTAGGAGTATTACTGGTACTTGCTTTCATTCTCAAGTCACACAGTAGAAATAGGATTTAATACTTTTAATAGCAGTATCATTTTAGTGGTAATGGTCAACAAATAGAAATCAGACAAAGTTTACAGAGGGAGGAAGTTTCTTCTACTAGGTTAACTATGTTAACTGGAGAAACAAAATCAAATCAACTTTTGAGCATGCCAGCTCTTCTTCTTGTCTGCTTAAAACATAGTACACTTCAAGCATACTTCTTCAGAATCTCATTAACTGTTGGGGCAAGCGAGCAGCCTCTTTCTTACAGGGGCTATAAACTAGTCCTCATATTTCACAGAAATCTCAGAGTGAGAACTGAATACCAGAATTTCTATTTTCCATTAGTGAACTACTACAGAAAGATACAAAAATGGAGAGGGAAAGAATTTAATCCATTTTTCCTATGCTTTAATTTTGTTCTCTCACCACTTGCCATGCTTCACTGCTTTAATAAAAGGGCAAACAGAAGTACCACTACACACACACACACCCCTACAGACATTTTTGCCATTTATTGTGACCAAGCACATTTCTTTCAAGCTAAATGATAAGGAGGATGTCCCTTGCCTTCACAACATAAGGGATATAATGAAAGAGCTTTTAGGATAATGAACTATCCTGTACCAGAAAAATGGTTCATTCTTTTAGATGCATTACCTTCCACACCAGTATCTAATGAACAAAATTGTTCAAGTGGATAGAAGTCAAATTGCATGGATAAGAGGTCTTTTTATGTGTATACCTGGCAAACAAATACTCTGTTATGGATTTTTAATCACTCTGTGATCATATGACTAAAATGCATCCCTGGAATAGTATTCTAGCAATGCATTACAGTTTAAGTGTTCCATCTAAATGGTGTGTGAATGGCTTATGAACCCTTTTTTTTCCCCAGTAGTAAATTCCTCTTTATCTGATTGGAAATAAATAGATAGCATAGAGCTCTCAGTAACTGATTTGATTTTTAAGCTATTTATCATATAAACTGTAATAAATTATTGCTTGTGACAGAAAGTACATCATATATCGCCTGTGAATCTGCTTGAAAGTGCAAATGCACCATTACTTCAGACATGTTCTCTTTGCAAATCAAACACTGAACCACAAAGTTAGTAACTTTCTTCAGAGCTAATTACCTCAGGAGCTGCCTAAAATTTAGGAGCTTGAAGTTATAGTAACCAAACAATATAGATTTGGATTAAAAAATACAAAATTATATAAAATTATTTTGTTCAGAGAGAAAATCTGGTATTTTAAATTGAAATTTAAAACTTCCACTTCAGCATTTACAAAATTAACAACTTGGATGTTCCTTAGTCGTTCAGACATGTTCAACAAAGTCTGCATGCGAAGTGTTCGGCTCCATCTGAAATATGCCATATATTACAAAGATCCAGTCTGCTATTTTGAATGTAGTCTTCGGCTTGACCTAGAGTTCCCACTAAAACATCAGTGTCACTATCAATAATAACAAATTGTCCTTTACTGAGTTCCCACATAAAAATATACCACTGAAAGTTTCTTTCTGAGAGCCTTGAAAGGCTATAGCTACCTGAACTGCCATCTCCCTTGTTGGAAAAGGAGCAGTATGTTTGGTGTACAGCCTCTACTCCCAAACTGCATGCTGCTGAAGTTTTCTCAGTTGGTCCAAGAACCAAAGCCAGTTTTTCCCAGTTCCCACCTGAGCTTAAGCAATTAAGTCTTTGCTGTTATATATGAGATAGAAAGTCCAGAAGAAAAATTATCTGAAACATAAACAGCAAGTGAATAAACATATGAAGCAATGCTTCCAGGATAAATATACTTCAACTTAGTTTCAAAACTAAATTACAACCTTCCATTTATAACTTTCTTAGCTCATACTTTTTTTCTCAAGTGTTCTTGCTTGGCAAGCAGCCAAATCATTTACATTAATCTGATGGATCTGAGTAGTATTTTAAAGATGTTTGTATCTGGCGGACCAGACAGTTGTTGCTATGAACCAATGTTTTCCATTTAGCTATTAATACCTAAAATTAGTTCTCTATGCATATCTCACATTGCAGTTTTCCCCCAAGAAAATCTGATGATATAGAAGTCTAAAACTGTAAGTGACATCCAAATTGTATAAACTGATCATGGAAGTTCTAAGTATTTTCAGAACTTTAAAAAAAAAAAGAATAGTGAAAGATTATTGAATAATCATATTAGCTATTTTACTCCTGTTAATAACACTTCTGTTTAGAAAGGAATCTGAGCTGGCTTTGGTTTGGGGGGGGGTTGGGTGTCCATTTCCTTTTCCCAAGGGAAAATATCAATTTTTGTTCAAAAACAGAATTCACACTTGAAAATTTTCTGTTAAAAACTACATGTAAAACAAAAATATGTCCTTTTAAAGTTTCCAACTAAAACTCAGAACACTTCAAGAAAATTGGAAAATTTCTGATAACATTTCTTTTCTGTGATAAAATCTAATCACAGACCTATTGTTCTGGCAACATGTTTTCTCAATCAGTATAAGTTATAATTTAGCTATTTTTACTTCATTGAAAGATTTTGTGACTTCAGCTAGGGCATTAATAAAAATGGCATCTGTTTATGAATGCCACAAGACAATCTTATAGTACTTGGCACTACACACTCTGAAAATAAACACACTGAAAACCGCACTGAAATAAATGGTTTGATTGAAGTCTTTCTTTTTTTTAAAGTGCAACTACACTTGGAAGGCTATAGTAGTAGTCTTCTGACTACTGGCAAGAGAATTTCAAGGCTTTGCTTGTTACCTAATAACATTTCTAGAATTCTGAAGCTGCATAATAATTCCTATTGCTACTTTTTAAAGTAATTATATTAAATTTCAACCTTACTTTTCTCAAGATTGATATTTTTAAAATATGCATCACTTAATGCTTGTTTCAAGTAGCTCTTGTCTCGGTTGCTCTAAAGCAGGAGTCACTTCTCTTTTGTTATTATTTTAAAAGTTTCCTCATCCCCCAGCACATTCTCTAAACTTATCTTTAGATATGGTAACTCAGAGCAGTGACAGACACTTCCATAACTATCCAATGAGAGTAGATACAAGGCTTGTCTACATATGAGAGTGAAAAGATTAAGCTGCTTTGAAATAAGGCTACTTGTTCCTCATGAGTGCCTCCAGACTTGAATGCAATTTACTTTGTATGTATTGACTTCACACCTTGACAGTCTGCGTGCAGACCTGATCTCAGACAGGAATAACCATAAACTCTTAAACTACCAGTTCTGAGAGCAGTGGCACTTTATGAAGCCCTTTTCCCAAAGGATTTGGGTCTCAGTGGTGCTTCTGTGTGGATTTTTTGATACCTGATAACAGAGGAATGTACCTCGTTGCGTTCACATGCTCACAAAAACATTGTTAAGCACCTTTTTCTATTTAGCCACTCATTCTCACAAACATATAGAAACTCACTCTCTTTTCAGGTACTTGATGTATTTGTCTGAAACTGCATAAGGCTAAAATCTTTATTAAGGATAAGATGCAGACACAAGCCTACACTTGTATATACAGAGAAAACACAGCCTGTTAGTTTACTCCCTTAACAAAGCAGGCTGAAAATGAGAGGACCATCTTAATACTGTATAATGGACTAACACAAGAGCCCTTTCTCTTCACTGCTAGACTCATTGTACAACCAGCCTCTTTTCTTATTTCATTTACACCTCTTTAAAACTGACAAAATATTTCCTTCATTCTACTCTTGGTATGTACCAAGCATTTAGTTCATAAGCTTTTCAGGGCAGGGATTATTTTTTGGTTTCAACTACTGCAATGTAAATCATTAGTATCTTGTCCTGGTTTCAGCTGGGATAGAGTTAATTGTCTTCCTAGTAGCTGGTACAGTGCTGTGTTTTGAGTTCAGTA
>JAVJGG010000032.1:8996697-9048136 GCA_035590195.1 Aviceda cuculoides | reverse complement strand
GCCCTTTGTTATATTTTCTCTCCCCTGTCCAGCTGAGGAGGGGGGGAGTGATAGAACGGCTTTGGTGGGCACCTGGCATCCAGCCAGGGTCAACCCTCCACAATGACAAAAAAGATATTGCAGAAGGCTCAATATTTGATAGGAAATGTTGGGAGTTTTTTGCTTTGACTGATTGGACAGCTTCCACATGGATGAAATACATGCTAAATTATTTACAGATAATTACATTGGTGTGCTGTTGCTAAAATATTAAGACACCACTGTCCCACAGGAGAAATTGTGACAGACATTGGCACATCAGCTAATGAATAGCTGTGGGGTAGTGGAAAAAAGAGCTACCACAAGACTCTGGTATTAGGAAAGAGGATTTCTGTAAGTAATCCACACTCAGACAAAAACATCGCTTTCTTTTTCCCCCTCCCTCATACTAATTACGTATAGAACAAATGTTCAACATTTGGTAGATGTTGCTTGAAGGCAATTTTTTCTGGAAATAGTCTCAAGGCCTCCTCCACTCCATTTTCATTATAGGAAACTATGACCTAGAAATACTGAATAATAACCTTCAACCAAAAATGCTTTCAAATACTCACAACAGACTGGGCAGCCATTTTGGAGAAAAAAGGCATTACTACCAACAGAGCAATACAGTTCTCATGTGGTTTTTGAAATTACAGTGGTTGTTGTTTCACAGCACAGAGTGAAACAATGAGAGGAACACTCCCAGGATATACAGCCAGTATACGAGCATCACAGAACTGAAGAGCAAATCTGTATTTTAAGCAAATATTTAAACATTAGAACTAGCTATCATCTGCCAAATTTCACTTTTTATTTAAGTCAATTGAAAGAATATTACCTGGAATATTTACGCTGAAAAAATACTTGGATGTTATTGAAAAGTAAAGATTTGCAAGATCTGTTTTCTCAACCATTATTGTCTTTTTAAGAAAAGAAAAATTTCCTTTACCCTAGAATTATGGGATTGAGCACAGTCCAAAGGTACCCTTCGAAATAGGTACCTACTTTCATAGGACATACTGCAGTACCTGTAAGGGGGAAAGGCACATCATTGATAAAAAATTAATCCTCATAAACTGGCTGTAATTCTGCAGAACTATGTACGGTAGTGCTAATCCCAAGGATCTATATGGCTATAACCTACCATAACTGATAGGAATGTAACTTTAAGACACCATATTGTGCCATTTATCTAACATAGTTACCTGCATGTTTGTAGTATTAGGACAAAAATAGTTCATAAAGACGTCATCTTTTCAGCAGGCAGATTAAGCAGAGTCTCAACAAACAGTGAAATGAGACATAAGCACATCCTTCAAGTATATGCTTATGTGCTTTTCTGAATAGAAATCAAAGACTTAAAAAATTTACATTTTTGGTTTGGGGATATAACCAATATCTTTTTAAAAAAATACCAACCTATAAATGTGCAATGAGGCCTATAATTCCCTCTGGGAATCAGAGTAAACCAGTTACCTGGAAAACGTTCACCTATTCCTTTGAAAACATCCCTCTAACAAAGCACATTTTTGTGGTATTGAGCTGTGAAAGGTGTCACTTATGGTTGTGAGTAGATTCATAAGTTTGGACTAAATTGTACTGTATCATAAAGTTAATACAACTTAATATGGAGAAACACACAGAATAAGTAAAAAGGTAAAATATAGCAACAGAAAGTCATACAACTTTCAATATGATTCAAATGTTGGGAGTAAGGCATTTCTTACAGAAGAAAATTTGGAGATAGTGGTACCTTTTACCCTCCATTCAAAGCAAAAAAATCTCTCCTTACATTTGTTGCTGTACATGACATATTGCTTTGAACTGGGTTTTATAATGTTGTACTTTGTTTCACGTACGTCATGATAAAATGTGACATGACTGTCAGTTTTATTAAGTCAAGAGGAATTAATAAATATTCACATGACTTGAATCTTTTTCTATTATCGGTTCCTGGTGAATATTAGCCTGTTGGCATATCCCTCTATGAGCAGCACAGAAGAGTAGAACATGCTTCATGGGGCACTCAAAAAAAACCTGTTTGGAAACAATTCTGCTTAAATTCACAACTTAAAATTTTTGTCCCTTGCTTAAGTTTGAAAGAAGGACAGTATAATTTTTTCCTCAGCTAACAATTGTGATGTATCTTAGTGGTTTTTTATTTCAGTTGAGCATAAAGCAGCAAGAACAGATTCGTTCTGAAGAAAAACAGATTCTTGCCTGAAAAAATTTTCGTAACAGAAACAGCAAGCTATACTGCTACAATAATTTCTCATTACAGAGCCAGATTCACCGCAAGAGAGAGTTTGCCCACTAGCTGAAAAGTAACTTCCAGGCACCCTTTACCACGGGATTCTTAACACTTGCTACAAAATGAATAATCCTCTACTTTAGAAAAACTCCCAGAAAGGACAGAAGTTCAAATGTCTTCTACCTTCTTAAACAGATACTTTCCAAGCTTTGCCTCTGCTGTCAAAAAAAAAAAAAAGTGAGATTATACTATAATACATGCACTAGCTACTTTGCTGCAAGTCCTCAGGGAGGCCAGGCACTGCAGTTTTAAATGAGATAAACCAGCAGTGAGAAGATGTGTTGACATCAGCTATATCACAGAGAAGACTGCAGACGTGTGACCTTCACTGTGATTTCACAGTGAGGTGACAATGGCCAGTTACCTTGTCACATCTCTACCATTTCGACCTCTGTGGAAGAGGGGACACAGCATGGGTCACAGTCTGAGACAGGACAGGTTTTAAGGGAGACAGCCTGTGCCCTGGCAGACAGGGTTCTAAGGCCTCAGAGTGGGAGAAGCGAGGCTGTAGCTTAGTACCAAACCAATTATCCAATATGAGAAGAAAGTTAGGCCCAGACCTCACTTTCCTTCCCCCTCTTCTGAGCCTTTCATTAACTCCCTGAAATACAGCTGCTCCCACTGGTTGAAAGTACACCCAGCCTTTATTTCACTTCTATGAGTGAGAGAGAAAGATACCTAGTTTTGTTCCTGCTGTTTATTTGCAGACCTTGAGCTAGCTCAAGCAATCTTTCAGAACGAAAATTTCTGAGCTAACACTGAAAACTGGAAACTTATACCCTGCCTGAAAGTCAATTTGTACTTTTGAAGAATCTCTGTCCAAAAGTTAGGAGTCAGGGCAGACAGTTTGTTTATAGCATCATCTATGTTCCATTTTCACTGCTCTGAAAACATGACTTGGTACGTACATGCTTTGTATCTTTTCTGTCATCTTCTAACATGCCAGCCTACTAAAACGGAAAAAGTACGCAGTCACCCTATAAATTTCATTACCACAAATGTAAAGGAATAGCCAAATGTACCCTGATTTAGTAAGTGTGAAAGAGGGAAGAGAATACACAGGTAGGAACATAATCAGGACTCTTTCAAGTGGGTACTAAAGTCTAGCCTGAGATTTAATTCTCAGTTTCACTGTTAAAAAAGGATAATTAATGATGCCTGAACTTAAGAGCTAAAGGATATTGTTGGATTTTGCTAATTTTCTTGGAATAAGGTGCAACAATAGACTAGCCTAGCCTGCAGTTTCTGCTGCCTTGAAATACGTTCCAGCTATTGCCCTGCATGAAAATACACAAAATCTACAAGCAAAATACATAGTGTGAAGTTTGGCACAAAGAATTACGTCTGGCAGTAATCTTTTTTCCTGCATTTGCACCGATTTATCAGAAACATCTTATTCAACATGTTCATCCAGAGTACTTGACTATTCTTCCTGTGTATCAACAGGTATTATGCAGAATCAGGTATAAAATTTGCTCATAACTTTAGAAGATATTGGTGTAGGTTGTTAAGGTTTGGTAGCATGGAGGCTGCAGGGGTGGTCTCTGTGGGAGGGTGTCAGGGGCTGCCCTGTGCCACTCACAGTCAGCTTCGAATGGGGCAAGTGAGTAAGCAGCTGTGTGGGAGTTCGTTAGCCAAGGCCAACCCACCACATTTAGGAATAACCCATTGCATTGACATGATTTAGAATATAGATACAAAAGTAAGGATTGAAAGTAATGAGAGCAAAGGGGATTCAAATCACCTTCTATGCAAAGCAAAGCTTTCTTGATCATAAAGTTTGGAAAACTCAAAAGGATAACATCTGTATATATTTAAATAAAGTTACATAAGAAACAAAATAGCAACTTTCTCCCTCTCAGGAATGATGAAATAGTTCCCTTAAAACTAAAACAAAATTTCAAACATGTAGCTGTGTTGTTCTGACTTAATCACATTAGCGGAATGCAGATTCTTATTTGAATCAAGTAACCTTTTAAAAACAAAAATACTAATTATTCCTTCAAAAACAGGAGGTTTTCTCTTTACAAAAAAAAAAGGGGGGGGGGGTTTGTGGGTTAAGAAAAGCATACTCCTACCATTTTCTAATTCTTCTAATAACTATTATTATAGTTATAGCTAGTTTTTCACGTTTCAAAGAAGTGACATTTAGAAAACATTTTTCCCCTTTTCCCAAATTCCTCTGCTTTTCAACACATTACTGTCATTAAATCAATATCTCAATTATTCATGTAAAGCCTTGTTTCGAGAAGTATACCTCCAAAGCAGTTGAAAGGACCTATTATTTTTATTCATTTGTAATGCTGCTTCTCATTTTAATTCTTATAAACGACCACATAATAAACAATCCCTGACCCTGCATATAGAAAGAAGCAGCACCAGCTTCACCTCAGCTATTAGTACTTAATTTCCTGAGATGTGTAGGTGGACATACAGTCAGCTGCAGTTCTCACAAGGGCTAAGTGGATGTAACATGGAAGCAATCCCTCCATTAGCAGTGCAGAGCACACACAGTGCCAAGTGGTAGGGAGGAGGTTACTGGCCACAAACCTGCCCTCCTTCCCACTCCCCCCATCTGGCTGTATTTGATCCTTCCAAAGGCTGGCTTGATTTGTTTTCCTCCAGCCTCTGCAGCACTAAACCACTACAAAGTAAACACAATGTGTATGGGATGTTTACACATAGCCAATAAAACTGGACAGCTGTGGACAGCGTATGATGGTAATTGCATTGAATAAAGCAGAATAAGGTCTTGGGTTTGACTCTTATCTGAACAGCAGGCAACACTAACACGGGTATGCCTTTAATATTTTTTACAAGAAATTTCATCTTTGGCATGAGATTCCAATTCCACTAAGATTTTTATAGAAACTGGAATGTACACATGTAGAAAAAATCCACAAATTAAACTTTTCTAATGCCAGCATGTTTTGTCAAAAATCGTACTCCAGTTCTAGTTCTGCCAGCATAATGAAGAATGAAAATTTGGCTTTTTTCCTTAAAATCCATATTCGAACATAAGCTCTCCTACTGATCTTTTTTTATTGTCTTCTACTTCATTAACAAGATATTTTCCTGACAAGAAAAGGAGATCTACACAAAAATCTTGATTGCTTTAAAAAAAAAAAAAAAAGCAAAAACAAAAACAAAAAAACAGTTCTGTATTAGAACAATTGCTTGAAAATATTAAAGAATGGGAATGAAAAGAAACAAAGATGACAGACTAGAGTGGTTACTCACTGTTTACACAATGACAAAGCTTGTTTCCACTTCATAAGTTCAAGATAATTTCTCACACAAATAATACAGTAAATCTTCCATTTTTCTTTCATTATAATCAATAGGAACCATAATCACTTCAAGCATATGATAAGTGACTCTGTCAAATCACATTTGTTTTGATCAGCTGGTATTTTAGGAGATTTCTTGATCCTGACCATTCTTTTGCAGGTAATAATCTTTTTTAATTTGCACATCACTGCTTTCATACTTGATGGCCTCTCACTTAATGCTCACTAAAACAGATAAATTGATTCTGCCACGTTGCTCCAATGGTGACGGTTTATCCTTGTTCTACACACACAAGTATTTTGTCTTGATTTGATACATTAGCTGATTATGGGAGCACTTGCACAGCCCAGACTAAGCTTGCACAGCCCAGATAAGACAAGCTGTTAGGGCAGAAGCAGTGTACACAAATGGAGCACCCCAAACTGTCTGAGACGTCACTTCTCCAATACTGATCAACCTAAAGAACCATCAGATGGATTAAACCGTAACTGGGGAACTTCAAGGAGACTTTTGAAACAAAGAAGGAGTCAGCTTCAAAAGAAGCATGAAGTATGAAAACTTGTAACAGTGGGAAGAGACCTTGGAGCGGAAACTGGAAGAGTGACGCAGCACCACTCACAGTCACCCCGCAGAGCCAGGTCGAGCAGCATCCTCGTGGGACACCGGCAGAAGCCGGCACCCAGCTAGGCGAGTGACAGAGCAGAGGCAGCACACAGGGACCCATGTCCAGGTGTGCTGGGGGGCAGGGGGGCAGGAATAGTGAGCAGAAGCACCAACCTCTCCGAAAGCTGGGGCGTGCAAGCCAGGGAAGGCACACACTCTGGAGGATGGGGGTGCTGATAGCCCACCCCGCCAATGATGGACTAAGGCAGGGTTAGAACTGTTTTGCATTAGTTTACAAGCTTGCTTAGATATTTGTAATGTTTATTAATAGCTTGCAAGTACCTCATGTTTTCATCTATCTCCTGTATTGCCGATGTCGAACCTTAATATACAGCTCACTGGTTGCTGGTTAATTACATGTCATTGATAAATCAATAAACCACTTTGATTACAATTCAATTGAAACTGTATGAACTGAGCAGTGTTTTCCTGCAGCAGCTGGTGTCTTCCTCTGTTTTGAACAAGCAAGGAATGTGCTGATGGTAACCCTTACTAAGCAGAATACTGATATTTAAAATTAGAAAAGGTCTTCCTTTCATTATGAAGACCTCATGAATTTTATTTTAACAGGAATACTGAAACACTAACAAGTGTAGATTTAACATCCTTACTAAAGGACAAAAGTATAAGGAACTAATTAGATTAGTAACTTTATCTTAAATTGTGAAATATATTAATCCCATTTATAATCCCACATCAACTTCTAATCAGTGAACAATCCTCAAAGTCAGTAATGTAAAATAAACCCACACCGCGAGTCAACAATGTTTGAGATTTGAGGGTTTTGCATCAACCAGTGTTCAAATTAACACTCATAGGCTGTTATGGCAACTTCGTCAGCTTTCTGAATGGTGAAGAGTCCAATTACTACTATCCTCCTTAGACAAGCAGCCATGGATGACGTAGACTGTGCACGAACACACTGGAGATAGTTTGGAATCATACTGTCCAGAGAACCAATTTTTTTTAATTTGGCAGCCAGGTAAAAATCAATTAATTAATGATTTAGGCTTATCACTTTCCAATTTAAAAAGTTTACTTTGTTTCAATGTTAAATATAAATACAGAACTATAGGTTCATAAAACCTGAGATGAAAAACAGTATCTCACTTTTCTTACTTTAAGATGTACTAGAAGACATGTATGTTATGTTTGAGACGCAAATTAAAATCTCTTCTCTGTCTAATTTAGAGGAAGTGATTCTGCCAAGGTGATTTTAGTTAAATGTTCTCCATATACAGTTGTTCAATGTAACTGCTTAAATACTCATTGGAATAAATGAATATTTATTCACAATAGACAAAAGAGTGTGATTTAGATGCTGTAGTATGGATATTAGGAGACTCACCTAGGGTGTAGGTCTCCAAGCTGGAACTCATGCTGGTCATGGCTCTTCATCACTTATACCCAGATAGCTAGAAAACAAAAGTTCCTTAATGGATATTACCTAAACTGTTGTGCTGAGAGTATAGCTTCAAAATATTGCCCCTATACAGTTTACAGAGCCTCCATTGTGATGCTTATATACAATTTTTTTCACTTCTGTTGTAGGCACCATGAATAGCTGATATGTCATTTTAAAGTATTGATGCAGTAGTATGTACTGTGAAGAAAATATTTTTATTCTCCAAACGTACATTTAAGGGGGTTCTTTGTAAATTGCAATGCTAGGCCAGTCATCACGCTTCAGGCAGTTTGTCATAATCTTTTACATTTTAACAGAACTGAAAACTAAGTAATTCAAGAAGTTTAATTGCAAAGGCAATGGGTTCAGAACTATAATCCCCTTCAGTCCCTCAGCTCTTCTGAATTATTACATTGTTTCTGTACAAGAAAAGTAAAATTAATGAAGGCTCTTAAGTTCATGAGATACCAACCTCCTTTTATAAATCCACCATTAGCAGAAAAAGTAAATAAAATGAAGATATTGGAATGCTTAAGAAAATTCTCCTCTATGCATCCTCAGTTATACACTTGTTTAGCCAAATCTACCACTGTGTAAAGTTAGCAGAGTGCAAGCATATTAAAGGAACTACTCACAATATGAAAAAATGTAGCCTAGATGCACGTTTTTGGAAGATTGGGCTAAAGAGAGTCAGAGAAAATGAACAAACATAGGATAGTTCTAAAACGTGAAATGACAAAATTATGCTGCTCCAGTAAGATGTGCAGTAAAATGAAATTTTGGAGTATGGCAAAATCCAAAACTAACCCACCAAACCTTATGTCATGGTTTAAGCCCAGCTGGCAACAAAGCACCAGGAAGCCGCTCACTTGCTCACTCCTCCCCCCCTGGCCTGGGTGGGATGAGGAGGAGAAAATATAAACAAACGCTTGTGGGTCGAGACAAGGACTGGGAGGGATCACTCGCCAATTACGGTCACGGGCAAAAGACAGACTCAAGTTGAGGAAAAAACAAAATCAATTTAATTTACTACCAATCAAATCAAAACAAGGATATTGAGAAGTAAAACCCAAATCTTAAAACACCTTCCCCTCCCCTCCTTCCTTCCTGGCTCAACTCCACTCCCGGTTTTCCCTACTCCTGCCTCCCCAGTGGCACAAGGGGATGGGGAATGGGGGTTGCGGTCAGTTCATCACACGTTTCTGCTGCTCCTTCCTCCCCAGGGGTAGGACTCCTCACTCTTCCCCTGCTCCACTGTGGGGTCCCTCCCATGGGAGACAGTACTCCACGAACCTCTCCAACGTGGGTCCTTCCCACGGGCCGCAGTCCTTCAGGCACAGCCTGCTCCAGCGCGGGCTTTCCCACGGAGTCCCGGCCATCTTGGGGGGCCTCCCCCTGCTCCAGCATGGGCTCCTCTCTCCCTGGGCCACAGGTGGGCATCTGCTCCCCCGTTCCCCTCCACGGGCTGGGGGGGACAGCCTGCCATCTCGTCTCACCACTCCTTCCTCACTGACCTCGGTATCTGCAGAGGGGTTCCTCTCACATTCCAATCCCCCTACTCACTACTCGTTCCTCTTCCTAAACCTGTTCTGACAGAGGCACTACCACAATCACTGTTTGGGTCAGCCTGGGCCAGAGGCGGGTCTGGCTGGGAGCCGGGGAAGCTTCCAGCAGCTTCTCACAGGAGCCGGCCCTGCAGCCCCCTCCCCTGCTACCAAAACCCTGCCACACAAACCCAAAACACCTTATAAAAGCTTGAAGAATAATAACTAATGAGCTAGCCGAGGTCACAAAGGACATCTCCTCTGCCTCATATTTCCTAATTGCCTCATACAATCCTGGAATAAGACATTAATTAATATATCCTAAGACATAAAAAATTGACTTCTTAAATGAACTGCATGTGAAAACTGCAGACTGAATTAGAAAACTATTCAGATACATGGTAAATGTAATTATACACTAAAGGCCATCTCAAGGTCAAAAGCCTCCTTACAAAGTACTGAAATTGTACCTATACAGGTAGGATTGGAAGGACTCCATCCTGATTAAGCAGTTCCAGGATTTGGAATTTGTGCTGAATAACTAAGTGTGACCTTGAATTGTGATGTTGCAACCAAGGGCATAACACAAGCCACTGGTAAATAAATAAGAAACTAGTTAGTAGGCAAATAGATGACACTTTACTCTCATGTATGGAGCTCATGAGATGGATATTGGAATATTGTATCCTGTCTGTCATGATCTTAAAAATATTGTGAAAAGCTGGGAAGAATTCAGAAGACACTGAAAAGTATATGTGACGGCTTTGCAAACTTTACAGCAAAAGACAGTTTGTTCTCTTATCAAACAGATGCTTAAGAGTCCTTCTTAGTTAAAAAAAAAATAGTGTAGTATACAGACACACAAATGTCTCGTGTCAGAAAGATAAATTCAAGCTAGAAGTGAGCCTTTTTATTTCAATGGTAAACATGATTCACCATTAACATAACCAACAGCAGCAGATTTTCCACTTATCAAGACACTGAAAACAACTTTTTTCCCTAAATTTCCTAAAGGAAATTTTTGATTCTTTGTTTAAAAAATTTTTCTAGTTCATTTTCAATAGAAACATTTTTCCTTATTTCTCTGTTCAATACTTTCTAAAAACTTGTGTCAATTTCTAAACAAAACCATTATCAAAACTGGATCGTTTCATTTATTAAAATCTTAAACCATATTTTTATTTTCCTAGATACTTCTCCATTTCCTATGCAGATCTCTAGCTATTACTTGCATAATTTTAAAGAAATGTATTTTTCTACCTAGGTTTAGTGCTGGAGTAATTAGTGTGAATATGTTTATTGACTCTAACCATGACAGAGCAATTTTTATTTTTATATAGAATTCATAGGTCATAAAACTCTGTAAATATAAAATGTTGGTGTTCTCCATACCCAGAATTCACAGGTCTTCTTTTCATAATATTCTCAAATGCTCATGAAACCTGGGGATGGCACATCATGTGGTATCATAAACAACTTACATTTCCTCCCTTCAAATTAATAAAATGTAACAAATTTGAGACCTTGGCAGCTTGATAACCCCTCCTGTTTTGTATTTCTGCAGATATTTACTCAGATATATGCAGAAAGGCAGATGCTATTTTACAGTTTGTTTATCCATGCTAGTGACCCAGGATTGGCTGATGCCTTTATCTAAGCTTTATTAATTGCTGTTTGAAAGAGGCAGGGATGTAAATAAAAAAAGCGATTGCTGTTGTAACAGCAAGAGATAATCAGTTACTCTCCACAAAAGTTGGCAGGATAACAGAGAAAACTTCTAAAGAAGGATCAATTTAGCAAGACTTCAAAATTTCTCTACGTTTGCTCACCACACCACTAACTCCTAAAGCCAAAGAATTTAAATATACCTATTAAAGAGTATGCTAACATTAATT
Organism: Aviceda cuculoides; assembly: GCA_035590195.1. NCBI lineage: Eukaryota > Metazoa > Chordata > Aves > Accipitriformes > Accipitridae > Aviceda > Aviceda cuculoides. Next base: position 9,037,006 of record JAVJGG010000032.1, on the reverse strand, counting down.
AAATTTGGAAATCAGGTTTGTAAGTACAAGTTTAGGAAACTAGGGAGAAAGAAACTTAACGGGGTAGTGCTGATAAACAGTCATCATTCTTCCTCAGTAAAAGGATAAAATAATTTATTTTGTGGGGCCGGAGCCTATGTAAAAAGTGCTTTGCATTAGCATTTTGCATCTCTCAAATATAGGTGCAAAAGAATTCAATTTTCTTAAGTCTTGTTGAACTCAACATCCTGTTATGGATAAAAAGTCAAGCAAAGAATTTACCATATTAAAAAATTCTTAAAGCATAACCAAAATGCAACAAACAACTATTACCGTTAGTCCAGTTATAGAGATAGGAACACGCTTTAAATACAAAACAAACTGATTAACAGTACTACAGTTAAAAGTTGTTATCCAGCAAAATCTCCCACTATATACCTCTTTTTTTCTGGTGCTATCCCCATCCTTCCAGTGCTCCTTTGGTCTCAAGGTCAACAGATTTGGTCAGGTGGGAAAAGGTTTGGAAAAGGTTTGGAGAACCCTGAGGTCTGCAGCAGGAGTAGTGTGATGTTAATGACAGAGGCACAGGATGTTGCTACTAACAGTTTTCCCTTCCTCCTCACTCCTGTGTCCACCTGGGCACATATTTCTAAGGAGTTTTAATGTATTTTAGACCTTGCTCTTTTTTTACTGGTCTATAACTTCATGTAACAGCCTACTTTGCTTTATATGGTGCATTGTACATGTTAGACAATTATTATTCATCCTTTTTGTTACCCCAAAAATGGCTTTGTTCGGTTTCTAAGTTTGTATTTCTTTTAGTAACTGACCACTGGTGGATATTCATGGAGCTTCTGTTTATCAGCCTGTGTCCACCCCTAACAAGGTCTCTGCTGTCAGCCCAAGCCTGTAGTCCCTTACCCTACATCATCGTTAACACTGCAGAAATAACTCACAGAGAACAATTACTTTTTATGCCTAATAGCACCAAAATTATTAATGATATGAATTATTCCACACAGTTATACAAAGGTAAATAGAACTGAAACAAACTAGATGACAGCCACCTGGTTATTAAACAATTATTGTTACAACTAGGCAAGCTAAACCAAAACTCCCAACAATCCTAAGCAAGTCTGACAGCCGCAGGCCTGCTGATGCCTGTGCTGTTCGCTTAATACAGAGCTAATGCTCTGATAGTAGGGTTGTCAGTTCTCTATTTACTGGACTACAAGGATACTCGTTACCCTTTTAAAATTTTTCCTGCAGGAAATGGATTTGTTACAAGAGCGTAAGAGTATTTTGTGCATCCTGTATATCTGAATGTCCGAATCAGATATCTAGATCAACAAAACCCCGGTTTATGCAAATCTTTCCATCTGTAGGCTAGTTCTTCACCATGGTCCAAGCTCCTTCATCTGCTCTCATAACTCTGAGAGCTAATCCTTGACCTTCCTAAAGCATTGGGAACGATTATATTCACTGTTGAAATGAATATTGCCCATAAGTCGCAAAAAATTTATCTGACAGATTTTTCAGAGGTCTGCTTTCCATTGGCAAATGCTAGATAGAAGGTAAAACCCCTGACTAGTCCTTAGTCAATTTTATTTCTCCAAGGAAAAATCCCATTTTGATCTGAGATCTTGAAATACTGGCAACAGAATCCTTGTCACAGTATGGACTCCCACTTGCACAATATCCCTACATGCTTCCTGCGGTCTTGAGATTAAAAGGTAGAAGAGTTTTACCCATTTCTACTTCCCTGTGGAAACAGACGATTTTCTACTCTATAGACAATAAGGAAAGGATCTGGGATTTTGACTTTCAGCTTAAATTCAGACAGATTAAACCCTCGGTTCTGGTGCAGACACAATATACAATGGAATGAGCCATGGAATAGGCCAGGAGAAAAAATTAGTTCTGTAAATGCTCTGCTGTGGAGCACTGCCTCCTGGGAACTAGCAGAATCTCACTGCTCTAAAAATTTATGAAGTAAGCTTGCAAGAATATTTGGGAACTGCATGCAATCAATTGAATCCTGCTCAGGTAAAGATCTGGGCAGAATGTCCTGCAACTAACAGGGCTTTACCATTACTAACAACATTTTCAAGTGATGACAAGAGAAACTTGCAGAATCAGAAATTCAATAACCTCCTCCATATGTCTGAACAGAAAAGAACTAGAACCAGAAGGAAATTAAAATTCATAGTGTTTCCTGCCTTTACTTCAATATTTGCAACCAGAAAAAGGCATTACAAAACAGGGTACAAAACTTTTCCTACAGGCTGTTCTTGACATCTACAAAGTTTACATGAAACTGTGCAGTATGAGCCAAAAGACTGCAGGTCGGTAAGTTCAAGGCAGATGCTAATTTAAGTATGGCAGCCATGTATTGCCATATTGAGCCTTTTTGCAGAAATCTGTACATGCAGCAGGTTCATTAAGGGCAAAGGATGGAATGCATATGGGTCTATAAGAAACCGTAATAATAAAAGTAGTGGTGGACGCTGGGGCTATCAGCCAGGATAGCATGCATACGTTACACTAGACAGATAAGGTACAAAACCATGAAAAAATAATTGACTTCCTGATAGCACAAAAAGACTTAGCTGTAGCCTTTTTAATACAGTGCCAAATAAAGAATGAATTTTAGTTAGTCAGGACAGGGACTTTTACTTCTCTTTAAAATTTAGACTAAGGAGTGGAAAAATTAGTGTACTTTTAGTAATCAATGACAGAATAATACACAACCACCATCATCTCGTTGTTGAGATAGTCTGGGAGCATTTAGCAGAGTTGTCTGGTTTGTAAGATATCAGTAAAACCTTATCACATATATCCCCAACCTTGAATCACATTTTAAAAGTACATCAAGAATTATCCACAAGTAAACACATTTTACATTCTCATTAAAAAGGATGGATTTTAAAAAGTAGCCTCTGATTCAACTGCTCTCAGTCATATATAAACACACACATAAGAGTAACACACTTACGTATTCTTAACAAATGTATATCTTAAGGAAAAAATTACATGCAGCTGTTCTTCATAAAAAGATACCTAATATATATAATATTAAAGACATCCTAACACTTTATGCAAAGCCATGATTTAAGGCTGTTTATTAAAATATGAAATAGAAAATAAACATAATTGTTGTGTTCAAAAACCTTTATTTGATCTAAGGATTGTGCCAATATTCTAATTAAACAGTTCTGAAGCTGCTAATAATATCTCATTAAAACAATGCTATAAAAGTTGCGTCTGCTGGGGATTAAGATACAGTTGGATTATGTATAATCACATTTTTCTGTCTCTTTGCCAAGGCTTTAGAAAAGATTTTGTAGTGTTCATGAAGCAGGAAAACAAGTTTCTGTACTTGACGTTAAACAGATGTCATTGTTTTGTAACAGCACAAAAAGTTCAAGGTAAATCTTTCACAGTGATCACTTCCTTGATAACACTGATAAAAAAATCTTACTATATCTAAGAGGAATTGGTAATGTTTTCAAATCATTCAATATTATCAGAATCCCTAGGTTTTGCTCAGCTGTCTTGGAAGCAATCAATTCTCTCAATTTCCTCAACTGAGATTTCTAGAAGATCATTAACAAGTTTAAATTCAAATTAAACAAGACTATTTCCTGTTAAAAAAATTCAGTAAAGCAAGGCACATACATCCCCATAGACTATTCAGTTGGTTTCCATCTCATTTTGTCCTTATTCTGAAATTTTGGGGCCTAGTTCAGATACACTGTGTTCAGCTGTGTTAGTATAAATATGGAGTGTGGTTTTACTCATTACAAAGCAAACAAAACTACACCAATTCGGATAATCTTAGGATATACCTCAAAGTAATCCACAAATAAAGACTCAACTGATGAAAAATATTGGCTATTCATGACAACTTTTGTTGGTTTTTAAAAATCCTGTCAGTTTGGCGTGTATTTTTATTCTAAATCGAATCTCCAAAAAAACCACAGTCCTTTCCAAGTGAGTCACAAGTGAGTAACAAAGTATACATGTTTTAATACAACATGTTCTTTTTTTTTCTTTTTTAGTAAGTGCTTATAGGGGGCAATAGGTGTTAAAGTTCCTTCACACATCAGTTAAATCACATGTGAGTTAAAGAGAGCACAGCTCTATTACGCAAACTGGAGAAAGCATTCGATGTCTGTCGCCTTTGATAAAAGGCATCAGAAATGCCCTTCAAAAATCAGTACATTCTCAGGCTGACAGTTGGCTGAGACATTTCTTAAAATCAGAAAGAAATGCTTTATTTCACAGTAGAGGGGACGTAAATCCTAGTGGCTTCAACTTTTAACTGCTTCCTTTTAATAATTGCCTTCACTATTCTCCAGTCAGTTTTTAAATGAACTGTGAAAAATAATGCCAGCCTCAGCCTTTAAATTAGATCTATGGTTTAAGAATTGTTTTCCTTTAACCCTGAAGTACAGTCTACCTAATTATTGTCTTCACGGTGCTTTTTCTTTTAAAAGAAAATATTGACCCTTCCTGTAGCCGACACTGGAAGAGCTTGGGTGCCTGTAGTGGCAGCTCTGCGGCACCTAGATTCAAAGAACCACAGGTTAGAATTCACTGAGGGGAAAAAGAGAGAGAAAAATTAAACTTGAAAAGCAGAGATCTGCCCCAAGTCTTGACTATGCTGTATTCAGGCTGTGATGTGGGAGACCCAGCCACAGGTGATAGAAGCTAACCTTGGTCCCTGGCAGTAGCTGGTTTATAATAGGGGTGATGCCCTCAATCTCTGAGGAAGGGATTTGTGTGGCATCACTCACAAGCACTCTCTGGGAGCAAGTGTACAGTACTACTCTGGTCTTAAAGAAAACTAAAAACTCCTGCAAAGGTAAGCCTAGCTTGAACAATCCAGTTAAAAAGATGTAAGAATAGGAAGCAGGATTAAACAAGAGAGAATGGCAGCTCAGAATGCAGTGGTCAGGAAATGAATGATGCTAAGGACATCAGTGAAATGCTCCATGCTTTGAAAAGAAACTTGCCCAGATACTCCTTCCAAACTCTCCCTATTACCAGAAATATCACTGTCAGAAAAAAAAAAAAAAAATAGGGATACAGCAATACTTACAAATGTGCTTCTCTGTTTCTTTTCTTTTAATGTTGCCTAAACTCTGCTGGAGGCTTTTTCTAAATCAAGTTCACAGAGGAGAAAAACACACAGATATTAATTTAACTAAAGCAATTCTTGCACCATCTTCCTTTCAAAACAGAGAAGTTTTAGGCATTTAACTAGAGGAAAAGATTTTTCTGTGCCAATAGTCCCCGAAATTTTTAGGTGACTGCTTTTAACTTTGTGGTGGGCTCTTAGCCACTGGAGTATCTGCAGGAAATAAATAAAAAAAGTCTAATGGTAAGAATATTAACAGACTTAATTATCCAGAGATAGATTCAAATATTTAAAGGGGAAACTGATTCTAAAAATTTTACTTATTCCACAAAGTACTTGTGGGTTTGACTGTTTCACAAAAGCAGGATAAACAGCTACAAATGATACAAGGCTTCGGAAGCAGTGCCACTGAAGATATTCTTGCCCGTGTTTGTCTGTTGTTTTTACATCAGATCAGTTCTTTTGTTCACACCCTGACCAACAAATATCTGTACAGTCACAAAGACAGACATGGTATCCCACACTGTGGGAACAGGAATGAGCATCAGGATACAGTGGAACATGGTCTTAAACTAATATTAGTGCCAGTGGTTGTGTAATGAAATCTACAAAGCAAGCAGTCATGAAACCTAGAAGACAATTTACAACATAGAACAGCTTCTTCATCTGATGTAAATCACTCTAGCCTCAGTCACCAAAGATTTCAAATAATCTTGCACCAGATGTTAAGCTGATAGAGCTTATTCTGATACATAAACTAACAGAGTTTATTCTGAGAGCTTACTCTGATAGAGCTGAATTCTGACAGAGGGTGGGAAAATACCACTGGACTGAGAGCTTGATCAGCTCTGATCTGGTCAAGTTGTTGCCTCCGGCCTTCAAGAGACTGATTAACAAAGAAGGCAGTGGTGATAGTTTAAAGAAAAAAAACTAAACCATGAGAAGTGTGGTTATGTTTGCTATTCAAGAGCTGTTTAGAATATGTATACTCAAGGTAAAGCTTATCTAGTTTAAGATTCTGCTTACAACAGAGGATGCTTAAAGGGTCACAGACTTGCTAATTAAGGACATACGTCCTCCTTCGGCATTGAGAAGCCAGGGGTTGGCAAGAGAAACAAAGAGCCTGGGCTCCTCAGATGCCGCACACCACAAAAGGAGTAGGGTTATTCTTCCCCAAACGACCACCGAAGACCACCAGAGACCCCCGCGCAGGGGTACAAGACTCTGGGATGATTGCTCAAGAGAACAACACGCCATGCTTGCTCAACATAATGAATATGCAATAGTTAGGTGGAACACATATATTAGACAGGCGTGGTGTTTTAACTGCAGTGGGTAAGTATGAACTGAATACCTCAGTAGGTGTGCTTGATTTGTGGAAATCTTCTACCTTGCACCCTGCGCAGAATAAAGCAATGTCTCCTCTCTAAACACACCTTCTGTGTTTTGGGAGCTACTTTCTGATCAGATAACAAAGTTACAGTGCATGGTCAAAGACAGGACATAAAGGAATATCTTGAAGTTATAATATTCTAAAATAAATCCTTCAAATCCTAATATTTTAGAGAATTTGCACATAGAAAAACCATGAATCCTTTTTAGCCATTTTGATGATGATATAAACCAAGAGTAGCTCCATTATTAATTACAGTACAAACAAATCCTAGGTCAAAATAAGGCACAGATCTATCCTGTTTATTCCATATCTACTCCTGTTTTTTCCTATTTAGCCTAGAATTTAATGTGTATTAGTGTTGGGTTTTTAAGATTAAGACAAGCTTTTCTTTAAAAAAAAAAAACAAAACAATAGCAAGATAGCCAAACCTTATATTCAGCTCTTGTCTTCTTTTCAATCTCAGAACATCTAATCCATTTTTACTATCTTCATTGGTTATGCTTGCTTTACTTCAGGACAGGCTTTAATTAAATACAATATTTTTTGTAAAAATATTCCATAATTTCTGTGGTGGCTAAAATAAGATCACAGTCATCCAACCTGTACTTCAGTGAAATGTTTAATTATCTCTCTACAAAACAGGTGAAATCATAAAGCATACCTTCTAAAGGAGATAACAAGCTTTAATTCAGGATGTTTACAACCAAGGGGAATCATATTAACTGCAGATGTTAATTTACCATAACAAGACAGGTCTACTGCTAACTACTCCTTCTTTTAAAAAGAAAAACATTTGAAATAATTATTTTAACTGCAGGTGTTGGTAATGGCTCAGCAGGAACAAAAGTATTTAAAATCAGTCCTGTCTTTCGGCTGTGTTTACAATCACAGCTTTATTTATTCTAACAATAGATAAAACATTACTAAAAGTGGCTTGTTTACATATTTGTCAGCAGCAGAAAGGCATCATTTGGGGGCCACAGTCCTGCAGTGTGTTTACTGTTCTGACTTACAAGCCTTTCAACTGTTCTGATTGAAATGACCGCAGCCAAAACCTATGGGCAGAGAAAAACTTTTTTTTCCTTTTCTAGGTCTGTATATTATCCACTCATTTACACCGTGTTCTGAAACAAAAAATTATCAACTCTAATTCATTGATTTTTACGCTGGGATTTGGTTTTGGTTTCATTCTGGTTAACATGAAAATCATTTGGTAGTCTCATGCTTCTCCCACCTGAATGTTAGCTGAAAATGCACAGAACCACTCAGGCCAGATCATTACAACTGAAAGTTTCTTCTGAAGAGAGACAAAGAACTTGAAAAATTTATACTTTTTTTCAGTTTGCAATTACTGTCAGAAAAACAATATGAACCCTTAATAATTTTCTTAAAATTATCTACTATAGAATGTTTACCAATGGTAATGTACAGATTAATCATTATATGAAACAAAATTTTTAATCTGGAAGGTGTTTTCTAACTAGAAAATATATTTCTGTACAATTTCATATTGTCATGCCAATCAAAGTAGCAACTTATTCCTACTTAACCATCACATCCCAATGATGAAAGGATGCTTATAAATCTAAATTTAAATGCTTAGGAAGGTTAGGAAATACACTGTCAATATTAGTTGCATATTGCCTTACTTTATTTTCCCAAGAAAATGGATTATTCCTTACAGTAAGACTCAAGATTCAAGAACTGTGCAATAATTATATAGAAGTTTGAGATTAAAAGCAATTTTTCTTTATCAGATCACTCTTGATTATGACAGCCTCCAGATAATATGGCTGATAATTGGTCATATGTGCATATCCCTCCTGAGAAGGTATGTAGAGCACCTGAATATACCATAAACCATGCTAAAAAGTGGCCACAATGGGACAAACTGAAACATATAATTTTAATGCAAGAACTATCAAATTTTTTTCCTGATTTCAATTTAACACAAAATTTCTAGAAAACAGGAAATTCTGCATGAACTAGAAGATAAAAAGACAGCTCGAGCCAACTGATTCCAATTTATGGATACACTGTGATGCTGACAGAATTTTACAAGTTAAAGACAGGCCTCCAATAACATTCTTTATCAGCTATCAAAAACAGAAGTGCAAAAGTATAATCTCATGCTAAATAATGTATTGAAATCTGACCAAAGAATTCCATGTGAAAGGATCTATATAGAAAAACTGTTTTTTCTAGCTCCAGTTAAAGAAACATGATCTTAGAGGATTTCTCTCCTACACTTTCCTTCTTTTTCTTCGAGTACTTCCACATCCTGGTCTGACCTCTCTCTCTGCTCTTTTAGTCCCAAAGCAACAGATACAATAGATTTGAATGGAACAACTGCTGTAACTTTGAGAACCCAGAGAATTACTTGTATATCTCATCCTTCAATGCCAGGTCTGCTGCAGTCACATAGCATTTCAAAATACTTTTCTCATAATGTATAAAAGTCTACAAGTCTTGTCTAAAGTTTGAGAACTTCCAGTGTTAGGGATGACTCATATTTAACTTCCTTTCACTGTTCACAGATATAAAATTAATAGTTTGATACATGTAAGCATTCAAATTTCACATGTCATTTTGGACTTTTGCAAATGAACAGCACACATCATGGATAGCAATCTTAATAAGAAAATATTTAAATAGTAAGAACAATGAAATTAAAAATAATGCATTGGCATTATTCTTCCTCATTCATATCTACACAAAATTTATTTCAACTTAGAAAATCAAAATTGGACTTTTCATTATTAACATTTATATCCTTAAAACAGCATTTGAAAATCAACCCATGTCTTCTCTGCATCACACCTCATCATCAACAATGACACCAAATTAGATCTTCATTTGAAGATGCAAAAGTTGAACAAATCTGTAGTTTATTTTTCTGCAGATTTATTGGTCTACAATGTAAGACAGTACTAAAGGTATGAAGGAATCAGGAGTACTCAGAAGATAGGAGCTGACAAAATAGAAGTGGTTAGAATCCACCTTACTAAGCTATTTTTTGGCAACAACAACAAAAAACAGTGTAAACCATTCTTTTCTCAAGAAAATACAAACTCACCACAATACCTGTCTCATTCTCTTTGCATTTCACTGCCTAAATTCTAACTTTGATCTGTATCTTTTCTGTGGTACGCTCCTGTTCTTTATTAAGAAATACGTGGAAACAGAAGTAATTTCCAATCCTGGCTGAACAAAATTCACATTAAAAGGAATGTGATATGCTGTGCATTGGGTATGCTTTTGGGTGATTATTCTCACAGATTACTGAAGCGGCCTAAAGAGAAATTAATCAGTTACTAACATTGCTATGGTAGTTGAATCAATAATTTTGCTTGCTTTTCAGGATGTCAAATTTAAACAGAATAAATAAAGATTGTTGGAGTCTACTCTATTCTGTAGCCCCTGTGGAACTTCCTGTTCTCTCTTTCTTTCATCATCACTGAAAAACAGGTATAATTTCTGCACTGTTTTCACATAGTGTAGGACATTCATCCCCCCTTCAATGGTCCTGTGTGTACTATTCTGTTTGCCTAATTCAACTCATTGATCGCTTTGGGGAAAAGTGGAATGATACAGTAATCAGAATCTCTGCTACCTCCTGCTAACCTGGATGCATTCCTAAATAGCAACCATTATGGGCTTCAATCACATCTTGCATCCCCAGTGCCGATAGCCTGGTCTCTTAACAGGTGGACACATCTGTTCTACTCTGCCAGATTCAACTTATGGTGATTGTGCTTTGAAATATTTGTATAGTTTGTTCCAAATAGTATGCACATCTGTTCAGATTTAATATTACCTTGAAATTATGGTTTAGTTAAATAAAAAGAGACATCTGTAAATTTTTCAATGGTTGTACAAATATACACGTTTTAAAATATCCTTAGAATATTTTAAAAGATCTTTTTAAAGTTTCATGACCTTTGGTTTTGTTTAGCCACTGAGTAGGTTATCTTCTTTATTTTAAGAAACAAGTAAGTACCGATGGAAATACTAATTGAGAAATAGTCACCTGCTAACAAACAGAAAAATCACTCAGCATATGAGAAGGTTCATACTATGTCTGCTACTTAAATTTATTCAACTCTGCAAATTAAACTTTTCTCCATTTATCTTATCAGGAGGGCCTCATCTAAAGTCTAGTAGATTGTGTCTGGCATAAAATGCCATGTATTTTAGGAAGATCACTCCTTTTAATCCAAAATTCTGAAGATCTATCCAAAATCATTTTACAGGCTCTTGAGGGACAGAGTGTCAACTTCTTTTGTTTAGACTATGCGTGAAATAATGATAATAACATACCTATAGCAGGAATACATAGAAGGAATCATAGCTAATATTTAACAGTATAGTTATATATAGTTATAGTTCTATAACTATAACTATATAGTTATATATGTAGTTAGTATAGTTATATATCGTTTTATATAGTTATATAACTACAATATTAACTAGCATAGATAAATATGTTGCACTGAAGGAAAACAGCAAGCATGTATCAGTATGACTCTTTATGCCGGGTGCAAGGACTCTTGCTTGGAGAGAACTACATCCAGGTACTGACCTGTGCTTCAATGGATATGTGAACTTTATTCTCTGCATAAAGTGAAACAGATGTAGGGGTTTTTCTCCATAAACTGAGTGATCTCAACTTGATGTTACAAATTCCTGTTAGTGGTTGCTCCTGCTCTTTCTAATTATTACATGCAAGAAGAAACTGCTCCAACAGAACAGTCTTCCAAGGTACTCTTGCGATGAGTACACCAAAAGTATGAGTTTGAATCCTGTCACACTAGGAGACACTTCACGTTAGACTTCTCACCTAAGTGTCGTATACTAGGCATTGCCCAGGAGGCAGGCAGGCAGAATTACTGATGGACCAAGGAGGCTGATATCCCTCTTCCTTATGAAAATAAAGAACTCTCATATCCACCTTCAAGAGCCACAGCTCAGAGTGGTGGATTTCAGACCAAAGGAGAAAACTTGAAACCTATTTACATCTAAAGGGAGGCAAGTTGTGCAAGACTGCTCACTGCAGCCATTTCCTAACAACCATACTCAGCAAGTTGGCCTTTCTGTTAGGCAGCTCATTGAGCCATATATCTTACACAGAGTCAGATACCTTATTTAGGTAGACCTGTCTTAGTAACAAGGTGCTAGAAAAGTTCAGGAATAACAAGGAGATCTTGCAGTCCTGTTGGCAAGAGCCATTTTCAACCAGTTTCTTAATGACAAATTTCTCTAATCAAATAATTAAACATATTTTTATCTTTGAAGCATGTCAGAATCTATACCTTTAAATCTCATACATCTCTAGCTTTAAAGAAATGTCTCCTTATTAAATCTCAGTGTTAGAAAAGAAATTAATTTTTAATAGGATTAGAGCCTCCTGATGTATCTGAGGTCCAATTCTACTTCCAGTTCTGAATTACTGAACTTTTGTATATAGAAATCAGTTCAAACCATACCTGTGGGTCTTCAATACCTTCACCATGAAAGCAGATTCATTCAAATACAAATCTTTTTCATTCCTCAGTGCCACATGAATTACATAGGGCACAAAATTCTCAAGGTCCTCCTAACCTAACTTGGAAACCAAACTATCTGGAAAACATCATTCCAGGCAAAAAAAAAAAGCAAAGTTTCAGGATTTCTTTGTTTTGATTTACAGCATAATCAGTCTTGGAACAACTATTTTTCATGGACCATGAGAACTGACTCCTATCAAGGTCAATATCCAGAAAGAATGGATTTTATTTATAGTGTAGTAAAGCAATGCTCAGTGCTCTCTCAAATTCTGTGAAGAGATATAAAGTAGAATTCCAGGTAATTTTTTTACTTTTTGGGGGGGTTAAATAGAAATCTTGGGAGGGTGAGGGGAGAAAAAAGGGAGGTTGATGGGACTCATTTCCTCTTTTTATTAGATTTAAGAATCTTTGGTTTGTTTTTTGCCAAAATCGTTGTGTTTCCTCAAAAAGTTTTGGTATTTAGAATACTTCATTCCTCTCAATCCGAACCCTATTGAGAAGGGCTTGTATAACTTCAACAGTTTCCTCTAGATCTCCAGAAGTTGTCTAATGATTGCTTCACACAGGTAGCTAGACAGCTAGCTTAAAATCATCTATAGCACTGTCTTCAAGCCACCTGGACTACTTCAGCCAAGCTAATCCATTACACCATCTACTTTAAAGACCTACATTCCAGAATTACAATATTCTAATGAAAAAATAGAGCCAAATCAATGTCTCCATACATAGAAGGAATCATGGCCAAGCTGCCATATTAGTACAAGAGCCCCTAGAAAGTTGTCTGGCTGAACCAGCTGGCTCCAGGTGACTGCAAAAGTGTGCCTCACTTCCTCACAATCAGATGGTTTCATGTGCCAGTACAAGGATCATAATCTTACATCTAGGCAGCTGTCACCTCCCATGTTGTGGTTTTGGCTGCTTGAAACCTCTCCTCAACCTCAAAATGAAAATTCCATGTATTTATACACATGTAATGTAAGGAAATTACAATAAACTCTTACTATATATTTTATTACATATTGCATAGAGAAAACACACCCTTTAAAAAGTAAAGCTTTTTAAGAATTAAATTGCATAAAACCAACATTCTGAAGAAGGAACTCTCTAAGAAAAAAAAACCTAAAATAATAAAAAAAAATTAAACCTATGAATCAAACACTTTTCATTCTAGGTCCGAAAAGATGTATATAAAGCATGCTCTATTACAAGTGAAAAGGATATCTAACAGGATTCTCTCCCAAAGTCCCAGTCTCATTTCCCCCACAAGCCTTTCCACTTAGAGAGGCAGAAAAATACATATTAATAATTATGACTGGAGAGAGTTACAGAAGCATTCACATATTCTAGATCTGTCCTGGATGTCTGTCACTATGTCATGTGATATGAATGATTCACTACAAAGCTTACTTGAGAAAATACTTGAGGAATATGACATAAAAGAAAATTTAGCATGTATTTAATTTTACTTTTTTTGTACATAGCATATGTTGGTTTTATATATACTTACATAATTATACACATTAACATACAATACACTAAATATTATACTTACATCCCTGATTTCTTTGTCTGGGTGGAAACATACCTTTAATATGCAATAATATTTTTAAAAGGTCCCAAATTCCCAAGGTCCCAGTATTACATTGCAAAGCAAACAAAGAAATCAGGTTTCAGGCAAGGATTTTATCTTCCATGAAAAGTATTTCCAATTACTGTTTTAAGACATCACTTAAAATTACAGCTGTGAAAATCCAATGCACATTCACTATCACAGACCATTATTTGACAGTGAGATTTATCACTCCTATCTAATTCATATCTTTAATTTTCTGAAAACCTAATAAATCTCAAATTGTTCCTTCATAGTGATAGCATAATTTGTTGATATATAAAAGAAAGAAAGAAATATCTTTCTAATTTCAGAAACTGATCCAAATCCTTCTCTCTACATTGTCCATCTGTATCCAGGGATTTTCCAATATAAACTAAACTCGTTCAGTCTTCCTGCCAAAATCATGCTAAAAATTAGAGGGTATTCTTCCATACATAAGATACAAAAGAAGAAATGCAGTTAAAATTGAGCTTACATCCAGTTTATAGAGAAAACAAAAATCTCTTCTCTGTACATATACTCTCTCACACACATACCTGCCATCACAGGTACTAAATACATTCAATAAGTGTTAAGTGATTCCCTTCTCTTTTAAAAAAATCTTTCCATTTTTTATGGAGGCAGAAACTCTGCTGGAACCAATCCACACAGCTGCATTAACTCAAGTTTCCCATTGTATTTTATTACTCTATCTTAATATCCAAAATATTGAACTCCCACCGAAATCTCTGGCAAGAATATGTGTCACATTTCATGTCACCAAATGGTTGTGAAAGTTAGAAGAAAGCCCATGACTTCCTTGTAGGCTCTCCAAAAACCAACAGAAGCCTCCAATTTATCCACTGCCTTTTGTCTTGCCTGCCAATGTCAAATGTCCACTATGCCTTAAATCCCCAAGAAATGTCTACAGCAGTGCGCAAAGCCTGCACCTCAGCAGCTCTGGAACCACAACACTCTTTCACCCACTGTGATTTCTTTAACACCTTACTTTGTTATGGGACCTGCTGCAGCCCGACATATAGCAGATAAACTGAGAGAACTAGGTAATTACCTCTGCAAAGAGTTCTCTACAAGAATTAAAGTAAAAGTTATTAAAGGGAATTTATCTTCTGATGCAAACGTAATTACAGGTCTAATTCACCTTTCCAGGCTTAAAATTTTGTAATTCCATTGAATTCATTCGAATGATGCTGATATAAAATTGGACTAATAATACACTGGGGGTGTTTGCATCAGTGGGATCCCTCAGTAGCAGTGAAAGGAAGCAGTTGATTATTGTCTAGCTTCAGCTACTTGAAAGAAGGAGGAAGGCAGACAGGTTATTTAGAATGGACTCATAATGCTGGAATTAAACTGTAAAAAGTTACGTTCACACTTAATTTAAGGGAAAATATTATGAATATGATTTTTTTTTACTCTGGCGTACTCTACCAAGGGAAATTAAACTTTATTTTGTGAGACTCTCCGGCCAAAATTGTTACTGACTTTGCATATCCGTTGCTGAAGATCAGATTTTAAAGATCTTCAGTAGCACATTTCTTGGACTGGATTAGAAAAGTCTGATTATCTTTGTTACACTAGAGTTGTTCTTGGTACTTGTGCCATGAATGGCTTTTGATAATAAATGAAGAATGAGGTTCACAGTGGAGATGAGCACTCTCATCTTCAGGCACTTTTTTAAACTCAGACTGAAGATTAGTCAATATTAGGACGGCTTTGACTTCAGTACCAGTTTACTGTTTTCCAGTTCAGAATCCCTAGATATTTGTCCTCTATCCAGCTGGGAACTAGAAAACAAGTGAACAGAACTGAAAGGGATAGCTGGGCACTGCTTCCTCACACACATCTTCTGACCTTAGATCTCAAACACAGCAGGGAATAACCTCAGATCAGCAGAAACCTAAACTGGCTCATTGTGCTATATATTTTCTATCTTTCCTGTCTCAGAATCTTGGAAACTATCTGCTAATTTAATTTGTTGTGATTAATACATTGTTCCAGTGTTTCCCGCTGTTACAGTCTGCAGGAGAATTTAGTTATAATGATGGCTAAACTCAACAGCAAATTTTAACAACAGGAATTATAGCACCATTATGCAGAAATGTCTAGCAAATTATGCAATTGTATCTACCACAATATAAATCTCAAATATATTAAACCTCTCATTGTTTCTTTGAAACAGCTAGCCTGGGTGTCAGCCAAAATGTAAAATTCACAAAGGCAATTTAAATTTTTTTTTTTTTTTTTTTTTTAATCATATGTGCTTTTCAGAAGACTGTTAGCTCTGTATTAGCTGTTAGGTCTGTATTAGCTCTGTTGATAGAAAAATTGTATTTGCTTACACAAACTGCACGCTTATTGCAAGTTATAAGTAACATCCAAAATATGACTCAAATGTCTTAGAAACCAGTACTAATAAGCATACATTCCAAATTGATTTATAAATGCATTAAAAAATGTCAGGTTAGCAAATCTGAGGACATTTACAAAATAAGCAAAAGAAGTAGTAAATGCTCATTGGACACTGAAGGGCACAAATGGGTATTTTTGCTCTAACAAACTTTCACTAGAAATGTACACGAATGCAAAAAGGTAAGAAACTAAAGGAGTTTGTGACTGTAATTTGAGAACACTGCAAACATTTTACAGCGTTCTAAATAATTTGCCAAGCAAGTGACGCATGTTGCAAACAGCAAGAGACAAACTTCAAAAGCCTTTCCAGCCTTCTGCATGCAAAGCAACCAAGTCTTTAATCAACTCCCTTCTCCCCACTTTCCCTAATTCCCTTAACCTACACTATTTCACACTTTACTAATCCCTACAGTTGAATTCCCTGGGGTTTTTTTCAACCCCAAGTTCCTTCCACTGCCCTGTTCCCCTTCCAGCTCCAGCACTCCTTTCATCTTTTCTAATATTCTTACTGTAGGTCTTTAGCAGAGTCTGCAATGACATTTCATAGGCTCAAAGTGGCAGCTGTTACAAAGTTAAACTCTGCGGGGTTCTCAAGACTGCCATCCTCAAAATGCACTACATGTCCCAGAGCATGAGAGCGAATGGAGGAAGAAAGAACGGTTGCCTTCTTTCAACCAGATCCACTGCGTCAGCTTTCTTTCCTCTTCCACTTCGTGTTTTATCACCATCTGCTGGCAGAACCTCAAAACCCTGCTCTGAGACTTCTCCCTGGATCCTCCAGAGCTCTCAGCTCTCTGAATTTGTTGGGAAACCATCAACTGCATATCATCCCTGTCTTACTCATGGTTCTGCTGCTGCTGGCTTGTATTGCAGACACAAGAAATGTCACCTTCCAGAAGAACCATCAACATCTAATTCTGTATTGTATCTAATCTATCTAACTCCAGTGAGGACCAGCTCTCTTCTTTTCAAAACAAAGAAGAATTAAATGAATACAAACATATGCTATACACCACAACCTTCACTCTGCCCTCCCAAGTTTTCCAGATTTCCAGTGCACATCTGATCACCTGCTGAACATGACTTGACTGCTCTATGGTCTCTTCCTCTAACCTAATCTTTATCAATTACTAGCAGTGTAGGAAGAGATGTATGCAGAGAGGCAAAAACAAGAAAAACAAAAGGAGCTATATTGCCTGTAGGATGGGACACTTGTGATAGAAATAAAATGTAAATTGTTGAAAGGAGATATATGACAAATAGGTAAGTTGTACATATAAAGAAAAGATAGCTTGAATAACTTGTTTTTATGGGTTTGTGCCAGACACGATGTGTGCATAAGTAGCTATTCAAATCACATATTTCAACAAAATGGTCTGCGTTTCAGCACCATGTGTCTTTGAGTTCAACCACATTTCAGATGTTTTTCCAACGTGGGCATCAAGGTGGGTTGCTAATTTCAGCTCACTTCCATGGTGGCATTTTGACACAATTTCTTGTCTTGCATCAGGTAGAAAATAACAACTACAACAGTTCTCTGGACAATTGAAGTTTAACCCTGTGAAACTATTTCTTCACAAATTTATGCACTCAACTTTTGGGGGGAAAACCAGCTGATTTTACTCATTTTGTCACTAAGTCATATATTAGTAATATCTCCAAGGACCCATTATAGGCTCCTGTGGGCATATGTCTGCACTCAAAATAAAAATAAACATATTTTCTTACAGAAATACTGTGCTTCTACAGTCTCCTGCAGAGACAATTATAAACTACCATAATGATTTATTTTAACAATTATAATTTCTAATTTAGATTATAACTATTATATTATAAATATTGTAACAAATATAAAGATAATTCGAACTCCTAAACTGACAAAGATTCTGTTGCCTGAATTTATGAATTAAGACCAGTCATTAGGAGCAAGCCTTAAAGACATGGGGTTTTGTCTGTGTCTATGTATCTGCCTTTTAAAGAACTTTAACTCTTGGGAAATGAATAGGGCTTGGCAACAGCTATACAAGCCATAACTTTCTCATTTCAAGAAACTTCATTTAAATCTATATAGAGAGTGTGCTAGACACTTTATAGCCTATATATGGCTATAAAGACTTGGTTCATGTCCCAGAGAGTTTCTTCTCTCACTTGAAGACTTGATGAATTGAGTGAGTGGAGAGAATGCAGAATAAATAAAACCGAGTTTTATAGGACAGCAACTATACAGGTAACAATATGAATAAAGAACAATACTTATTATAAATTTGGAGGATGTTTTTGGAAAGGAAATCCACATGACTCAACATGAAAATAACTCCTACTATGCTAGCCTGTATGATGAATTAAAATTGAAACTTATGGAAGGTCTTGATTGGATGAGAGACTTATTAAAATTGTAATCCTCTGGTTTTTCTTGACTTTTCCTGGATTATTGGGGTTTTTTCCAAAAAGGAGGTCATGTAATTATTGTACATGGCTTTTCATTTCCCCTTTGAGATTTCCTGGGTATTAATAAATTATTATTATTTAAAATTTCACATCATTGACACATTACTTCTGAGGAATCATATCGGCTCTTCATCCATTTTGAATTCTGTTATTTGTCTCTTTTAAATTACAAAAATCAGCATTCATACTGCATTATTATTTATCTATTTTTATATTTTAACCAGAGGAAAATAAATACATTTCCTGAAGTAAGAAAAAAACCAGTCTAATTAGTTTGATGAATCTAGCACTTCCTGAAGACCTCTTACAGATACTAGAAAGACAGGAAAATAAAACAATATGAAAGACCCAATAAGACAGCATAATTTTATATAGTGTTGAAAAACAAAGGCCTTCAAGCAGGGAAGGGTATGATCACAATCTATAAATATTTTCAAGGCTTTCAAAATGAATGAAGGAAAGGAATTCATTTCTATAGCTGGAAAGAATAATACTCCCCACTGAAGGAATCACTGGATGAAATTCTATGGTCTGTTTTACTCATGAGGTCAGACTAAAAGATTATCATAATGCCTTTCTGGCCTTAAGCCTGTAAATCACACTACCCAAGGATGGCAATTCAAAGAGACAATTATACCTAAGGAAAAAACAGTTTAACTGATACTAAAAAAAAATTCTAAACAGTAAAAGTCTGGATATCGATGTTTCTAATGATCCCTAGCCTCCCTCCTTACCTACATCCTTCCCCTTCCTTCATGAAGAAAATAGAAATATCCAAAAATAAGTACTACTGTCATTCAACACTGGGAGTAACATAGAATCTGATGATGTCCTGAGAACTAGAAAAAATTATGGCAACTCCCTTTTACGCCTGAGCTTTGTTATGTCACAGGCATCTTGTCATATCTGTGCTATACATCATTTTTCAGGAGTCTTAATCAATCCAGAGGCTCCATAAGATTTCTCTACCAACAAAAAATACGTCTGGACATATAGCTTCCAAGTAGTACCCTTATGTTTTTAAACGACATTGTAACCTTTGTATTGCTAATCAAAACCAAATGTCTAAAACACCATAGTGAGAACTGCTAAGCTGAAGTTGCGAACTCCTGCACTCTTTCTCCATGCATATTTCTTCCTACTAAAATTGAAGTTGAAAGTAGTTGCGTGTCCCACCTTCAGCAACTTAGAATTACAAACCATAAAAAGAAGGTGAGATTAAGAGGTTAGGGAGTATGTTGTATGAGTAATACTGCAGAATGCAAAGGGCAGACTAGGTGACCCAAAGGGCTTTTTTCTCTGCTTCTAATATCTGTGATTCACTGACCTGCTATTCTTCCAAAGACACTTCAGCAATTCTTACTTCTTTGCTTCCATACATGTAACCCAAAGGGAAAGCAGTAATGTGAGACTCCAAAATATAAGGATAAAATTCAGAAATATTGTACATGTAGAAAGTGACAATATGTGTTTCGGATATTAATTAGGGGCCAGATTTACAAAAGTATTTATCTGCCAAAAATGCAAATATGTGCTTGCTGAGATTTACCAAAAAAATAGATGCCTGGATACTATTGAAAATCACATCTTAATGTCTAGAAATACCCTTGTAAATCCACTACTCAGAATTTGTTTTTTTCACAGTATAAAGAACTGCGCCTCTCTGGATGGTTTTCAGGTAAAATAAAGTGAAAATCAAATGGATGGGTGAATGCATGCACATACAACATTTTTGATTTGAGGAAATAGCAATACAGTGGGATTACATAAATAATAGCTGTGCTTGAAGTATTATTTTCAGCTCATGGATGTAACAGTGACAGCTAAGCAAGGAAACAAAATGTTGCTCTTATGTACATATCACGCTTCATAATACCCACAGAAACACAGTCTAACTAATCTTAACACTGAGCAGTTTGCTGAAAGAGAAGAGAGGAGTGAGTTTGAGAGGGATGCAAAAGAACTCCAACACTCAATGCAGTTGTGCAGTGTAACTCACGAATATCCTTCCTTCATCCTGAGAAGTACCGGTGTAGTGTAAAATACACCTGCCCAGTTTTCAAGTGTTGCACACCTTTGTCATTTTTTTGTCTTGGTCTTACAGTCTCATCTGAAGTACAAGGCAGTCATCTTTTTAGTTTTGGTTGAGTACTTCATATATCAAGCAGAAGAAATAGAGACATCTCCACATCTTCTGATTTTCAGCAGGGTAATCTTATATTTATCAAGATGCTTTTTAAAGGCTTGTTTTCATGTTTCCTAAAAGACATTCTCTACCCTTCACGGTTTCTTCTTAGTTTGGTGTTCAGTCTGCATTTGTCCTTTCCTGTACTGCCCACACCAACTGCCACTACCCTTTCCCCTCAAAAAAAAGAGCTTAGTGGATGAATTTTTGCCCAAGGAAATTATATGTGCTTCCCTTTGGGTAACCTGCAATGCAGGGGGATACACTGCAGCCTGTACTTTCTCTGCTAGGACAGCTTGTTTTACTCTCATTCTTTTCCTTTTCTTCATGTAACTCTACCCATACTGGGGAATAAAAATTGCTAGGAGGCATCTAGTTTGATATTTTGCTTTTGCCTGGCTGCTTGTAAAAGTCTGTCTCTGTTATCAATATGCAATATGGAAAACATTCTTTAAGGTTACTAGGTGTTTTGCATAGTGGGATAAAATACTTTATGATGTAAACTCAGCCTTCTTTGAGACTTCAGTCTTTAAAAAACTGCTCAATTACTGCAAAACATCATGTTATTTTGAGTTTAAGTTTCTTTAGATGCCAAGAACTATGCTTATAGCTGGGAACAAAATTGCTATAATTTGATCAGCACATGTAAGTCCACTTAAAGATCAGTAACTAGGTTTCTTTCCACTAAATTCTCTAAAAGGTCTCATCTTGTACATGTTCCAAGAGCTTTCCTAACAAATACTAACTCCGGACAAAATGCAATTATCAGTTTATTCAGGATTTGTTTAAAACAGAGCTGGGAATGATATCAACTTTTACAAAATAACAACGTTGTAGAAATTGTTGTAGAGAGCTTGTTTAGAAAGGGGGGAAATGGCTCCATTGCTCCCTTGAGCCCTGGGGGAAAAATCTTACAACCACATTTCTCACTTTCTGTGGGAAGGCTCAGTCTCTAGGTTATAGAATTCACCTTTGTGAAAACACTGACAATCCGCTACCCTTGTTGACTGAAGCTGTGCAAAAAAAAAAAGATAAAAATTGCAGGTATCATGGTGATAGAAAGAAATAAGAGGAAGACAGAATGCATCTTTCTGTGATGTAATGTTTAGCCTACTGATTAGTGGTGGAAGAATAAGAACTAAGGTCTCAAGGTGCATTTCCCATGTAACATAAAACAGCTGTGCTAGCAGCAAGAATCAGAATAAAGGCATCTCTGCTCCAGCATAAACAAGATCTTAGCTTATAGAGCCCTGACTCTCCCTTTCTTGCTTTCCTCTGCAGCTTTCTTTTCCCAAAGTGCAAAGCTAACATATGACCTTGTTATTCTTCCCCACAGGTCCTGAGCTGAGAGCAAGTAAGCTGATCATGAGGATCAGACGTTGAGACACAGACTAAAAATCAAAATGCTGCCAAATCAAAACAATAAGCATCTCATTTGTACCAATACCTGTGAGTATCCAGTGTAAATTAAACTTCAGAGAATTACTGGTCACTGAAGCTGATCTTTATTTCCCCAAGTGGGAAATTCCAATATTTGATTTAATATTTTCCCTTGTGATAGAGTGGCCATAGATGACTTCTACCACACCTGCTATGGAGGTCTTTTTCCCATCACTGAACAGGAAAACACCACCCAGTTTTCCCACCAAGCGTGAACGCACTGTGTGGAGACATCTTTTATCATTGTCATTCTGCCACAACATTATTTCCTGTGTATTTAAGTTCTGAGTGTATCAGGTCATCAGCTGTGTAGTCGTTTGTCAGAAAGTTGGCTTAAACTAATCAAACACAAAAGATTACAGCCTCAACATTAGGGAATATCAGAGCAGGGAATCTGCTCAGTGCCACCTGTTCTCCTACAACCATATAGCTATGTAATACACTACTATCATTGCTAGTAGCAAGCCATAAGCTTTGTACTGAATTTGCACAGCCTCAAGACTGAAGTTTGCAAGGCCTGCACTGTCTGAGCTTTCCTGACCTGCCTGCAGCTTTGTCTTACTTGGTTTAGCTGTGACAGCAGTATTTTTAATTGTCTAGGTCTCTATGGCTAATTTGTTTCACTTTTGTTTATCTTTGTATGATATCGCCATAGTTTTACAAACCTAGCATAATAACGTAGCACAGAAAATACAGGCCTCATGTGTAAATAGAGGTCTGAAGAGGTGAAGACAGAGGATGTGGTGTGGAGGAGTACAGGCATGGGAAGACAAAAGATGGGGCACAGGCTGACTCTGGAGGCCCCACAGCTGTAGACAACTCTTCAGTAGTCCATTAAAGAAATGCAGACGTGGATGAGACCAAAACTGAGCTTAGCGGTAACAAAGAGTACAAAGAAATACTATCTAAAGTATGTAAAAGGTATCAAGTACAGTAAATTGTGATTAACATGGACCTGCAGACCAACAAAGAAAGAACCAAGATGTACAAGCATGTTAGCCAACATATAAAAAGATCCAAGTGGATCCTGCAGTGAAGAAGAAGAAGAAATCGTCAGCAGGAGCATCATATCCCTCTCAGTGAAGAACTCCAGGTGCTGACAACTCATTGTAACTCTCCCCACGCCCAACCACCAGAATAAAAACACTGACATTAGGACCAGAAGAGCAGAGAAAAGGTGAGTATAACATCAGGAACAGGGGTAGAAACTAAGTGCACATATAACAATTTTAACTGTCTTATTATTCCTGCTTTTGCTGTAATAACTAGATCTGTACTAATAATGATGAGATTCTTAAATTTCAGTTATCTAACAACAAATTTTTGGCTTTATATATATGTATGTATATGCACACGCCAGGTGCACTTCCTCTTTGCCCATGAAACAAGATTTTGAGCAGAACATGCTGGGTTCTGAGAGTTTGGTTCTCAATGGGAGCAGCTCCATGGGTTATACGAGATCTCTGCTATTAAGGGTCTGGAAAGGAATTTAAGTAAAACCAAGAAAACAAAACAAAAAACCAAAATAATTTCCTACTACACACACAGAAAGTACAGATAAGTATTAAAATTCAGGCACACCATTCCAACACTACTGACTTTGCACAGTAGCTATTTTACTTGCTATACTTTATTAAAATCCTTTCATTCTCTTTTCAGCAGATACTTAAGCTTTAAAAAATTCTGCAGTAAAACAATGCCACCTAACCAGCTTAGTTTATTTTGCTGCACCAGAATATCCCTAACTGGATGGCAGTCCCAAAAAACTTGTTTTTGATATAGAACCAAGAGGGACTGCAGTTCTGAGAATTCTTCTGCAAATGTCAGTGACAATATAGTTGGAAATACTTTATTCTGGGACTAATGTTCTAGCAAAGAAAATCCCCCCAAAAGTACTCTGGTAACGTTTATGTCACAGCATGTGTGGCAGGGCTGATGGAATGAAACAATCCATGGTCTAGTTTTATCCTGCTGGGCGAATTTTTGTCGCTGTGTGCTGAAATCCAAAAGTGATTAGCATGCCAGAAAGACATGCGGTGCCATCCCTAGTTCTTTGTCAGAAAAAAGCAGCTTCATTTTAGGTAACATTTCAGAAATTTTGGAACAAGGAAGGCTGATGAAAACCCTTGCAGCAGTGAGAGTCCAGTGTCAGCCCCGAAACCACTATGGGAGGCCCAGATTTCTCAGTCCCTGCTTACCAGAGGAGAGAAAAAGAACACAAATCACAGCTTTAAAAAAATGCGCAATTGCAGAAGAAAATAAGCCAAGGGTTTTTTTTTTATCTTTGCACCTTCTGTAGTCATTTACATGAACATAATGTGTAAAATCACCCTGAAGGCTGAAGAAAAAAAGAATTTTGAATTGTAGCCTTGTTTATTGATTTTTAATAAAATAAAAGTATGTGACTGTCTCTGGAGAAGAGGTCAAATGCTTCAAAAGCATACACATACAATCAGATACATAGTGAGGTACGACCTATAACTTTAAGCCTCTGACTTAGGCCTCAAACGAATGCAGGTTCCCCATATAAACAGTGAAAAAAACACCCAGGTGCTTCTAAAGAGTAATTGAGAACATTTAAATTAAGCCTAGCTGGTGCCTTATTCAGATCACTAGATGTATCCCTGTCCTCCATGTAGGACACACGGAACTGAGGTGCCAAATGTAGGCACCTTAATGGGATTTGACTGTAGGCACTGAAAATAATTCTCTCTTTCTGCCACCATAGCGTAAACACACATTCGGCCCACTCTGAATGAGAAGAAATTGCATGTAGCACTTGCAATTTTTTATACTTTAACCACCAAGTTGGAGATGGAAAATGTTTATACATTCCCATTTTATATTATTTAATGAACATTTAGCTGTTTCAAGCAGTGGAAGTGTATTATTTCCTCTGGAAGTTGTTTTACAACATAAAGGTTCTTGCAGAAAAGGATATTTTCATTTCTGTTTTCCTATTTAATGTAATTGCAAAAGATATTCCTTTATATCATGCAATGTAATTCCAGCAATTTCTGTTGTGCTAATGAGCTTACATTTTCAGAAATATATTTGCATATACTCAACCACTTGTATCACTTATAATTTAGAAAATTTAAGTTTTTATCATTTTTCCTCATAAATCAGTTCCTTCTACCCATCCAACAAGCCTATTTCTTTTCTTTTCACCCCTCTTAATATGAGTCAGGTTTTTCCTTCCATTATGGCATGTCCATCACTTACCATTTGCTCAAAACACAGCATTGCTATAAGCATTGCTTGGATTCCTCCCCCTTTAGTTTTTTTTATATAAAGAAAAGTTGACTGCCTGTAAAATGGAGCAGTACCTGTAAGCTGGAGTAGGCTATCATGGTGTAGCGTCTGGTTATAATCAATGTTTCTCATAAAGCCTTTCTGTGCTACCTTTTACAGATCGTACCATATTGACATAATCAGATGAAAATCCTTTCAAAAGAGTAAAACAAAGTGCAAGTATCGGCCTTGGCCCTAATACTTGCTTTAAGCCACCTCCCCTTACCTCAGCTACCTTGACATGCATAATCACATGAACCTCCAGGTCTCCTGCTCCACATCGGGAGCACTGGTTATCTTCCAAACATTCATGTTTTGCATAGCTAGCATAATAGTTCCCCCTTCATCTTTTATCCTATAGGACAGGGCACTGACCCAGGTTACATTTAATTTCTCTCCCTAATGAATGCTATTCATAAAGGTATGCCTATGCTACTCAGCTAAGTACGAATATGTAACATAAAGGGTACATCAGGACTGCAATCTGTTAGAGGGTACCAGCTGAACAGCATATCAAGAATTACATTTAAGGATAGTACAGAAAATCCTACATTCGCAGAGAAACCTTCCTATACTGTTACCAGTGTCGGTATATCCAGGATATTAATTTAACCTTCTTTTTCATCATTCCATCATTATGTTATGGATCATCAAATGCCTGCAGTATGATACTGCATTAAATGATGCAGACTCATTTGAAGCAGTATGGTGAGATTACCGACACAATTATTTCCAACACAGGATAGGAATATTCCTTTCTCTGCTATTAATATTTGCTTAAAAAAAAAAAAAAACAGGTCCTTTATCAGCTCAGAGTTTTCACATAACTGAAATTAGCAGCATTAATCTTCTCTTCTGCAATAAAAAAACATGTATAAAAATTACGCAGCGATAGCCTTAATACCATCCATTTTCCAATTCAAATGCTAAACTAGACTCTCACACTGCTGCTTGGACACATTACTCTAGCGTGGCAGATTTGTCACTATAGCAGGAAAATGCTTTTCTTTTGTGCCTTCACTCCTTTTTAAGTCAGCTGAAGATCATGTTATTTCTTCCCATTTTAAACACTGAAAAAAAAAAAAAGGGAAATGTGGGGTACGGCCATTTTCTTTTTTCTAAAGAGTGCATTAAAAGATTAGCAGCACACAGGAGGAAAAGCACAATGATGCTGTAAAATAACCCAGTGTCCTGTATTTAAAAATGAAAAAGATTAATACAAATTCATTCCATTAGGTTAGCTTGCTTTTCTTTTCGCAGATACCGGCAGCTAGGATTTGCATAAAGTAGAACTTCAGTTTTGCTTTGCCATATTCTGACATTCTGAGCCTAACAAAGGCTGCCTACGATTTCCAGGTCTTTTTGCCCTTCAAGTAAACTGTAATAAGCAAAGGGAAGATGCACACAAGGGCCCCTGCATTAAAACGCTGCTCTTCCTGCGACAGGAGGAGATTGCCATCTACTGGTCCCTGCCCTCTGCATGAAGTCAGGCAAAGGGTAGTGAGTGAGGATCTCTGCAGCGACTTTCTTTAAAGCAGGCGATATTTTCCTTCTCCCTGTTCGTCATGAGCATATTCAAAGCATAGATTTGCATAAATAAGCATTTATTTGAAAATAAAGCCTGGCTATGTGGTCACCTGTTCCAATCTAGCCACGCAGGGAGTTGATGTGACAGATGGCAAGTGGCATCCATATGACGTAAAGTTCTGCCATTTCAAAGATAAGGCTAAATGGCAGCGGTATAATAGTAGAGAGATTCTGATACATGTATGGACCACATCATAAGTCTCTGCCGAAATGTGATTCTTTCAAATGGCAAGAAAGTGCTGTTTTGTCAGAAAAGCGGAAGCTGGAAAGCAGGACTGTGCAGACAGCCCGAGGACACGCTGTGTCTGCATGGCGGCACATGGAAGGCTTGCAAGTTTCTGCATCGCTTTGGTATGCTTTTGTGCTGTTGGCACAGGGTGTCATGTGTGCTGCAGAATACGCTCAGCCCTGCCACTGCAGCTGCCAGGTAACCTCCCGTTCTCGGGCAGTGATGCGTAACAACACCCACGACATCACCCTCCTGCATAAGATATTCCTGCTCACGACTGCTCGGCTTACCCCTCTTTTGGGCATTGTGTCTTTCTTGCAACACTGACAGAAAGGCATGGATGCCCATTCACCGTCTAGTTAAATTGCCCATGTAAATTAGGATAGTGCTAAAATACCGCACTGCGAACAGAAGCAGCTGACGCAGGCACATACTCCATCTCACCAGCTCTGCTCAGGGCCACTGACCTCTCACGGGGTAGACAGACAGTACAGAGGCACTTAAATTGTGACATGGCAATTGGCCACCGGATATTTTTGAGAGTCCTGGGAGAGAAGTGCGCAGCAGAATTGTGGTCCTGCTTCGTTCCCCACATAGGCTGCACAAACACACATGCTGCCCTGTGCTGGTGCGTCATACTTTTCTCATGGCCAGTTTTCTAGTCCAATAGAAAAAAGCCTTGAGACAGCACAAAAAGCTTTGAAACAGGAATATAGGAGTAGTGTGGGTATAGATGGTATAGATTCATGAAAAAAATATTTTGCGTGGTAAGAGCCTAAGGGAGCAGAGCACATGAATGGCTATACCCGCACAGCAGCACTTAGCCATATTCTGCAGCATCACCAAGAAACACGTGAGTCTTGAAATGCCTCATAACCAGGAGTAACCCATTACTCCAAGGTGCCCGAGAGCTTAACTCAGCACCCCCTGCCATCCAGCCTGCCTTCCTGGTTACCTGCGGTCTCGGTGAAGAAGCTGCAGGGCAGAGAAGCAGGCTGAGAGAACTGAAAACCAGAAATGATTTCTTGACCATTCTGGTAGTTAATTTACACGTAAAGCAGTTAATCGCTAAATGCAGTACTCTCTGTATTACATTTCAGTTTGATAGGAGCACCAGCCTAAGATAGCATCAATACCCACGTGTGTGTGTGTCTGTGTGTGCGCGCGTGCGGACGTGTGCATCTGTATAGCTTGGAATTTCTGGATTGGTATTTGTTTTCTGTCTAGAGCAGTATCTTTGGAGAGAGCAGATTCTCAAGAAACAGGCATTTCCATGCAAAAGTTAAAGGAAATATTTCACTGATACGAAAAATGCTTTGAGTAATTATTTTCCTTATTTTTGAACCACAGAGGAAAAAAATCCAAGAAACTGAAATCCTGCTTTAAATGAAATTTCAATCCAACTTGTGTGATAGCTATGCTGCCTTCTCTTCCTTAATATATTGTTCAAAATTCTTAATGCTACAATGCACTGGAATTCATGTTTGCAGTCATTTCTCTATAACTATTTCATCTCTTTCCTAATCAGTATGCTGGATGACTGCATATTTAGTACATATCCCTCAGACTGATTCCTGCCTCCCAGATGAATTGTTTAACAGTTTTCTACATTAAACTGCATTTGCTACCTGGTAGTTCACTTACTTAAATGATCCAGAATCTTGTGGTTTGGGTTGTTTTTTACCACCTGTTTTATTTCTTTTAGATAATCAAAAATACCTAAATACATATAATAAAAACAATAATGAATATTACAAAATTCAGTTTTCAAAAAGGTTTCCAACACCTTCTGCTTGTTATCCATTCTTTTCCCTAGGATAAGGTCAGAATTCTGTTTTTCATTAGAAAATAAAATGAACACTTTGAATTAAATGTGTCTCTAATAATATCAAAGACAATTCTGAAATAGAGTCAGATATAAATTGAGTGAATGTACATCTCTTGGTTTTGTAAGCATGCATTTACACTCTATGAATAAAGAGTAAGATCATCAAGGACCCTCCTTTATGTAGATGATTTATAGTTTTAGAATATAGTTTTAGAACTTGCTTAGAAGAGCAACGTAGCATTATTTTCAAAATGGGCATCTGATCAGTACT
Organism: Aviceda cuculoides; assembly: GCA_035590195.1. Classification (NCBI taxonomy): domain Eukaryota; kingdom Metazoa; phylum Chordata; class Aves; order Accipitriformes; family Accipitridae; genus Aviceda; species Aviceda cuculoides. The sequence continues at coordinate 9,007,636 of JAVJGG010000032.1, read as the reverse complement.
TACATATTACAGTGCAATACCTTTATGATCAAACTGGTACAGATATGATAAATCTAAGTCCTACCCTATGTTGATCCCATATGAGGTATATTTAAAATGTGCTTTCACAGACATTTTTATTCTAGAGGAAAGCAATTTATATTGTGGTGCCTATTATCTGATTAGGCTGAGATTTTATTAATCCATCTAATGCACTGCTCCTCTATCTGACTTTCATTTGCAGCAGTGCAGGTCTTGTTTCCACTACCCTCTCAATTTGTAACAATAAGGAAGCTTTCTTTTACTTAGAATTTATTACAGGGCAGAAACAGAGAAAATCCTCTCTACGACAGTCGCCCAACAAATTAAGTAGTAAATTGCTTTATGGAACATGTATAGCTCCACCAACTAGACCGAGACCTCTGCTGCCCTATTTTCAAATGGCCCTCCAAATTTGTGTTCACCTGATTGTGTTGCAGCTTTTTTCAAGGTGGGTGACATTCACTTCTGTACACCAAAGGGGTTACTGGCCTTCTTAAGACTTAATACAAATATTACATGAATGCTATTCTGGTCTCCCCCATGCCCCTAAAAAGCCTGCAGCGTGTTTTAATGACCCAATTTCCTTCCTGCCTTTACAAAGGTGTCTGGTTTTCTTCGAACCTTGCTGGTTTGATTTCTTATCAGAAAGCCTTCCCTATGGACATCTTATCACTGGCAAGTGTTGCAGGATGGAGCAAGTTGTAATTTCTTACATTTTTGCTCTCTGCCTTACTCAGAACGGCAATTATAAAAACCCTTCCTGCTAGAATTTATCCTGCCTTTCCAGAGCTCTCAAATCTATAGGCTGAATCACCCTGAATACATGTGGGCTGCACATTCCCTTTCCTTCTGCACAGCCTTGCAGAAAGATCACGGTATGAATCCATGTCCCCTCTGTGCTCAGTGTAACCAGAGGGGACCCCACTGTGCACAGAAGTCCAACCACACATGAGCCTTCTGTTATACAGCAGGCCAGTAGCCGAGCAGTTTGCAGGTTGCTGCTGCCCAGTTTGCTGCATTTTTCATTTTGTGCTAGTTCACAGTGGCATTACTAGATGCCCTTCTCTGACCATCGTCAGGCTGTTTTGAGATGTCACCTACCAATCTATACTGCAGTTCCTCAATATTCACTGGCTTTATCCCCACACTTCTGTGAGACTGGAAAATAAAAGGGGAAAAGTGTGGGCACAAAGAGAGAAATAACTCTGCTGCCACACAGAGGTCTCGGGCAGAACAAGGCAGGGGTCCAGGTATCCAGCATTTTAAACCAGCATCCGCCTCACTTCATCCTATTTCTCAGCACTGTTTGCAGCACAAATCACATCGTTCTACAAAGGACACACAAGGATTAGAAAAACAGAGGGAAATATATGCCTCTGTGTGAATGGCATCGAGATTAGGAGCTGAGTTGTGTCTGAAGGGACAGAGTTTCAGCTGGTATAAACTGGCCTGATTTTATTGACATCAGTGAAGCTACATTATTTACACCAGCTTAGGATCTAGCTCAGAAGCTTCAACAACTGAACATTTCCAGCCAAATAAAAAGGAGGCTGCCAGGACACTTGTTTATGGCTTAAAAATAATGAGCAGGATCCCACAAGGATCTAGGCAGCAATTTGTTAAGCTATGAGGGCAAGACCTAGGGGCAAATCCGGGGCAGAAAAGCATTTCAATCCAAAGGCTGCTGCCACACCAAATGAGCTACCTAGCGACACAAACAGACTCCCTGGTGCTAATGAATTTAAACATAGCATAGATACATTACCACCTATGGCTCCTTCCCTCCAAATCACCCAGATGAGCTCCAACTCAATAAGATGAAGACAACAAATGTTTCCGAATATGAAGCTGCATCCAGTGTTCAGTGTTTTATCATTTTTACCCTGAAGTTCATTGCAAAGTGTGCCTACTGACTCACTCACACAATTTCTCTCAGAACAGCATCCTCTTGTCAGTCTTTTCACCTCACTCCTGCTCTGCTCTGCATCACCAGCTTTGACATGCAGCAGCATGTTGGTGGAAAAAGAGAAAAAGGAGACCTAACAAGAAATCATTTCTCTTTTGACCTGAGATTGTAAAACTTAGGGAGCATTCTGGCACTGTGTAAGGTTAATATCACAGCAAATAGCATATCACAGCAGCAAGTATAAAGCACTATCTTTTTTTCTGTCTGTACACTGAGTGGGCTGAGAGTTTTTATTTCATACTTCATTTACACCTTGCTGAGTGATGCCATTGAAATGGCAGAAGTTTCATCTCCTCCCACTTCTGCAGCAGCACAATATGTGTAACAGCAGCAGCTCCTACACCGCTCACTGGAAGCTCGGGACTGATGCCGATCACAGGTTCATATCTGCTTTTCCTGCATCATATTCTCAGATGCTAGAAAACATCTTTTATTTTCCTATTAAAGCTTGTTGCAGAACTAACAGCTGACTGAAAAGCTGCTTGAGAATTTTAATCACATAGACTAAAAACACTGAGGTTTTCCTCAAAAGCTCTTCATAAGGAAAAATGGGAGAGCAAATTAACATAAAAACTGTTTAGGAAAATGGTGAAATTAAGAGGACAAGCATTTGGATACAAGACAGACAGTCTCAAGCAAGCAGAAAGGGGTAAAGTTGTATATCATTTATCAGTGTTGGTTCACTGAAAATGTAGCAAACACCACATCTGAAAATCCAGAAACTTTCCAGAGGACTTGGAGAAAACTCATGCTAAAAAAGGTCAGAGGACTGTTAAGAACAGCCAGTACCACTCACAAAAGGTAAACATAGAGGACTCGAGTCCTAAGCAAGCCCAAGAGTCCTGCAAGGTGCTCAAGGCCATCGCTTTGGTTGACAGTTTCAAAGGCAGCCAATAAATCAAACAGAGGTAATGAAAGGACACTGCTCTCAGGCCAAACTGTTCTTCAGTCTGAAACTTTCAGAACGCAGCTAAGATGGCCCACGAGGTTAGTAATGAGCTCAGAACTATTTTCGTTTGAGATAATCACTTTGAAACTGGTTGATGTTGGTAGTGACCGAGTATTGCTACCTCTGCCAGCTCCAAGATGTTCCAGATTTGCTCATGGTTTGGTTTGTCCATCATGACAGCTGCATTTCTCACAAGTTACCAGAGCAAACTTCATTAAGTAACACTCTGCTAGCAGTTGCACTGAAGCAACTAAGAGCTGAAGCTACATATTATTTGAATAACTTCCTCCCATATCCTGTCCATGTGAAATATTTTTCAGCAAAACTTTCACACTACCATTCTGCCGTAGCAGAGGGGAGCACAACAGGACCACCATTTCAAACATGTACGTTGGTGAACCTTGTCTGTTATGAGCAGGGGGCTGACATACCAGTCTGTGTACATTACAGTGAAATAGTGTTTGCAGAGATAAGTAGCAGAGATAGAAGCTCTGTGAACATTTGGGGGATTCTAAAAAAACAGTCACTGTCATGATAGAATGACAATAAAAATCTCAGTGTCTGCATGAGCACATTATCTATCCACATAAAAAGTATTCTCTAGGCAAAATTGTTGCATTTTAGTTAGATATTTTTTTCTCTTTTAAACTTTCATTTAGTCTAAATTAACAAAAAAAGAAAAATGTTTTTAATTAAAAAAACTAAAATTTCCTCAATTAAAAAATCACAGGTATTTTGACTATTAAAAAAAAATTTTCTAACAGTTCCTTATGTTGGGAAATTTATCAAAACTGATTCTGGATGTTAAGATCTGATTTCAACAAATAGTAATTTGAGGCAAAAAAAATCAACTGTTTGTCAAAATATTACCAGCTCAGTATAGATATTAGCCACATAAGCAAGTTTTGTTGCCCTTCCAAATTAAGTTGAAGTATATTTGAAAGCTATTGTAAATGACTGTATTTAATAAATAACAGAATGAAGAAGGTACAGAGGATTTGTTCCCAGGCAAACATGCTGCAGATTTAGGAGTCCTACAACCTAAAGGAGCCCTAAGTTTAGTTTTCAGAACACAGTGTTCTAAATACTAATGACTCCATCACATTGATATCACATTTTTTTCAGAATATAACTATATAGTTTGTCAGTAGCATTCTTTCTTGCAGAGCATCAGGACCTACACATGCACAGCAATACTCCCACCCTCAGCATGCTGCAGGGGCAGCCGCATTTCTTTCATGTCTGCAGTGAGAGGTATCTTATCGATCTCATCCCTGTGGTCCAAAAAGCCCAAGAGCTGCTTTGATACACAGAGCTTGAGTCTTGCCTTTAAAAGAGCCCTGCTGCACTTTAAGCCGCATGCATGAAAATGCCCTGAAACTTGAACTGCCTAAATCAAAGCCAAACTGCTGACAAATCTAGCACAGAACCAGCAAAAGTGGATTACGTATCAGTGAAAATTTGAGAGGCCGATATGTCTGCATCTAGATTCAATCCAGCTCTAAAGCCTAAAAAGAGTCATCAGAATTCCCAGGGCTAAGTTTGGAGAAATCCTATTGATACATATCCCATGGATTTGAAAGCAGAAGCTGCTATTCAGATAACAGGGTCTTTGTCTCCAGGACAGCTAGGGATTCCACACCACTCACTCATTGCCCCACCAAATCCCACTGGCAACGGCTCTCACGTGAGCACAGGGAACGTCTGGCAACTGAAGAAGCAACTACCCCGTAAGAGTAAATGGCAGCTGGTCGTGTTCCCACTGCCAGAACAGACTGGGAAAGCAACGGCACAGAAAGTCACCAGAGAGAAGAACTCAAGGGTGCCTCAGATGAGGAGGCTGGCAAGGACAGTAAACTTAGGCCACTAAGTGAATCAAAACAGAAGAACATATGTAAAGTGGTAAAAGGAAAAATACCTGTGGAAAACACCATAAAACATTTAAATCGTTAGCGGATGTGGAAACTCACTGTTACACTCCTATGAATCTTTAGTGTTTATGGAAATATTGATCACAACAAGCCTTCTGCAGGTTGATATTTTTATGCAAAAAGAGTTTGCAAAATAGCGGCTTAAGCACTCTGAATGAGATGCACTGAGTGCAGCGTCCTGTAACTCTGTCGGTTGCTAAGGCCGTAGACAAATGCTGAGTTGAATGGCCAGAGGTTTAGGCTACTGAATTTACACAAAAATTGAAAGTGAGCACGCCAAAGTTGCTTTTAACTTTCAAATCCTCCCATATGCATTAGTTGTAAAAAAGAACTTGACTTTCTGGACATTTGCACACTATTACAAAAGCATGTGGAAAGGTATTAGTTGATGTTCCTGATGTTCCAAGACCCAAGGCCTTTCAGAACTCTTTTCCTTTCTCCTTTCAACATGAGATCAATGAGAACATAGAGGACAGGTTTACCTTACAACACACCCTAACATTAACAGCCACCAAATTCATTTATTAGGCAAGGTGGCAGGGAAGGATGCTGCGAAGTCACTGAAGGGCTGATACAATTTGAGAAATTAAAAGCGAATACCTTGGGCAAGAGTGATCAGCTGAATTAGAGGTAATCACAACATGTGAGGTTTGACATCAGTTCCAACATTTGGACTTCTGATTTATTCCACTTGTAATCCTTTTTGGTCTTCCTAAGTGTTTGTACCTTCTCTGGCATAAACGATCCTTATCCAATCCAAAATAAAACTAAAAAACAGAAGTAGCAAAGTTTTGCTTAACTCCAATTAATTTTGGGAGCGTGTGAAATGTCCAATTTTCATGTGTTCTTTCCTAAACTAAGCTCAGTGACTAAGGCAAGGAATACATTGTAAATGGGCTGAAACACGTAGCAGAATGGAGAATGATACAAACATGCTTCCTGTAGACTCAAAATCCATTGAGAGTGTCACAGAAAGATAAAGAACTGTATGGAAAGGCTGAAATGGCACAATAGTATCTAAGAACTGCACAAATGTAGACACTCTGTGCTCTCAAAGGATGTTGCTGTTTACAAATTCTTCCAGTAATGTCTGCTGTCTTGCATTTGTGACATTCTCATACCCTCAACGTGTATAAGCATGAAAACAAAAGAAATATATAGTACTGGAAACATCAATTATAGAATCACATGTAGAGCGGCCTTAAAAAAAAAAAAAAAAGAAAACCTGGACAGAAACAGGCATTTTCCCATGAAAATCTTTGATTTATTCCAAAGCCATTTTTATCATCAATAACAACAAAGTTTCAACAAGATGTTGTGAACAGCTAGTTTTGTCTTAGCTAATCATCACCTCTTCCCACACCCAGGAACAGCCAGCAATGGATGGCAATGAGATCTGAAGTTATGATGTTGCCATCTGTGCCAGAAAAAATTGTTTGGGAATGTATTAACCAGAAATGCAATAGCTGTAAATGACTTGCAGACTTATAATTTCTCTGTAATATTTCATAATTTTGAAATTAAAAGCATGTACTTCAAAAAAAATTATGCACGTACTGGCTGAATGGCACATGCACACACATGTAGATAGTTCTTGCTTCCTCTGTCTTATCATCCTGTTATTACATTTGAAGTCAGAAAATATATAAAGAGTAACAATGCAATAAAACTGAGCATTATGACCTGCATTGTACTTACAAAAGAATAGGATGTCTACAGTTTTTGCAAATCAATTACTTTCATTTCTTTTAAGGAAAAGTGTGTTTCTCCTATATAATGTGTCTTTTTATCTCAAAAGAGATACTCATTACTTCCGTGGCATAAATTACTTGAAAACACAACTAGATCCCTGGACTACAATTTTAAGGTCACTAACATAAAACATTTCTTCCATCTTCCTAACAGTAATTTTCTGAAAGCTATTACTAAAATGAGAACAATTATATACAGTTTTAAAGCATTCGTACGTAAGAAAACCTCTTATCAATGTCTAGACACCGTCTTCCATAAAATTCATGGATCCACATGTTGCCTCAGAATGCTGGGTTTAGCCTTTGGATCTTTGATTTAGCTGACAGAAGTGCCTAATCTCAAACCATTGGTTAGCTCCCTCATAGCTAAATAGCTCTTCAGATATGTGTGCCAAAACTATTCCAGCTGAGGGAGCAAATCCAGTTCATTAAATTTCCTCCAGATCTGGATGTGTTAAGTGGCAGCTTAGTAAGGATAAAAACTCCTCCTCTAGTCCCACTTTATTCCTCTTGCTTGGTCCAGAAATGAGTTCTATTTTGTTCCAGGGGTCACCAATGTCGCAAATGTTTGAGTTCAGGCTTACAACCCTGAGGGCTTTGTTTAGAAGAATCTAAAATAGAGTTTAGCCCATAATATTTACCTTTTCTTCTGGGAACAACTGTTAGACCGGATAAATAACAATTTTTAAGTAATATAATCAATGAAGTATAACAGAGTAAATGATGCAAAGCAACAGTTATGTGGAAGAGCCATGTAGTAGGAGATGACAAGGTACTTTGTTCTATGACAATCAGATTATAATAACTCTGAAGACTGTAAAGGTTTATTTTGTTTCCTGCTCAGGTTCATATTTCAAAAACATAAACTCACATAGAAGACTGTTTGTGCATGAAAGCAAATTTTGTACATGATTATGCTCACATCAAAAAATAATTAACATCAAGCGCTCACCTTGTCAGATACTGAAATGCTGCTTAAAATTAGTAGTTAGAAACCCAGAAAAGTCTTCTTTTTTGAGGCAATGATTTTTACATTAAATCTAAGAAAACTAATGATAAATAAATAAATCAAATTTCAGTTGTAACACAAAGGCGTGATCTTCACTATTGAGGACTGAAGTAACATTAAGAGCAGATTAATTCTCTCAGTAGGCGACAAGGCTTATGATTAAACTTCTTTTGGTTTTGGTTAAGACTTCCAGTGCTGGCATGCAACAAGCATGCTCCAACAGTGGTACAGATGCATGAAATGAAATGTCTCTAGTTCATCTGCTCCCTTGCCCTAGAGAGGGAAGACCCTTCCCCAGCAGTAGGTGCAACCTCACACCGTTTGCTCCTGGGGCAGCAGTCCCAGCACAGGGTTTGGCTGAGGGCACCAGTGGGTGGCCTGGGCCCAGCCCTCTCTCCCCTTGCAGATGCAGCCTGGCTTCTTGTGCAAAAGCGTAAGAGCAAGCCAGGTGGCACACAGGGGGGCAATCTGGGTGGGAGGGGGGTGAGGGGCAAGATGGTTCATCATCTGCTGTTGCAAAGGCGGACGAAGGCTGCTTGTGCTGAAGGTAGCTGGGGACTGGCTCCGATACCTACTGCGACATCAAAAGAGATGCTGGAGAGGCCCTCCAGCTGCAGCTCCTGCTCCTGCCGCAGGGCCCAGGGCAGGACGGGTGACTACGCTGGTGCACACACCCCAGATTAGGTGCCCAGTTTACTGGCATTGCCCCGGGGAAGCCAGAAGCAGCTTAATGGGGATGAAGAGACAACGAGAATCTGATCAGCGATGACTGAGACTGAACGCTTATGGGATCTGAACAAAAAGCTGCCTTTTCATATAAAGATCCTAACTTCAGTTCAGCACATGGGTACAGCTTCTTCACAAGCCTGATGAGGATGTGATTGCTGTTGATAACCCCATCTCCGGGGCAGCAGAGAGCAGGTTTCTTGCCACCCTTGCAAATCACCACCTGTTGACTTTACTCCTCTCCATGGCTCAGGGAAAATTCAAGGAATCATTTTGTCTCTGTTCCAGGAGTCGGGGCACAGGTCTAGACTCAGCTCAAGTCTTTGAAATTTGTTATTGCTGAATTCAGGAAATCTTGTTCCAGGAATTGCAGACATTATTCAAATAAGGAAACAAAAATACCTTTTCCTGAGGTGGCATGGCTCCGATTAAGGTCTTCCCTCCAAAATTTTTTCCTACTTCCATATACTTTCTATCATGCACATGCACTCATAAAAAAAGCACATTCAAAAATCAGAATTTTGTAAATCTCTGAAACAAATCCAGCTCTACTGAGTCTCCTCTACTCTGCTGCCAGCTCAACAACAACTAACAGTCAGTCTCCTCATCAGTGGTGAACCCAGGGTAGAACAGACCTCCTGTTATAAGCAGAACCTTGAAATAAATGTTTGTCATTTAAAGAGAGAAAATAAATGACTTTAAAATGTTTTTCACCAGCCAGGCTCAGTGTATCATCCAACTCGTATAAAAATGGATGTTTCTACACAATTACTTGTACTCTGGACTCAACCGCTTCATCTAATAATTGATGCCTCCCACTCCCACACATTTGCATAAGTTCTTTAGCATCTTCAGCTAGTTAGATTGTAAAAATTATGTGTGTGGATATGTAGGAGTAGACATACACATATACATCCAGGACAAGAATGTTTATTCAGAATAAATGATTTGGCCCTAAAGGAAATTAGTTAGCTGGGTGGATAATTCAGAATTCGAATACCTCTAAGAAACCCTGAGAAAAACAACATCAGAGATAATACATGTGAGTGAGATTCCTTTTTTCAAGCATTATTTCTCAAAACTCATACAGCCTGCTTAACTAGAAAAGAACAAAATGTCTCAGCCATATTTCAATTAATCTACTGAAGAGGCTCATACGATAAAAAAGCAGTGTTTTTATTTTCCAAGCAGCTCCACAGACAACTACCTTAATCTCATTTTGGAAAGTCCCATCTTCTAAAAAATCCAAGGTCTGGAAATATGAGGGCACAGAAGGGGTTTTCATAATAACAGTTGCTTTTCCCTACATCCATCCTTGATGTGACTTTCATTTACACCAGTATATTAACCCTCCAGCGAGACATTTGTCCCTTTGAATTCAGATACTGAAACATTATATAAGCACTCACCCCATTTCCAGAGCACGGGTAAACAGCTTGCTTGTAGACACAGTCCATTTAAAACACAGCTGAAAGTGCCAAGTGAAATTACTAAATTCGTGTTCCACAAGTTTCACATTCAAAGAACACAATTAGTCAACAGCCACCATTAAGACAAATGCATAAGACTAGTGATTTTAACTTAGTTTTGCCCATTGGTCTTACTTATCACCATTACTGAATATTTTATAATGTAAAAGCGGCAAGCGTGCCAGGCGTTGTGTAAATATTGTGCAGATAAATTAATTAGCAGCCAGCCTCTACCCTGAACATTATCTTTATGCTGCAACAGACGAGGCAGACAAAAGGCAGAATCAATGCAAGAGCACGAGGTGAGGAAGCGATGCTTGAAGGTTAAATTTCCCGATACAGGAATGCTACGTGAGGAACCGAACTCCGCACCGTCATCCCTATTGATGATTACCAAATCGTTTTCACTGAGGACTCATCTCCGGGCGTTCATAGACCGCGATATGGCAAAGCAGTCGCTCAAAGGCAAATCACAAGTTTGCTCTCGCGCCCAGGTGAATCATCAGGCCTGACTGAAGAGAACTTTGTCCTCTCACTGCCGTCCTCGCTCAGGCACTCACGCTCTGGCGTGGGTTTCGGCACGTGGATTTGAGGGTGGTTAAAGTTCGACCTGTGCGACGGGAAGGGTTTCGGGTTCCGCCGCTGTCCCCACAGGGACCAGAAGGCCGAAGCGAGGCTGACTGAATTCTGGAGGAGCGCTTTGCTACTCCAGGTCCCGAAGGAAAGGTGTGCGCGCCTGCAGACCCCGCGGCGGGTATCACCGCTTCCTCCTGCCGCGGGTGACGGAGCCCACGCCGGCGGGTTTCTTCCCGCCCCTGCGCCCTCCCTCCCTCCCTCCCTCCCGCCACCCAATACCTGTCGGCGCCGTCCGCGTCCACCTCAGCTCAACAGTGCCAAAACATTATTTGCCCAACAAAAGGAAGCTCTATGCACGTATTTTTTAACTCTTGCTTCCGCTCCTCGGTGCCTGATTTTCGGAAGTGCCGGAGGGAGGGCTGCAGCCAGCCCTTGGGCCCGGGGCCGGGGCCTGGGCCGGGGCCGGGGCGGCGGGAGCGGGAGGGCGGCCGGGCGCGGTACGAGGGCCCACAGCGCCATCTCGTGGCCGGCCGGGAGACTG
>JAVJGG010000032.1:8968878-8986740 GCA_035590195.1 Aviceda cuculoides | reverse complement strand
TCAAGGCCAGGTTGGATGGGGCTTTGAGCAACCTGGTCTAGTGGAAGGTGTCCCTGCCCATGGCAGGGGGGTTGGAAGTAGATGAACTTTACAGTCCTTTCTAACCCAAACCATTCTATGATTCTATAATTCTGTTGAGAGAGAGGAAGGGAGATCTCCAAGAACCAGCAATCATGTCACTGTGGCTTCATTACCCAGTGTTTACCTAAGACCACAGCAAAGTTTTTTTAACTTTGCTCCCAAAACTGACCCTCTCTGTGTGAGCAATAACAGTGTTGGACTAATGAAGGTGGATGTTGGTTCTCTTTTCTGTAATCTGAAATCTAATCATATTCACAAGTGATTTTGTATACTGTGTGTCCACAAGTAAATAAAAGAATTTAAGAAAGCTTGTGGTGCACAAAATGTGAAAGATTTTGAACTGAAAGCTCTCTGTCACTACACTTCTTATTTTTGTTTTGTCTTCAATCTGATTTTAAAACTAGTTCTTGCACAAGGGCATCTTCTGTTTCTGGTCTTTGCTATTTAGAAATTACAAATGAAAAGAAGCTGAAAGCAGGGAGCAATCTCTGAGAAAGAAGAAAGGAACTTACTCTAAAAGCTGAGGTAAGGTATACTTTCAAAACCAGTAAATCCTTTTAAAAAAAATAATAATAAATGCAGGAAAAAAAATTAATGACATGCTATTTGACTGTTGGATTTGAGTGGACCCTTGAGGCCCTGCTGCTTGGCCCTTTCTTTAAGAAACCAGATGAGTTTTGAATTAAGCAAGAGGCTCAGCTAGAGTTTCAGTAAGCCCAGACTTCCCATGATTCAGTGTCTTTACTCCAGGCTGAGAGAAAAACCAGGATGGTAGATCCTGGTCTGAAAGGTACAGAATGTGTTACTCTAGATGTTGAGTCAGTAACAGTTATTTGCAGTGCCAGTGGGCTATTTCTTTGTTTTATGCAGAATTCCTTGGCATAGTCAGTATAAGGAAAGGGATAAGTGTGTTAGTTTTTCCACCAGCATTGGGTATCTTGGAATCATAGTGTCACAAACATGAAATTATCACTAGAAATAACTGAGACTCAGTTTAACTGTTCAGGAACTTGAGGTTCATTCCAGATGACCAGAAATTCCTTAACAGGCAGAGTATAAAGAATTTGCCTCTTACTCATGCAGAGAAATGGATTTTGACTCCCCAGCTTGCTGCAGTTGAAATGAAGAGATTTCTATGTCATAGTGGTTTAAACCTACTAAATATAGGATGTAACTGTTCTGTATAGCAGATGTTACATCAATAGGCAAGCTGTACAACAGAAGGATTGAGTCACTTAGAGGGTGAAGATCTAATTGTAGTTGGTCATGCTGTAGATACTTAAGAAATCCATAAGAATGGTAAAACTAGAAAGGCAGATGAGCATAAAAGAGGGAATATATCGCTGTGCATATCGGTGGAACTGGGCATTTTACTGGGCTGCAGTGGAAACAATTTGTTTCACCACAGTGTTGTGGGACAGGGGACAGACAGTTGCTGAGCTCCCTTGCAACCAATTCTGTAATAATGAGCTTAGAAAACTAAACATCAGTAATTGAAATAAATCAGTCAAAGGGATGCAGGATATTTTCTATGGCCCAATGTTTTCTAAGGCAAATATTATATCCTTCAGTCTAACTTGGCACATCTAAATAGGAAAGTAAACTGAATTTTGAGATAACTGACTTAGTGGTGGGAATAGACTGGGTGTGAGGAAACCCAAAGTATCTGGTTAAATTATGTTATGATTATTATGGTATGATCAAGGTGTCCAATATCTTGATAGAGTAAAAATATTAAATGCAGTACCAGGCCAGATAAGGGTTAAGGAGGTGGAAGATGCAAAGAGGCATACCTATGACAGAGGTCTCATGCAACCAGTGGCCACATCTGAGAGACTAAGAAGTTAGTAGAAGACCAAAGTACCTCAGTGATAAGAAAATCACCCAATTCAGAGGACAGTGGTAGACATCCCATGGGTCTTTTAGCAGGAGACAAAATAAGTCTCCCCATAAGTGTGCAAAGTGTCTATTTAATCTTTACCCAAAGAACTCCATTTAATAACCCATGACAATAAACTATGAAGTCCATATTCATGCTCTTGGCACATCTTATATAATTACCATTAGTTACAGTTACTTTTGGTTACAAATAAAGTTGCAGCCCTCGGGTTCAAATCAGGCTTCTGATTTGAAATGCAAGTCCAAATTAACAAAATCAGGGTCTTAAAAAGGGAATTAGAGAGTGACTATTTTAAAAATGCATTCATCAAAAGAAACATTAGTGGTGCCATTTAAATGTAAGGACATAAATGAGAAAAATATCAATGTGCAGAGCAGAGGGAGAAAGCAGAAGATGCAAAATTTAGCCAGTCTAAAACACAGAGATGGCATCACTGAAAGGTTAATGGTACCTAACTAAAGATAAAAAAGCTGAAGGACATTACACAGAAGAATCATCTAGAATTCAACAAGGCCTTATATCATTAGAGGAGCTAAAAAATCAAATGTGAATTTAAAATCAATCAGGAATAACAACCAAAAAAAAAGATAATTAAAACCCCAATATCTCCCAATGAGCAAATGTGGCCATAAAACCTAGGCATATAACTAACTGCAGAGATACCTAGGTAGGACATCTAATAATGAAAAAATAGAATATTTAGGCTTCTTATGAGACCATCAAGACAGATCAGTCAGCTGTTTATAAAGTGTTAACAGCATCTTAGCATTTCCGGTAAATGCATGTGGGGGTTTTAGGTTATTTTATTGCTGCATGATTAGTGAAAATCAGACATTCTCAAAGACTGGCAATTTTGCTTTTCCACCTTTTTCACTTTTACCTAAAGCTAGATATACATGACATACTGATATTTTTTTCATTGAAATGTCTATTCAAAATTTTGCTTACATGTCCAGGCATCCACACTTCCTCTGGGTGATCCAGCCTCTCTATCTCAATGACTTCCTTTTACTGATGCAACTATAAAATAACCCCAAAAATTCAGATCCTAATTAAACCAAAAATTCAGACTTATCCAACAAATTTTATAACAATACATATTCTGGAAGACAGTTCCTTTGATTTTTTGTAATCATTGTGGTTCTGCATTCACACCTTTAACAATTTTTAAAAGGTAATAATTTACAATGGCATCCCTTAATCAAATGTGAGGTTCAGCATATTCTAATGTGTTATATTGAATAGTAATCAAGACAGTTCATGGAAGAGATGGAAAGGAAAAGTAGTGATTGGTGAAGAAAATAAGTCAGCAATGGAAACCTTAGACTACTGAAGGGCAAAAGTTACCTCCCACTGGAAACCACTGTTTCTCAGCTGGTATGTGCCTGCACAAAATAAGAAAAGAAAAAATTATAATTAATGAGGCCTCCATGAGAGAACGATATTTGCAAGCATTAAGAAATCAGCCAGCAGAGGAGAAAAGCATGAAGGGATTCCAAACAAATGAAGGCTGAGCTGTATTCAGCTGCACTATCTCTTCCCAAGGAGGAATCTTGGAGCAAACAGAGCATTTGTCAGTCATCACGGCTTTAATAGAAAGAAATGGCTGTAAGGCTTTTTTGCGATAACCACAGAAAGATGAACCCTATTTAGACTTGCCAGGCATCTAGGCTTGATCCAGACTGTTGAGGTTATGTGGTGTTTCTCATGAGGGACTGCAGTGCAACCTAAACCAGTTATGCACGGGTCACAACAGATGCTGCACATTTTATGAATATTTTGTTCTACTGTATGTGAAATTTCAGGTAACACCCAGCTTCCCTGGCACTTTTGGACCATGTAACTAGCTAGGAACTGTAGCTGGGGCACTCAATGGAGTATATATCCCTGGTATAGATATTGTAAGTTTTGGGGTAGGAGTGGGGTAGGGTCAGGCTGGTAAATCTGGCAAATCTTAGTCCATCATGCAACATGCCAGGAACAGTCCCAGAAGATATTGGATTTGCACTCACATCACAGAACCATGATTCCTTCTTGCTTCTTTCTTGCCTTGTGTGATAATCAGTGAATTCAGGAATGAATGATGGCTCTTCCCCTTCCCTTCCCTCCTCTCTCCCACCCACTTTGCCTTCACTTGTTGATGGGGAGATGCATACTCTCTTGAATCATAGCCACCCTAGAAGAACACCGTCAGGTTCTGTGGACAAAAATAGAACCTCGTAAACTGTGTTTGTGTAAGAGGGTGACTGAATCATCACTGATATCAGTAGATACGGGAACTAGTAGCCTATAAACCCTAACAGTTTCTCCTCAGTCTAGTGTTCTTGGTATTACTCATATGCACACAATTTTTCATTAAAAATATCTACTCATTTCAAGGTATTTTTAGGATCTGAAATGACCTCCCAACAGATATACTACTTGTCATGAATTCATGTTAATCTTCAGAAGAACTTTAGGAGCTCATATCTCTGAAGATGTTTTGTTTCACCGGAATTCCATATTCTTCTCAGACTCTTCATCTCAACCCAATCCTTATGTACCGTATGGCTTTTCTGAGATTCTTAGATTGCTTTCTGTTTCTCATTGTCTCTGAACCCTCATTTTTGATTCTTTTCCAATTTATCCATAGTCTTTCTCTTACAGAGCCACTGTGGGCACAAACAAGGCATCCATTAACCTAACATTCTTCTGCTACTGCTGTACAGCATCAGGCAATCTCAGTGCTTCAAAGAACCTATTGTATCACCAGTACCCACCTGCCCAAAAGATTTAACCAACAAATTTCTTCCAGAATTCTTTGATTCATTCTCCTGTGGTAGCCTCACATCTAATATGATAGTTTTAAGCAAGCTTGAGCAGATGATATCAAGTAAGGGTAGAAGAATTACTACGTGACCTATTAAGTTAAAGGAGAAGCTTTACTGTAAAGCACAAAAAGGTTGTTATTTTTAATCTCAGTTACTGCAAATGTGGTTTGCAGTTAGGAATATTCATTTCAGGAGGATAAACTTCTGAGAGCTCATTTTGGAATTTCACTCCATGCGTCCTTCCCACTGCTTTGATTCTCCTCTACAGTTGAATCACAAGGTAAACATTCGTAATCAGATTACACGGCCCAGTGATTCTGAATATTACCTGATTATTTCACTTCCCAGACTCAGGGTATACAATGACATTCTTCAAAAATAATTGAGAAGTACAGATAGAAAGATAGTCAGTCATACTTGGGAGGGGGGATACATTTACTGGAAAAAATCCTGGAAAATAATTCTCTAAAAGGTATATCAAAATGATATAGTTGCCCCTCAGACATCAAGGAATAAGGCCACTCACTATACCTCGATGTTTTAACATAACAACAAAATGTGCAGCTAATGCACACTGGTGCAACACTATGCTGAAACAACACTGTGGGCCAGAACTAATTCTCAGTTTCTGAACTGATTCATGAGC
Source organism: Aviceda cuculoides (assembly GCA_035590195.1). Classification (NCBI taxonomy): domain Eukaryota; kingdom Metazoa; phylum Chordata; class Aves; order Accipitriformes; family Accipitridae; genus Aviceda; species Aviceda cuculoides. The sequence continues at coordinate 8,981,303 of JAVJGG010000032.1, read as the reverse complement.
ACTTTCATTGCTCTACTAGTAAAAAAGATACACTGAAGACAATGTTCATGCATTTAAGATGCTGGGATGAAAGGCTTAAAAAGTTGTGAGGTTCTGTTCTCACCTTTACCTGAAATCTCTTTCATTACATTGGGCAGGTTGGTGATGCACACCATGTTGTATTGCAATAAATTTTGTGGGACAGGGCAGTTAATTTTCTAAATACACTACACTTCATTAAGAAAAACCAACTGAAATAAAATACAGTGTAATTGACTGGAAGGAGCAATAGCCTTCAGGTAAGACCAAGAGAAAATGATACTCTAGCATTGGAATAATAATGAAAAGTTCAATTAAAGTCTAGAAAAGTCTAAATCACCAGTCTTTGGAGATTTTCCTCATTTGCACTTAGGAAATACCACAAAAGAAGCTTTGGTAATGTACTACACAGGAATATAACATAGATGTAAAAGCAACTTTTAACCTTTGCTTTAAAAACTTCACACTTTTACATTCCAGGAAAAAGTACTGAATAACTTCTGCCTCTGTGATTTCGAAATCTACATTTTTAAGAAATAAACTACCCAACATCAAATATATAAAAATTAGACTAATATCAAAAGACAATGTCAAATTCAGGCCTGAGGCATGTGGTTCCACTTCTGCCAATAGACTGTTTTGAAATTGGTATACCATTATTTTTATAGACTATCAAGATGATTTTTGAGCACACTAAATTAAGTGGTGAATACACTCCTAACAAAATGTTCTCTTTGAAAACCTCAATTGAAATACAAGGAGTGGGCAGCTCATACTGCTAGGTGAATGTGATATGAATTACTTTAAGAAGATACAGTGACTCTGAAATTATCATCAATTAGAGTTGCCAAATTAAGTAAGAAAAAATAATGGACAAGATATGGAGGTGGGAGTTATGGAAATATAGTTACTACTAAAAATACAGGCAAAACTGCAAAGGCATCATGACACAGTACCTAATGATTTGCTTATTATTCAGCATCTATTAAAATATCAGCTTTTTAAGAACTTATATTCTTTTTTTGTTTCCTAGATCTAATAGTTGGTAAATCATTTTTCTACTGGTCCCCGTACTGAATGGCTTCATTTAACGCTACATTTTTAAAGCGATTGTGCTAAAAAAATTTATTGTTAAGGAACTTATTACTTGGCAAGTGGTATCTTATGTATATGTATATTGACCATACATGTTCTGTCAACCTAAATTGATTATTTTAGAATCTATCCACTTAAGCATCTCTTAAAGATTTGGAACTAATCAAATCCACAACAGTCAGTACTTTTACTAGTTGTCCAAGCTTCTTAATCAGATTCATCATGTATTTTCTTATGCCACTGTCTGCTAAGGACAAACACAAATTTGGATTCTTTTGACTGGTTTTACCATTTCAATATATTTCCTCTGCTATAAAAAATTGCTTTAGAAAAAAAAAAAAAGCAAAATTTGTCAGCAGTTTATTTGCAGACAACTATTGATTAGCAGGACTAGAAGTTATTTTAGAATACTTACCCAGAGACTTGAAATAAAAATTATGGCCTAATTTTTGCGATCTCAGGATTCAAAACAGTAAGCTTCTTGGGGCAGAGACTATCAGAAGATTTTATTTGTACATGGTGCTTAGCACAGTGAGACCCCGGTTTTTGACTGCAGCCCCTGAGTGCTACTGTAATAGAAATAATAAACGATAATAATAATAAAGTCTGCTTATTAACTTGACAGGCAATTTTTGAAATAATGAGTCATCAAGGAAACTAATTTTTTCCCAATAAGCAATTCAGCCATTTCCTCTCATCACAGATAATATACATCTGTCTTCTATGCTGTTTGCAGAAATCCTGTAGATGTGCTGTGTCTTCTTATGAGAAAATTGGTTCATGAAATAGAACAATTTTTCTCAGACTCATGATTTCTTCTTTATTGAGGGCCAAATTGAGCCTGTGTTCAATTGCCTGTGTCTGGGACAGCAAGTAGTTACAGCACCTCCAGAGCAAGCTGAGGAAGAAATTGTGACTCAGAGAGTTCCAACCCCTTTCTCAGCCTCAGCTGCCTACTTGCTCCAGAAAGAAAGTAACCTGCAAACGCTCTATAGTATAGACTGTTTACCACCCCTGCCAAGCTCAGCTCAGCTCGCTGCCATGTTGAGGGGCGAGAGCCAAGACTGCTTTCACACCCTCCTCATGTGTGCAGAGGACATGAGAAAGAAAGGAGTTCTAAGTGAAAAGCCTTTATTCTCCATCCTGCGGCAAACTCAAAATCTATGGAGGCCGTGTGGAGACTTAGTGCTTCAGTAAGGACAGATAAACCTAGGCACCAATCTGATCCTTCATTATCGTCTAACAGCCTGTGATTAAGGAAACAAAATCCCCAAACATGGAAAAGTCAAATTCTTCTTCTACCTAATCAAAATAATCCTAAAGTGGTTTGGTTCTGTTTTTTTTAAAATTTCTCTTTACTTGAGACACCACTCATAAAACCTGAAGACCCATATATGGGTCTTTAGTGTACGATGTTATGTTGGCATGCCTGGCATGTTTCACTGACAATATTCTATGGTGAAGCAATAATGTTTATAGCCTCTTCTTTCAGAGATTTTAAAGTTGCCAGTGGCAACTGAAGTGCCTTTGATTGCCTTTATTTGCTGTGTGGATCCATATTAATGACTAAATAAAATAGCCAGATGATTTGAGCTCTCTCAAAAAAATCACCTCTGATTTTGGATCAAAGGCATGTTTAACAATATCCACAGTCCTCATGCGTCCACACCACACAATCTGATGTACTCATCATCAATCATATGCCTTGTGATTAATTTGAGTCGTTATGAGTAACGTCTATCACCGCAGTCCTGGCATGAATAATTATTGTTCTGCACCCTGCTGAGATAACTCATTTCTGACAAAGATCTGCAACTTGATATCTGCATAAAATGAAAGATGAAACAGGAATAGTTTATTAGAATGGTATAGTCTGTTCAAAATTTTTGTAATAAACTTTTTTATGTCCTAGGAATTGATAACTACTTCAAAGAAAAACATGTGAAACAGACCTCGATAGCTTGGAGATATTGTCTTTGCAATTATCCCTGGATCTTTCCATCAACATGTGGGATTTGTATATCAAAAATAGTAATGGGAATTTTAGAGCCTGCTGCTTTCCTGGAGACTTGTACTGCAAATAGCAATCACAGAAACAAAGCCAGGTGATTCTGAGAAAGACAGAATAACATAGACAGGATCAAAAGAAGATGGCATTTAACACAAAAAAAGTCCAGTCAAATATAGAGATTATGAGTCAGACTGGAGAAAGAATGGACAAGACAGACATGTAGGAGACGGGAAGCTAGTGAGCAGAGCTGGCGCCTGCAAACTGAAGTCCGAAGTGTGATCCACATGGGCAAAAGAAACTTTACTAGCAATTGCCCTTGGCCAGAGCTGCAGTTCCAATCCCATCAAGAGATTTCACCCTTGTGTGTTATCAACAAGTTCCTCCTTTGGGAACGTCAGTGGTGCTGCCTTGAGCAACAACAGCCCTGGTGAGAGCAGCACCATGGCTCACACACAGAGGAGTGAGAGCAAGTTGACACAGACCCTGTTTGTGTCTATCATTAAGTCAAACAGGACTGAAAAAGTCAGGTTCTCCATCTTCCAGGCAGGTGTTCAAGACACTAGATAGCTATTTTTGTTCTAACTCGAGGAACATTTAAGTATGACATGTGAAATGAAAAAGAACTAACAGAAGAGACTGAGAAGTTCTCAATTTCAAAATACCCTACAGTCTGGCAATTGAGTTTCTTCTTACCAACGAAATGAAAAAGACTTATATTTTCTAGTCTTCCAACAGCAGAAGAGGGATTTGAGCCCAGGTTTCCCACAGGCTGTATGAGAGCCCTTACTAGTGTGCAAGTGAGTAAAGCAGACAGTGCCTTCTGCTGTGTGAATCTAGACTTTGAAGTCATAACAAGACATTCTGGCAGTTGGGGCAGGATGTCAGTTTAATACCATTCTGCCTTCTTTCCACATGCACATGTAATGAAAGAGTAGCAAAAAATAAGTGGCAAAAGCTCCTTACCTTTACTATCACAGAAACGGCTACTCAGAAAGTCAGCGTATGGGTCTTTTGCCCCAGCCTTGCTATAGTTCTGCTTCTCTTCTTTTTTTTTTCCTTTTTTTCTCCCTACTGAAACTGCAGTTCATCAGCTCTTCTAAAACTTGAATAGACCAAGCTGTTTTAAACACATCCTCTAGTGATTCAGCCTTAGTATCATGGCTCTGGTACAAATTCTGCCTACAACTGTTAAGGAAAGACAGTTTCCTTCTTTCTTGGCGTGCCTCTACAACAGCATCCCTTCCCCCAAAAAACACTGCCTGCTTCAGCCTTCTTCTTTTCTAAGATATGAACTTTTATACTAGACTTAATCCTTCATTTCAGATCTTGTAAAAATAAGCCTGTTATTTTTCAAACAATAACAGGTATCCTTTTTGCAGTTACTGTCTTATCCACTGTTCTTCTAAGAAATCTTGTGTATCTCCTGTGGGGGCATATTTTCTGCCACACTTGCACTTCTGACTGATTTCCCTAATAGCTTCAGTTAGTTTAATTACATGTATTAGTATTAAATCAGCATCTGTATTAATTTATTGTACTTTATATATAGGCATGTCTCCCTTATTCTTCACCTAAAGGTAAGCAAAACTATCGATGCCTCCCTGAGTTTGCAGTCTGAAACAGCAGCAAGCAGTAGCGCCTGTTCTTTTGATCTTGGCAAAGCACCAGTTCTGAGGCCTGAAGATGAACTATCATATCTATGGGTAGAACTTTTTCCTTCCTGAAACTTTTGGAGAAATAACTAGAGTAAGAATCTATTCCATATTTTAACAGCCTCCCATGAACTCTCAGAGAAGGGACTTGAAAAGAACAGCAAAGATGTCTATCTTATTTTGTAACATATCGGTAGAGTTTAAGGTCAAAAAAGACCAACAGGTCACTTGATGTGTTCTTTCACACCTCACAGCCCAACAAAGGTACATTTGCATTGAGGTAATTACTTTTGTAATTAGACGACTCCCTGCAACAATTTGCATGAATCATCCTTCCTGTTAAATATATCTTCTCCTTTCTGAATTGAATTTGACTTCAGCTTCTAATCACTGATTTTGCCATTACATTCTCAGATTTCTCTTCACTCCATGAAGTTATTCACACTAAAAGTCACTGCCCAGCTTTCTTACTGATACGTATGCTCTATTCTTTCATTTTACCCTTTACTGTCTAGCATAAAGAGCTCCATCACTTTAATCCTGCTGGTGTCCCTTTCCTGTATTTAAACATGTCTCTTTCTATAAATGGCACTGTTACTTCTATCCTGCCACTGCTAATACTTTAACTGATAAAACTGCACTTGCATTTTCACATCTGCTCAGGCCAGTGGTTACGCTGTGATTAGCTGGGTCTTCCTTATCATCACAATAATCCGTCAAACATGAGAATCCAATCCTCATTTTACTACCTGCCACCCACTGACAGCTCAAAATAGCCTGGATTTGATAAGCTTCCAGGTGCCCTGCAAGGATGAGAAAGAACTTTTAAGCAAGGTTCAAGAAATGCTTGTCATAGTGGTGAAGGGGTAAAAATGAGTAACTCAAGATGTTTAGCTTATTGGATTTCTCCTGGAACAAGTTACTGAAATGGTGATTTTTGTAGAAACAGTGTCATACTGCACAACAGGGAAGTGGTAAGTTACTTTCTTAAATAGTTTTACATCCAAGTAAAGTGAAAAGAACAAGATTTACAGAGTCACACTAGGGAATTAGCCTTAATGTAAGTAGAGTTATGTTTCTTTTATAGCACATAAATGTCTGATGAATTTTCTATGATTTAAATGGCTCAGATTTTTTTTAATTCCCTATTTTACTTCTGCACATACATCCTTTGGCCTTTGGACCTAAAATTGTCTATGTCATTTTTCTTTCATGTTTGTTCACTGCATGAATGAGGGAATTACTATGGTACATTTAATAAAATATTAAATTCAAATTTTAGGAGATTGAAAAACCAAACAGCTTTCAATTCCCAAATCATGAATATCAACATAGCAGCTTGCTTCACAGTGTCAAGCTTTGAGTTCAAAACGCAGACAAAGATTCCCATCCCATGAATAAATTACTATCTGGAATGGAAGAAAGAAAAAGAGGAATGATCAGTGGGTTACCAGTTAAATAATCCAATATCACACCATCATGTTTGAATTCAGAAAGTAGTAGTGATATCTCTGAAGTAGGTATGCACTTTTGTTTCACGATCACTAATTATTATAACAACTCCAAGCATGTTTGATAGCTTTAATTTAAAAAAAAAAAAACCATAGCTGAGACCAAAAAATAGGAACCACTTCATCACACAGGTATTCTTTAACCTACAATTTCAGATATTAATAAAAAGTGTATTTAGTTTGCATGGATTTTGTAGCCTTGTAGCACTTGCACCTTCACTCTCCTGACTTGTTATCATCTAGTTTCTTGTCACTAGCAAGCGCAGGGGAACTTCAGCTCAGAAGTCTGATCAAGCTGAGTGTTGGAGAAGTCTGAACTTCCTCACTATAGACCAGATTTCTGCTTTTTCAGATCCTCCCCACATTGCAGTGATGCTACTTCGGCATCAAAATGAAATTTGTTCATTTGTTTCAGTTTTCTTCATTCCAGCATGGAAATGAAGCAAAAAGAGGAATCAGATGTACCAGCAGATTTTGCCACAGGGAAGGATTTTCTAGTGCCGATTCCATATCGATCCAGAATTTAGAGTTTCAAAAACCTCAATTAAATGTTTCCTTAAATTTCTTGCCAGTCCACTGTTGCTGCCTGACTGCTCATTTTCCACCCTTCTCAGCATAGGCAATGACACATTGGATGATCTGAAGGAGCAATCTTGTGAACTTGAGCTACATACAGATGGAGGGGCAAGTGACTTCTCTCATCTTAGAGTGGATATCATGCATGTGGAAGATCCTCTTGAGATGCATACAGGAAAGAGCTGGAATAAGCCAGTATAAACCCAACATAACAGCAAATATTACTTTAATTTCTGTGTTGGAAAACTAAAGACTGAATTGATACCATCTAATTTTAAGACTCTAAGTGAGGTTCATAAGAGGAATTTAGGATGTGTCTGAACTGTCAGACATGGTTGCACCAGCACTCGGGGCTGCAGAAAGTCCCCCATTGTCCCCCCTGCCAAGGCTTCACCGTTGTTCCCCTTGCTCCCAGATTTGTCTGGAAAGGAAAAATGAGCAGGCAGGCAGGCAGGAAACATGGTGACATCCAGGCAGGGCACTAAACTGAATAAGTGAAAGACCCAGATCCTGGGACATCTCGCAGTGTCCACCTACAGTTTGGACATAGCTTCAGTGAACCTAGTCTTCCTTCATAGCCAAGAAAGAGAGAGGAGTACCCAGAAGAGGCATCCTGATCTGATCTACCCCTGGTTCAGCTCTTGGAAAATCTGCAACAGTAAAGGGAATTTACCCTTTGCCTTTCAAAAGTGATTGTTAACATTGATACAAGAAGCTTTCTTGTAAGGTGCTTTCTTTCGTCATAAAATAAAAGTGAATAGCAAAAAATTTTTATTAGCTATTTCAATCGCTTTGTTTTAATGTACCCTGAAATGCGTGTGTGTGTGTGTATGTATACACGTGTATAAAGATAGATACATACATATATATTTATATGTAGATATAAATATATCTATCTATAAAATCTCTTGTTTCTATCTATACAAAATCTTAAATAGAATATAGAAGATTGTTCAGACATAATTACCTTTTAGCTAAAAATGTGAGGAAGAAATTTTGGTGGTTCTAACAGGGAACCAAGTGCTTTGGAAAACTTTACCTATGATAATACATTCTTTGACATTAAACATTTACTTCATGCAGGCAGCACACTTCTATTTTTAATAAACAATCAAAATATATTTTTAAAAGGATTTTGAATTATTCTAATAAGAATTTGTATATTCAGACTATTTTGTGGGAAACTAACCAGTCTGAAAATCCAGGGTTAGGTGCAACATAAACTGTGGGTCTTAAGGTGCAGTCTCTGAACTGTAGCAAAGGCAACTGAGGCTAAATTTCAGGGAGGTATTGATTTTTTTCTCGCTTCTTTCTTGTTATAAACTGGCAAAGTGCCATATCTTTCAATGGGCAGTAGTAAACATGGAAGAAACCTTAGATGTTCCTAAACATTGAAATTTAGACATATGCAGTCAGATCAGAGGAAAAAAAAAAAAATCTAACCCTAACTAATTTTATCTGAGTTTATTCCAGGCCTGTAACCTTCTAGCCCAGTCTCTCTGTTGCTGTGGTAGGACCTAGCAATTCTTTTCTTATAGACAGCTGTACACACCTACTTGGGTACCCACAAGTTCAAGGGCAAGGTCAAACAAAGAAAAAATATATAGGAAGCATCCTGCACTGTGGCTATTCAAGATGGCATATGCCAGACCAGTGGTCTGCTGTGCAATAAAGGCTCTCAAAGACTGAGGTGAGAAAGAAAAAAATAGTCAAATCAAACCAAAAAAAAGTCCAAAATCACTTATGTTCTATTCTCTTTTCCTTTATTACTTTATATTTTCTTTAATCTCTCCCTATTTCTCCCTTCCTCCTTATTTCTGAGAAGTGTTCACTCCTACAAGAATATGTAACACATGAGCATTAAAGAAAGCTGGATTTGTTTTTCAGATTAATCTTGTGAGGATTCAGTAATTGCTGCAAAACAAATCATTATTAATTGATCTGTACAATACTACAAGCTTTGGTACTTTCCTTTGTAGTTCTCTTATTCTCTTGTTCTGCACCTACAGTTTAGTATTTTAAGGTCTCAACACCTACACCTTTTAATTTTGCTTTGAAATGTTCTGCAACTTCACTTTTCTGCTATGGCTTTATGTTTTGCAGGCAGAGTATTGATTTAATTTACAAGCATTCCAGTTTTCTATAGCTACAGTTCTTCCTTTTGCATCTTTTTTATGTGAATATGTCTAAATCTCTAGAAAATTGAAATGCCATACTAGTAATACCTGCTTCTACTTAATATGTCACAAGTGTAGTTTTATAACTGAGTATAAAAAAGACATTCAGATTATTGACATTTAGCTGTAAAGAATACGAGACTGCCATTATTTACAAGTGGTTTATTACTTTCTTTTATGAATAGGTTTAAAGAACTTTGTTAATTATATGCTGTATGAGTGCAAAAAAAGCCTCTACTTATACATTTTAAATGCCCTTTTTTCTATATAATTACCTTTAAAGTAAGATGAGCATTGCTGCATTGCATTAAATTTATACTCTGATATGTTCTCTGAATGTGCTATAAATGCAAAGGTTCTTTCTTTCTTAATAGAATTTCACTTTTCTCATCTGGAGTTTCAATATTTCAGAGGTCTTTTCATTTGATTATACATGCAAATCACTTGGGAGACCTAATACACTTATCTAAAAATTACTCATTCCTGTATAACGAATTTAACAATCTCATCTACAGCGAATAAGACTTTCAAAACTGCTTCCAATTCCTCCACAGAATTGCTCTGTTTCTCCTGAATACAGATCCTGCCACCCAGCCAAACTGTAACCAGTGCACTCTAAGGTCACAGGCAGATTGACGTTTATGTAAAATACAAAGTTTCGGCCACCCTGAATATTTTACGCTTCCTGATTTGGGGGTGGCGTGCGTGCGGGGCTGATTCCTATGCATGACTGACTTAGGTTAAGATGGAAAAAAATACCACCAGGAGAATATCACTGCTGAGGCGCCCGTGGTGTCAGGTAGCCACAGCTGTGCCCCTTCACTCTGCCTCTGCTAGAGACTTTGAGGTGAGGTGTCCAGTTTCCCTCCTGTAGCAAGATGCCCAGGTGAGGCAGGCAGCCGTATGCAGGCAACGAGCAGTGTGACACCCAGCAGCTACTGGGAACATCACCGGTTTAGTAAGGAAGGCAACCTTCTGGCAGGATTGCAAACGAACCCGAACGACTATGGCACTAAGTAGCTTTATTAAAGATGTGGGGGATTACAGTTTCAGAGTAAAAGCACTAAGTACAACCCTTACACAGTTGTCTTCTTATTACCAGTGTTTAACTGGCTAGGTATGTGTGGACTCATTTTTGCTAGCCTCGTTTTGAGAAATATTTTCTGTCCCCAGTATTAGTGAGCCTATGTGCTATGTAAAATACTCCACAGAGTAAGCAGAATTATATGACAAACCAGTGAAAGTCAAACTGTGAGGGAACCACAGGTAACTACAGTTAAGGTCTGCAAACCCTGGAACAGAATACTAGAAGCAAATTGCTGAAGAATAAAATATATAAATTAATGGAATGTCAGAATATTTCCTGCTGGAGTATCACAGAAGTAGAAAAGCAATTCAAGGGACTCTAATCCAATAGGAATGTAGATTTAAGATACAGCTAAGGCAAAAATCTGAAGCTAGTTCCAGACTGCAAAAAGGGTAAGAATTACTGGATCTAAAAAGCCTAGAGCAGGAAATCGTTTGGTGCTCAAAATGTGGGGAAATGGGAGCTATATATGTTATATTTTCTCTTCCCTGCCCAGCTGAGGAGGGGAAGTGATAGAACGGCTTTGGTGGGCACCTGGCGTCCAGCCAGGGTCAACCCACCACACTCTTCCTTCCCATTCCTTATATAAAAAATCTAGCTGGTCAAAGATAGATATCTTCATGCTTAACAAACTGAAGCCTACTTCCTTTGGTAGATTTCATGTCTTCAAGGTATACTCAAACTGCTCAGTGTGCCTAAAAGATAACTGAATCATTCTGGTGAAATGTCCCTGTCTGACACCATGATTATTTATTTATTTATTTATTTATTATTATTATTTTTTAGAACCCTGCATGCAGGAGATGGAGCTTTTTCAACACTCACCTCTAGACAATGACTGTGATTCTCAGGAATGATCCCATGTTCATCACCTTCAGATCCAATTGCAACATCCATCTTCTTGCAGTTTAGTACCCCAGCATCATTGCATGGTGATCTTATGGATGTGCACATGATCTGTGAAAAAAAAAAAAAAAACATTGCAATAATAATTTCCCTTGTAGAAAGTGCAAGAAGGCAAGAGTATCAGACTAGGCTGGACTACCCCTTCTATTCTAAAAACAAGCCCAGGCCCCAAAGCCAACGACCCTGCTTGTAGTAAGAGTCGGTGTTACGAAGTTCAGCCTGGTTCAATAATGAACTATGTCATTTTGATATGCTAAAAAACTAAATTATATTACCATTAGTGACACTATGAAAAACATCACCTAGACCACAACCTTGGACAGAACAGGAAACATGGCACTGGACAGGGAGCTGGTTTCCTCTTAGAGAAGCATGGGTGAAAACTGAAGGGAAACTGATCCCTCTCCAAAGCACACCTCAGCAAACTTCAACGGTAGCTCTTTTTTCAACTAAAGAACACCAAGACACACTACCCCCTTCCAATTTTTAGGGAAGTTGCTTTTAATTTTTTTCAAATGACAAAAAAGTTTGTTCCATCTCCTTCCAAAGAGCCAGGATGAAGTGGGTCTACTTTGTCTGGAGAGCTAACTTTACTGTTCTGAAAAAAATAAAAATCTCTTAAATGAATGAAAAGAGTAAAAATATGCCTCAAAATAGAAGAGTGATTGCAGTTCTAACTATGTAGAAATTATTGGTCTGTATTAGACTCTCTGGTGTAGAGCTATAACCTGAGAAAGCACATGTTTTCCCCAAGGAAATGACTGTAGTCATTTACTTGCCTGCCAATTTTTTCAGTGTTCTTCTTTCCCTCCCTTTTTTTTTAAGTTCTGATGTTATTAAAAATTCATAACATTTTACATTATGAAATATTTAATTGCACTTGTTGATTTCCCATTATCCTGTGGTTTTTTGTGGGGTTTTTTAAGTAGAAAAAAATTATTTCTTGGTGACATCTGGATAGGAAAAAAGGGACTATTAATGGGTGAATGAATGTCACTTGGTTGAGGGTAAAACAGATGATCCAATCATTTCTAAACGGACTACTTTCTGTTCTGAGAAAGTACTAACAGAACTAAATAGAGATGATCAGAAAAATGAAAGAAGAGTACATATTGGATACTTTCGACTTGCCTACAGCACATTGTACTTTTGAATTTATGGCAATTTGTGGTAAGCTAGGATCCCTTCACGTTAAAAAAAAAAAAAAAAAGTTAAAATTATCAGTATATTCTAGAAGATATACTGGAAATTTCAACAAATGAGCTGCAGTCAGAAAGAAGTATAGAAAAGCTGTTGATATTAGAGGAAATAGTTCTGTAAAAGGTAGAGAAATAGATACACTGAAAGTGTTCAGGACAGGAAAAAAGTTTGATAGTATATGAGCACTTACAA
>JAVJGG010000032.1:8956837-8968857 GCA_035590195.1 Aviceda cuculoides | reverse complement strand
CAGTTAAACCACTTTCTAAGTTGATCCACTTAGTAAAAAAACCCAAACCCTGCAGCTGAGTCTAAAGGACTTCTAATAAACAATGCAAGCACAAAGATTTCACACTTACAACTAATTAATACAGTAGATGTTTTTAATATTTTATAAATACTTTATTTGTATGTTTATTTGTGCTTTTATAGCATAAAATTGCTCACCTCTGCCTATTTGTGGCTAAGAGCTCAAAAGCACTGGATGACAGATGATACTCAATTTAACATACTTCCAGGACACTTGTGCAGGCAGCCGTGCTTCCTTCCACCTCTCATGCTCCACCCCGCTGTACAGGATCTACATGGGTAGCCACACTATTTCTGTCCAAGAAAGCGGCCGTGTTCCAGCCACAGTAGCTGAACCATCTTTGTATTCCGGTCTAACGTGTGGAAGTCTGTTGTGTTCAGATGCTCATACTGTCCCTACAGACCTTCCCCGGGTAGACAGTCACGGTGTCTCTGGTGCCACTTTTCCAGTTGATGAATGTGTGCTGTCTATCAAACCCAAATTTTATGCCTACACGATATCAAACAGCTTTATGCCTGGTTTTCTACAGAGTTGTTGTGAAATGTATACTGTGTTAATAAATCAATACAAAGTATGTATTTGAATGAGGCAATCTGAGGAATGCAACATTAGTAGTTGCATTCCATAGTAATAAAGTGTGAGAACTAAGACGCTTGTGCAACTTCTGTTAGGTATCCTTGTGGCTAAGTTTTGATACTATCATTAATTAGAAAACCACATCTGTTTTTCATAGGATTCTTGGCTGGCCAGTACACAGGGGAGATAAAGCTGTAAGACATCATTGTCTATAAAAGACTTTTCACTTGGAAACTGTATTTCAGTGACTGAAGGAAGAGTGGAAAGAAAAGGGAGGATCTATGAGCTAAAGCCACTAAATATTGCCATGGAAAATTGTAATCTCCCTTCCCTCCAGGCTCAGGAAACAGAAGAATCATATTTTCCCATGTCCTTTGTATGTACGGATAGTCTTTTACTCCACCTTTTGATGCCCTAATATATACAAAGTATACCTGCGCTGTGCAATGCTGTTTGGTGCAGATACACCTGGGGGTCTGAAAACTCCACACTGTCACAGACCATGCTAACGCTCGGAGTGCGTGTGCTCTTGCTTTCATACACTGGCTACCTTTCCTAGGCTAGTACGTTCCCTACAACCTTGCATGTCTTCTTGTGCTAAAGAGATGTGTTGTGCATAACAGGTGTAGAAAAATGGTCTCTGTCCCTATGGCTACAGCACAGGAACAGCAAGCAATGGTGTCAACCTTCATCATGGTGGGATATTTCTGCTAATGTTTCTAAAGCAAAACCAAGACTTTCATTAGCAACATTTTGTTGTTCTGGTTTCTTTTTTTTTTTTTTTAAATAAAATATTACAGCATGAATCCTATTTTAGAACAACAAAGAGTCCAAGGAAAGCATACCTGAATGTTAAGAAATTGTAGGATTTGAGCATCTTTCTTTGTAAGTATTGCTGTACTTCAGTAGTATATTTTAATCTAAATCACTTGAAAAACTGTCCACAGTACAGTTAATGGATTTAATTACAAATAATACCCTTCTGACCTTTCTCCATCTAGAGGTAGACATTTCAGCCTCTAGCAACTGCGTTTTTAAAATTCACTGATGACATATTGTTATTAATAGACAAAAGGCCATTGATGATATCCACAGATCTAAAGCTTTTGATTTAATAATTATGTTCCCTTGATTAAAGAAACTGCTATTCTTTGGTCAATTATTCCTGCTATTATCTTGGGTTGATTTTCGTGGGCCATTGTAAAAATGTTAGAGAGACAAATTCTAATAAAACTGATACGTTTGTGTGTTACTTGAAAATGTAACTTGAAAATTGATTGATCCTTATTTGTGCTGGAAAAACAAACCATTCAATAAGGAACAGCTCTCTGAATTGAATACAGAGGCCTGGGAATCTCTGGTTTGCCATAGATCGGTTTGGCAGAGCCGATCTATACAATCCTGTGTTTCAACAGAGGTTAATGGTACCTCGGGGGTGCTGTAAATGATGCCAAGTAAATACATTTCTGAAAGAACTACACGTTAGCTGAACGTTGTTGTGCACTGTTTATACCAACAGTATGACGTCCGTGCTATGACTGCTTGGCACGGGCCTGTGCGAAAACAGCTTGAGCTTTGTCTGAGGAAAAGGCCTTCCCGCCCGGGCTAGGCGCTCTGCAGGAATCCCTGGATGAGCCCGTGCCTCCCGAAGCTCTCACTGCAGCGGCCTAGCGCACCTCAGCGGAGAAGGTTTCACCTCTCTGGAGAGCAGCTCAGCTGGGGCCTGCAGGACCAGGAGGCCCTATTTGAGGAAGTTTTTGGTCCTGTGGCTGTCCTGTGCAACACAGAAGGAGGTCTGTGCTTGATCGGGCCTACCAGCTCTCTTTCTTGTCTTAAATGCCAGCAGCCAAAACACAACGAAAAAAATCTTCTCTGTGGTTTTCAGAAAATTTCTAAAAACCACCCATGAGATTTTGTCCCCTCTAAGACAGTGATAGAAATCTAAATGACATTGGTGAAGCCAGTAGCTCTTCTGGAACTAGTTACGTGACACTATGCCAAGCAACCTACAGGTTGTAATCCCAGATGAAAGTTACATTTGCATCCTACCTGTTTACTTAAGCCTGTTTTCCAGTGAAATCTCTGACAGTGCAAATACATTATTTTTGCTTTGAAAAGCTCAGTAAGTCTTTACAAGCTTACTCACTTACTCTTGAGTTAAACTACATCTGATTCAAAAGTCTTGTCTTCCTGTTATGAACTGACACTCCATGTATCTTGAAAACATCTCTGAATCAAGTGAGTTTAGTCATGTGGATTTATTTAAAATATTGCATGTTTAGAAACCTGCAGCTTTATTTTTGCTGCATTTGTTCCTACATCCTGCAACTGACCCTATATCCTCCCAAAGAGAAATTATTTACTTTCAATTATGCTAAAAAATGATCTATAATTATAATTCTACACTAAAGGAGATATCTATACATATACAAGGTGGGTGGGTGTGTAGGTGGGGGTGGGGGTGTGTGGACTTTCTCCTTGACAAAAGATTCCTGAAGTAGTTGCATTCTTGCAGATTTCCCTTGGAGATAATCACACCACTTCAGGACATAATAGTCACCAGCTGGAATACAACCTACTTTAAATAGAGAATTTGAAAGAAATATAAAGACTGTTGTCCTAATAGCAAAATACTCAGTGGCCATAAAATGCAAATACTAACCTGACTGCTTATTTGCCATAATATACATAGTTATTTTATCTGCTAGCTAGCTCCAGAAGAGGAAAGCGACCTCATCATGACATTCGGTCATAAAATCATAGAAATTAGAACTGTTAATGAATAATGAGACCCTCTAAGCTCTCTCACTCCAAAGTTAGATTACTTCTTGGTACATAAATTTGATAATGTAGCCAAACTTTTTCATAATTCCCAGATAATAAAACCTTTACTGATGTTTTTCAAGTTACTTTGCTGTCTAATAGTTTCTAGCCTTTAGAAGTGTTTTAAACACTTAGTTTAAATTTTCCTGGCATTTATTTCTTCTTTCTTATGAGTATGTACCCTAAAACTGCTGCCTTAAAAGGATTTCCCTTCTACTTACGTGAAAACTGTTACCATGTTGCTTTTACTCACTGTTTAATCAAACTAGACACATTCAGGTTCAAAATCAGTCCTAGATTATTTTTCCTATTGACCAAAGTAGATTATGTCTTCTAGGGCCAGATTAAAAACTTGAAAGTTCTATACAAATTTTTCTTTGGTAAATTTGCCACTTGTTTCCCTATGAAAAACACTTATCCAGGTTAGTAGTGACTGAAATTCATTATCATATAATGGCAGCTGGTATTATTACAGATTTCTTTCCCCTGTGGCATATGTTTTCAATACTGCTATTTATGATACAGCTTGAATGCGCTAACAGATAGTCAAAATCATGCAGCAAGCGTGCAAGGTTCTGAGCCAGACACAAATTTAAAATAAAGAAAGCATTTCAGTGTCAGTGCCATGATTCAAATGTTCTTTTCTCAGTCAAGACGGACTCATAACTAGCATATTTTGTTATCATGCCTTTAAAAGATGTGTTTTTCTCTCACTCCAACTCTATCAAAAATCTTTCTTAGTGGAATTTTCAAAGTATTTATATGAATTAGGAATACAAGTTCCATTATTTTCCATTAAAATCTGATTTGTTTCTGAAAGACAATTTGTTTTGGATATTTACATATTTTTTTTAAAATAGCCCTTCTACTTATTGCATTATTGATCCCCTGATTCATTGTCTGTCAGTCCCCCTACTCCTCATAACTTGCAAAACTGTTGGCCAATTTCAGCCAAAGATAAGAATGAGGTCAAAGCCTTAAAGAGAAATCTCACAAGTTTCATTGAATTTGGTGGCTGGATAGAGGACACAGAGCCAGAATGATGTCCCACTAGGAATAAAGCATCAGTCACAGCTCAGCAGTTTTCTTTTTTGATTGACCTCTTGCTACCCAGTCAGCAGGTATTCTGCCAGCATGTCAGTGCAAAAGTAGCTCTGAACTACTGAGAGCATATAATGTCTTCTGCACAGCTGATATCTGCAGGCATGAAAGACAGCTGAGGGGACTGGAAAGGGAAATCTAATGGAGTTGGACATAAAGCTCAGCAGAAATGGAAAAAGCTGCTGCAATGGGGCAAAGGAAAGGATGTAAAAATATCAAATACAAATCCTCAAAAGATCACTTCATTAGCTCTGCTGTTCTCAGCACAATTTGGTTTATTATTTCTATTAAGACAACAGAAATCAAAACACAACCAAGGAACCATGACAATAAAATGACTCCTTATTACAATGACTTTTGAACACCAAGAGGAACAGAAAATAAGCTCAGTATCTGAAAGAAAATACATCCTCTTAGATTGTATAGATTGAACACAGCCAGCTAAGTGATTAGACTGTAGAATTTTGCAGAGAAGCTTGAAGGAGATACACAGCTACATGATATTGCAGTTAGTGTGATAGCATCTGAGGAGTCCATCTCAGCACACTGCTGCACTCAGCACAATGCATGCACATGGAGAAAACAAATATTTTCCACTTCCCATGTGATTTTATGTCTCCTCCATCTATACATAAGGATAATTCCAGGGGCTGAAGAGGAAAACCTCATTCACAGCAAACATCTAAATAACCCACTACTGTTAAGTCAGTTCCCTGTAACAACTATTCTGGTGACAAATTTGTTAGTTTTTTAGTGGCATGGGAATAAGATGACTCTGTGATGGACCTCAGAGTAGTCCCAGTAGTATTCTGTCAACTTGCTGTCAATTTTCACTCCTTCTCATGCCACTGCTGTCAAGCTTGTAAAACCGGATGCTATGTTACTGGTGCAGTGAGATCAAGTTGCATTGATATTGCAGAGGTAGGTCTGTGAGTAATTTGAGAACATTGGACTGCTGGGCTCCTGACTGGTACTATCTTGGGCAGTAAATTTATCTCAGAGCAGAACTAAATAAATAAATAAATAAATAAATAAAAACAAAAATATTTGGCTAGTTGTTTGGTTGGCTGGTTTGAAAGAAAAAGGAAAAAAGAAAAAAAAAGAAGATAAAAAAGAAAAAGGGGGAAAGGGAAAGGGAAAGGGGAAGGGAAAGGGGAAGGGAAAGGGAAAGGGAAATAACTGTTTCAGTCCAGAAAATAAAAAAGGAAAACTTAAAAGTTTTAGAAATAAGACCACTTAAAAGACCCTGGGAGATCATACTACACATTGTTGGCTTTTTTTAATATAGTGAGACAGAATACCAATCACTCAGTCAAGAAAATATATTGTGAGATCCTTTTCAAAACTTTTTTTTTTTTTTAATTTTGGGTAAGTATGGAAAAATTTATCCAAACACCAAAAAATGATAAATCAAGTGTCATCCGTCCCCCCCCTAAATGTCATGAGATTGCTTAGAAACAAGCGATTTTCAGAAAACAGCATCATTTGAATCTTCATTTATGTTTTCTGGGAGTTTGGGGAACCTTTTTATTAGTAAACTAGAAAATTCTTTATTTTTTAATGTTACAGTCCCACTTTGTAAAGAGCAGGGAGCTAGTCTTTATGCGACTGGGGATCAGAACTGCAGCCAGCACCAAGTACCCTTCAGGCTTGTTGGTGCAGTTGTGAGAAATCCATTCTTGGGAATCTTTCACTGCTGTATTGGCTCACAAATATCTCATTAACTTCCCTTTGTCCTCTCTGTTTCGAGAGTATCAATAAGTCAGTGGGAGCCTATACCATCAAGACGTTATTCCAAATCCAAAAGGTTAAGAAAGTGGACTGTGGGGGACCAGCCTCCTCCTAGCCTCCTCCAACCGCTATTGCAACATACATTGTGAGGACTAAAGAGTGTCTTTTCTCCAAAACTGGGGGTCTAGGCAGACCCTCCACCCCTTCAGCCATGGGATAACAGCATGGGGGGCATAGGTACTGGCTGGCACACAACTTTGTCCTTACCTGGTAGAGAGGAAACGTTTTAGCCATTTTGTGTCACTTCACTGCTACATGGAAAGAGAAGAAATGGTGGACTAGTTTCAGATAGCATTGAAAAATCAGCACTGTACAACCTTATTCAAAGTACTTCCCTTAAAAACTTCCCAGGAATAAGAGTGCTCCACACTCAGTAGAAAATAGCTACCGCTTGGTCATAACTGAGGAGACGCAGCAGAGAACTGTTTGCAATAAAGCAAAAGATCTCTTTTTTCCACCTTTCGCGACTCCTTCCTTTTGTGCTCTGGAGGTTCTTAATGAAAAGTGTGCACTCAGAAGATACGTATGAGCTTTTTACAGTCTAGCATGAGCAAAGAAGCAGCTATTCATAGAGGCAAATGCCCAGCAGCTTATTTGAAATACTGTTCCTGCTGATATCAGAGCGGCATTCGGAACAGGGAGTTTGTGTTTTGGACAAAGCAGTTTTTACAGTTATTATGTCATATGACGAGAAGAGAATACAAAGAAAAGCAATGAGAGGAAGGCAAGGACAGAGCTGATGTGGTTTCATGAGAATTACTGTAATTACAAAAGTTTTCAGCAGTACCGTGTACGTGGGTGCACTGTTCTTTATTGAATACTTGAAATATATCACCTGCACCCCTGAGTGTGCTGACAGCAAATTCAGTACTGGCAGGAAGGTGTGGGGACCTGATACCGTTGCTAGTCAGGCTGTGATGCTCCCTGATCATCACGGCTTCTTTCTCTGCTCTCGTGCATCGTGTTCCAACTCCCTAAGTGGAGTCAAAACCACCCAAAATCACTTTCAGAAGTAGGTCCACAGCAAAGCTATTAGGTCCCAGCAATAGTTTTGTTGGATCCAGAAGACTTAAAGCTGGGTGGGTGTTTTACTGCTCTCTGGATCTGGAACCAGTTCTCATATTTAGACTTAAAGATGCCACAGAACATTTGCAGAGAATACTTCTCTATATTTTAAAAATGTGTTTATCCAAAGAAACATAATTAAGAAAATATGTTTGGACTTCACTTAGTTCTTTACTAGATTTCAAGAAAAAGCAAGCAAAAGAATTTTTCAAAGCCATTCAGAGCAATAAAGCCAGGGGACACCATGTTATGACATTCTCATATTTCGATACTGTCCATAAACCTCTCAAAAAGGGGCAACTCCATTCACTAAAATGTTGTTCTTTCTTGCTTAAAGAAGCATTTGTTTAAGGGTAATGGAAAGCATTTCACTGGCATGGCTTTATTCGCTTTCTGGTTTTTTAAATAAGGGACACAGCTTTTGTGTCACAGGTGTGTTGAATTGTCACAGCAGCTAACAGAGGAGTCATCCTCGTCATCAACTCACTTGATTCTGTCTTTGGTAAGTCACACAATAAGCTAGTAACTTGTCAACTGACTAATGCACCATGGAATAATTTTTTTTAAACAATTATAAGTTCTTTTTTTTTTTTTTCTCTCTGTCCGAGCACTAAGGGTCTTGTATGCTGTTTCCATTAATGTAGCTACTTATGCCATGAAATACCACTGAAATCAATGGGACTATTTATGGAGTCATTTGCTATTCAAAGGGCTTGATTCTCTGATTATTTATTCTGGTTTTTCACTAGTGTTACTCTGCTTACTTGAACAGAGTTACTTCTATTTTAGCTGATGCAAAGGAAACTACAGTCAAAGGTGACAGAGTCTGGCACTAAATCACTTTGTAAATAGTTGCTTCAAAATAAAGAAAAATAATATCTTTGGATAAGTGCAAATCATGGTTTAACAAAAAACCCCAATCTGGATTTTGTATGTTCAGTTGGATATTCCAAACAAAAGTGAATGCTCAAAGGTAGCATTATTTCTGAAGCTCGAACACTCCCTACATGCCGGACAAATAGCATCTGTCTAGAATTAAAACTTGCCTCACTGATGTCATTAGGAGACCTTAAACAGAGATCAGATTTCATCCCGGGGAAACAGGCTTACAAAGGCTTTTGTTAACAAAGTTCTTCATAATGCAGAGGTGCCCAACTCATGAGCCATTCCAGCATATTTCAATTATTCAACTGAGTCCACAGTCTACTTCCAGCTACCTCCTTTCCCAAGCGCCTCAAAGATATGGATGGAGACCAAGCTGCAGGTGAGATGGATGATCTTGATAGCTGCAACCTCCTATTTCACGGCCATCCTGGCAATCTGGTCCTCTGCCCAAAACACGGGCATCCTGATTGCCTGACAGGCACAAAGCTCATGCCCTTGCAGGGTGGGGTTCGAAAGCTCCCCTTTTTGACATTTCCAAGGCAGGCGGGGAGCAAGAAATATCTACAACTGCCTATGTATGAGCTGTTGCAGGAAACAAAAAAGCTTCTAAGAAGCACCAGACTTATTGTGCCTGCTTTGTATGGGCTCTGTGTAAATGTGTGCATACTTTCAGATTTAATGCACATGTGAAGATCAGCTGTCCCGGGTATGCATGGTGGGTGGCATGCTGTGGCAGGAAGAATGGGCTCCACAGTCGTAATTGGTAAGCTTCTGATGAGCTGACTGAGCACAGTACACATCATGTAGCACTTTTCACATTGCCAAGTTAACAGCTATCACCAGAGGTAGAATTTAAACTGCTGGAATAAACAAAGTCAAGGGGAAGTATCTTGCTGAAATGTCACCTCCCACAGAGCTTGTGGAAAGCCATTACTATTGTAAAGATGCATATATGGGATTTCAAAATGTATAATATGCCTTAAAAGATACACTTCAAGAATGCAAAACATACAGCAAGGGCAAACAATTATCCTTCCCAGAGTTTAAATGTGATTGCCATTTTTAATATGTTGGAAACTTCCTGGTAGCTTTCAGATGGTTTATTATTATACAAAGTAATCTAACTCAACTAAAATAGTTCACTTGAGAAAAAAAAAATTAAGTAATTTGTGGTTATAAACTTTATAGAGGTTTAACTTGTCTGCCTTACTTTGTCTGAAAGATAGGGCTATAATCTCAGACAGCCACCAGGAGAATTAACTGGCTCACAAATTGGAAGCACTTTTTCTAAGTGCCAAGTGTACTACTGTCAGGGGTAGAGCCGCTCAAGCAATAACGCTGCGCCGAAGTAGCCCGAGCACTATGGGTCTCAAGAACAAGTATCTTCCTCCTTTATTCTGTCCCTTCTTTCAGGACTGTAAACATAAAGATACCTCCAGCTGCCATGTTTCTCTTATGGCCTGTCTTTCCTGAGGAAACAGAGGACCCCTCCAGCCAGACCAGCTCGCTCTGCTGGGCTTTGGAACAGCGGACTGAACGCGGGGCCAGAAACCACGCAGCCTGTGCAACATCAGCCCTGTAGGTTCCCTGGGGGATGCCTGATGCTCGAGTCCTGAGCAGGCTGCGCTGCAAAAGGAAGGGCTGTGCTGCATGGAGGGATCTGCAGGGCCCAGCTGCCTGTTGAGTTTCATCTTTGGCCCTTTTCCTTGTTGTTCAGGGCCAGGGCACAAGGCTAGGGCCCTGAAGGACACTGACAGTAGGTATCTCTTGGTGCTGGTGGGACCTTATCGGGGGGGGGCAGCCCCAACCACAGAACAGGTACGAAGACGTTAGAGGCTCTGAATCCAGCTAGTACCATCTGATATGCTGTTTATGGGCACTGAACAAAAACTAGGTAGCTAGGGAAAAGGGCAGCACGTTGCTATCCCCAAAAGAGAAAACAGACTGGAAACTGCATGTTTCGCAGAGGGTTTATAGGCTGATACAAAAAAAGCATTTCCAAAATTAACAGATGTAGGAGTTGATGGGCTGCCCCATCCTCTCCAGGATATTTTGGTCTTGCCCTGGCAGATCCAGCAGCGAGGTGCCTTGGTCCATAAGAAGTGTCACTTTACCTGAGGAGCAACTAGAGGGGGGGGGAATGGAGTGAAGAAAGGGATGGTTGCAGAAGCGTTGGTTACTGGTCAGAAAGCTCCCAGCCCCACTCTCAGCCCGGAGCAGACCCATGGCCATGGCGTCAGCCCGGGGCAGCTCTGGCACGGAGGCCCCATGGCAGGGAGACACCGGCTGCTCCGTGTGAGAGGGACAAACTCAGTCATCACACAACTCGTTGTAGAGCGTTTGCTGGCAACCTTGGCCGTGCCAGGAGTCATTTTTTTCTTGCCCGTTGCTGGCACGGGTCACCCAGCCTGGGGCACAGTTGCACACAGTTGCTGGCCATCAAATAAATAGCTGGAATATGGGAAATGAAGCAGTTCAAAGAAGACCAAGAGCCAGCAATAGGGAAGTGTTACCTAGGTATCGAGCACTATTCTATTTGAAGTCCTTGACACACATGGAAGAACTGTATCTTTTTTAAATTCTCCTCTCCCCCGCCCTTCCTTGTCCCCCTCGCTGAGATGACCCTGATGTATGGGATGTACGCGGTATGTGCATGTGAAAGCGCTATTACCACGACTGTGAAATCCCAGAGCGGCGTGTATTTCCCTGGCCCTGGCAACATTCCCCGCCTCACCCTGGAGGCTGGAGGGGAGGCAGCCGAAGTGCTGCTAACAAATTAGAGAAGCTAACAAGCCTCAAAAGGGACAAAGGCAGGGCAGGAGGGGTTCGAGCAGCCCGCAGCCCTGCGCCAAGGAGGGGAGGCGATACCCGGGCGGAGAGGGAGGAAAGGGAGCCCGCGGGACCGGGGGGAAAGCAGGGGTACCCTCGAGAGACCCGCCGGGGTTCTTGCCCTCCTGGCTGCTTTGCTTTTTGATTGTTCTTTATCCCCGATTTGAAGGGAGGAAAGAAAGAAAAAAAGTATTTTTTAATGAAGGGGGCAGACAAGTAAATTATTATTTTGCTTCTTGCTTGACTTGAGGGCTAGCGACTAATCTATTTAGCCCTTTCGTTCGTTTGAATTAATGTCAGGAGGAAGAAACGCACCCGGGAAAATTAGACAGGAGAAGGATAGCCTTTTGCTCAAAACGTATTTTCGTTACTTTAATTTATTTGTGCTTATTTTTCCCATGTCGGCTCTCCGATTGTAAGGAAATATACCGAGTGTGAAATAAATGCTTCGACGAAGTAAATAACTGTTATTACTTCTCTCTGTCCATAAATATGGTATAAAAATAATAATTGATCACAGTACTTTTCCTTTCCCTGCTTCCACTTACCGCAGGACATGGTGCAACGAAACCCGCCGAGGGCGTCAGAGAAACGGAGCGGGCTTTGGGGCGCGGGCGGCCCTGCCCGGGGCCGCCGCTTCTGCGGGACAGGGGTGGTGAGGCCGAACCTCTGCCCCGCCGAAGGGCTCGGGAGGCCTCTCCGAGAAGGGTGCCACCGACGCCGCCGACTAGAGGGAAGGGCGGCTGGGGGAGAGGCTCCCCGGGAGGGAGGCGAGGTCCGGGCTTACGCCTCGGGGCGCGGGCGGCGGCCGCCCCGGCCCTCGGGACCCCCATTTTTCGCCCAGAGCCCGGCGTCCGGCCGCTACCGGGCAAGGCGGCGGCTCGCGGGGC
>JAVJGG010000032.1:8882493-8916113 GCA_035590195.1 Aviceda cuculoides | reverse complement strand
CTTTTAGAAACCAAGATTTCTAAGGGATAGCATAAAATATTAGAACCTAAGGAGAAAACTGACCACTAAGTCAAAGATACAGCTAAAGTTATGTTACTCCACAGATCTGATTCTACAGTTATCCTGCATTTAGCAGAGTTAAGTTATTCTACATTTATAAGCCCATTTACAAGTTTGCTCTTCAGACACGGAATGAACCAGCACAAGGCCTTGAAGGATGGATGCTTTACTTTTGTGAGTGTTGCAGACTACCAAACGTGATGTCCATGAACATTAAGTGTCTACATTATCTACATGTATTTGAATAGAACACAGTTATTGGATTTTAAAGTACAGGTTACAACAGACATAGAATTTATCATGTTTCTTGGAAAGCACATTTGCTGAGATGTAAAGTAGCATCTGGCTTCTATTTTGGAACCACATATTTTGGTTTATTTTCCCAAGATTGCTTGAGTTTAAGTAGATGGGTGAGCCAAAAGCCATAAAAGTGGCACAAAAGCCAGTGGCTGACTTTTCTTGTCAACCCCCCGTGTAGGCTGGGGTTCACAGGTGTTAATAGAACTGGTTTCCTTTCTCAAAAGAGAAGGAGGCAGAGCTTGATTCAGGAACAACTGCAAAATTCAGCTGAGGATACACACAGAGAGGGAGGAAAGGGCTGAAACAAAGATGAGGGATGAAGTAAAGGGCTGAAATGATAGCAGTAGATGTAGATTCGTCAGTTAAATGTGTAGCTTGAATCAGCAAAGCATTTTACAGATTGAGTGGAAGGACTTTCTGTCTAGAAAGATACACTGCAGAGAGATATTAGAAGGTTACCATGAAAAGTCTGGCTGTTAGTTTCGTTGTCTCTTTCATCTCCTGCAAACAAGTAGTTTTAATTTATCTATTTAGTGCCCACTGTCTGCTCAGCTTTGTACAAAAACACAATACTAAAGACTGCTCTCCTTTCTCTTCAACAGGCTTCACGGGGTATGTTAGCAAATGTGAACGCTTGCTTTTGATTTCTTTATATCCTTTCCAGAATGATGAATCTTGATGAGATATGTCATGGAGACTCTAAGGAAATCTCCTGTTATCAGGAAAATGAAAAATTCATCTTTGTTAACCCATATACATTCACCCCCCCCCCCCAAGTAAATTAACAATTCAAAATCTTGCACTAAACTTCATTAACTTTCTTCATGAATAATTCCACTGACATCTAAGCAATTTCAGTGTGAGAGGATGAGAAGACTTGTCCTTTTATATTGCACTTGCTTGTATAAAGGTAAATAAATTGGAGGGAACTAGTTTACTGTCCACATTTGACAAAGGAACACTGCCATACAAAATAGTAACATAACATGTTTGACACTTATTGATTTTTTTAGGTTACTTAAACAATGTTCATGTTCAACTTAATTGTGACTGGAAGTATTCTTAATGAGCATCCTGCAAACTGTTAGATATGTTGGATAATAATACAATGAACCAGTATAATATACTCAAATCCCAAGGAGTCTCATTAGCTACAGCAGGAATAAAATATGAAGTTTTTTTACAAGAAGAGAAACACTCTAGTCTCAGACAGTGACATTTTTGTACTTCAGTATAAGCTTCATTTTAAGTTAGTTGTTAAGAAAAAAAATCACATCTTTAATGATCACAACTTGCCTGTGGACATTACTTAGCCTTTGGCTTAATTTCTAGCTAGCATTGGAGTAACCATCTCAAATACCAAAACAACTTTACCTATAGTTATTTGTCAAGACCATAACTGCTAATTTTTATTATTTGGTCATACACCAGCTAAATCCGCAAGTGTTTTCTTTAGCACTTGAAGTCATGTCATGGTGTAACTTTAAAGCTAATTAACATTCATTGGCAAGTCATTTAAGATTGTATGTAGGTTGACTTAAAGACATTTCTTCCAAAACAGTTGTTACATTTTTTCCATGTTGCTGCATTGTGGATTTTGTGCTTAGCATCTGACATGTTTTCTCAACTACTGCTTTTTAATGAAAACATGAAAGTACTCAGGGGAATGTGATAAAAGCAAAAATTTGATGATCTTTGTAAGGTAAATGACAGCATGGAAATTGTCACATCTGGATCAAAAATGTTTCATCTGTTTACTAAATAAACATATCTAAACATGGGTAATTAGGATCGTAACTCAATGTATGTTTCCTTTAGCAGGGTCTCCTTTTTCATCGATAATTTCAATGAAATTGATAATTTGGTCATAAGCATTTAAATTATGCACATCTTGCTTTTCTTTATTTCAAAGAAGCAAAAGAAGATTAAAAAAAATATTTTTTGTGTCTCATCCCTTTTCCTATTAACACCTTGTGACTTTCTTCTCCATAGGAAATCATGGTCATTTAAATTTATTCATGATATACATGCAGGAAATGACAGAAAGTGTTTTCAAGACAACAGAATAAAACCCAGCAACAATATTGATATTATTGATACTTTTAAAAGAATATTGGTTATTCAATTTAGGTGAAATTTTGCTCCTTTACTGACACTGGTGAAATCACTTACGTTAAATGGACATCTTATGTGAGCAAGCCATGTGAGCGTAAGCATTGGTTTTCTGTCTAGCTGCAAAAATAATCTTATAAAATATAGAGAAGGTTTGCTATCATGCATTTGTAGAAACATAGTATTTTAATTCAAAAGTATCAGTAAACATGCCTAAATTGTGGTTCAGTTAAAACACTCTTCATCAGAGAAATTAATTGGTCTAGGACTTTTATTGAACTGATTTTAATTTTTTAGCCATCTTGTGATTTGAAGCAAGAGTTATAATGGGAAGATACACTCTGTAAATTGCAATTACTCGCTTTTTTTACAATGAAAATATTTTTTAATAATTGTGAAGACAGAGACTTAAATATTTTGTTTCAATTCTAGTCACATGTCTTGCTTTGAAATTAAGATAATCATACCTCCTTGTTGAGCTGAAAATGTTTTCTTTAAATTTGGTCACAGGTCCTACTATTCAATTAATATAATCATACCTTCTTCTTCTGGTGAAAATAAAGCAGTTGTTTAATTAAACATGCCAGTTGTTTATAATATAATGTTTCTGAAATACTTGTTTGAAAGAAAGGCTAAAGATTTATATCAAACATTTCAATCTGACAAGTAAATTACATTTCCTCTACCATAAAGAAAGGTAAGGCAGGAAAATGGTTGCAATATAAGAGTAACTAAGGTTGTTGCGCTGAGGAAAAGCACACTTCTTCTCATTACTCGGAGATATGATATGCATCAGTCTACAAAGGTGACCTTTTACACTCTGGAGATTAAAGCTGAACATTTTACCTCCTTAAAAAAGGCAAATAGACATTATTTTGAAACTGTAACTATTTTAATAGCTAATCAGTTCAGAGATGAGGAAAAAAGTGTGAGATTTGCAATTTAAAAAGTGAACAGAATGTAGCATCTGTACTAACATCTTTAATAAAAGCAAGAACAATGCTTTCTCTAAGGGTCTAAAAAGGTCTTCTTATCCTCACTTCTTTCCCCCGCCTCAAATGGGGATACTGTGTGTCTAAGCCCTAAAAGAGGCAGGCTGCAGGAACGGTCTCTCCTGTATTGAAGCTGGCAAGATTTGCAGCTTATCCTGTCCTGTAGGCAGGTTTTCCCATAGGAAGTTCTGGTGCTGGGAATGAAGTACTTCATAGTTTCCTAGAAAATCCTGGTTCTGCTTCTGGTAGCTGTGGTCCAGGTTACCTGGCTGGTGGTCTTCAAGATTTTATTGAAGGAGTCCAGTGATTCTTTAAACTGACCATGTGTTAATTTAATCTGATTGAAATTAAAACATATTTTTGAAGGAGAAAGGGCTTTAACCAATCTATGTTATCAGGACGTGCAGTCAGAGCTTCTTGATGCCTCCCTGTCTCAAATCACAAAACATCTCAGATAATAAAACAGATCATTTGAACAGAAAGAAGGGAACAGTATCAACCTGTCATACGAATCTTTTTCAAACCCAGAAAGACTACTGCAGTGTGCTTTGATAAGCCAGCCTAGGCAAAATGCACGGACTTGTGCATTTGCACTGAAGAAATAGAAAACTGTTTTCATCATGTAATTAGCATAATAAAATTTAAAAAAAAGTTAGCTGCAATGTCGTTTTATGCCTACACTCAGTGAGACTCTGCACGGGCATGAGGGCTTTTACTTTTCCCTCGTGAGCTGCAAGAATGAAGATGGGTATGATTTTTGCAAGGGTGAAATAGGTTGTCTGTCAGTTGGGTTTAGGCGACAGTCTGTCTGCAGGCCGTAAGATGATCTGCATAGTGCCAGAGGAAAGCAGGCAGAATTCCTGGCTTGCAAGCATAGATATTGATCTACCTTAGCCACCTAAACAATGCCTCACCTGTTTGCCTTGTCCATACCTTATTTTACGCAGTCTAATGCTTGTTTTGTTTGACTTTTCTTTTATTTCTGTGGATCCGAGCTTTGATACACTTTGGGGAGTACATAAACACAGTGTTGTACTTGAACATCACCATCCTGCAGAGTAGTCTGGTGGCTCTGGACCACCCCTCCCTGTATGAGAACAGCACTGTTATTGAAAATTATGAGTGAGCAGCTAAGTAACTAGGCCACATACACAAGCGTTTGATCTATCAGACTAGTGTCCAATGACATTGAATGTGAGATGCTACTAATTACTGCACTATGTACTCCCAGTTAAAATTTCTTAAACTGGAGCTAGTAAAAGGCTCTATTTTTATAAATTCTTTTTTTTTTTTTTTTCCCCAGTGATGGTTACAAGATAAGCCACCACAGCATTTAGGATCCGATCCACTTATTTTGAAAACAACTATGTTATTGTGTACTGTCTCAAGCAGGAATGAAACAGAAAATGGCATTCATTTTCCCAGTAAACTATAACATAAATATTTTACCACCATTTATTATTAGTTTGCCATTTCCTGCTGACAGCAATTCCAACTTTGCCAGCAGGTCCTGTGTCTCACAATTGTATTGTGTTTGGAACAAATTAAGACAAACACGATTTCTTATAAAAGAAATGAACAAAATTTGCAATAAAAAAACTCTACTGAAGCTAAATGAACATTTCTTTTAAGTGCTGACACTTGGTATTATTTAATTTGCATACAGCACATTTCACTTTTACTGGAAAACAATTAAGTTAACGAAGAACTAAGTCATCTGTACTTTCAGGGATAATTGAACATTGCTTGATTTAGAACTGTTTTACGTTAATGCTGTGAAGGAACAGCCTACATCATGGTAAGTTTGTCAGCGGTTTCGAACGCAAGCATACTTTTGGCCCAGCAGCATATGAAGTGGATGGATCAAAATGGAATACAAAGTGGATTGTAATGACACTTAAGTTGAGCTGATATAGAAATACTTTAAACACAGGGACTGACACTGGACGTTTTTCCTCCTATGAGACATACTCCTTACTTCATAAGATTATTTGATGGTTTAAGGGCTAATAAAGAGGGAAAATTTTATTTCTTATCAGTTTTCTCTTATCTGGGTACCTTCTCAGGCACTAAAGTATTTTCCTGGATGAAGTGAGACAAATAAATGAAAGAGTTTTATGCTGGGGTTGCATTCCAGTCTTTGTTACAGGTGTGTGAAACTGCAGTGAATCCATGACTTTGGGCTTACACCCCGAAGGCTTTGAAGACACACCTACCTATAGTACTGATCTTGAGAGTGTGAGGTGTTTGGTTTTCTTTTCTTTTCTTTTTTTCATTTAGACTTATAGAGTGGAAATAGATAATCCTTTTGGACTTCTGCTGCAGAAAATTACAAGTAAAACTTGCTGCACAGAAATAGAAAACTTAGATTTAGAACTACTGTATTCCTTTAGAGGTAGCAGTCGGTCCAAGTAATTTATGCCTCACTTGAGCTGAGTTTGTTTTAGAAATAAAAACTTCGGGCTGTCCATTCCCTTTCTGATTTTTTCCCCCCTCTTTGCTGAGCTCGCTCTTACCGAAGGTGCCAGATTGATAGCATAGGTAGCAAAACTCTGCAGCTTTCTATGGAGTACACACACCATGTCTAAAAAAAATTTTCCTGTAAAGTTCTGCAGATATGCTCCAACCTTTAAATCAAAGAGCCCACCCTTATGGATGAAAGGCTGGTTTAACCTCTCCCTGCTGATTCATTCTTTGGCCGCTCAGCTGGGAATATCAATTGTGATAGTAATTCTTCTTCTTTAAATAAATTGGAAGGGTGACAAATTATAGCTGCCTCTGAGAAATTTTGTAGTCAGAAAAAAATGCAATTTTAAAATACATTACTTTAAAAAATTTAAATAAGCAATACAATTAGCTAAGCACTTACATTTTATTAGGAATAGCAAGTAAAATTAATAAGTAAATTCAATGAAAAATGATTATGTGTCATAGTATATAGTTTTTACATTGACATTTCACATAATCTGACTTTGCTGAGAGGAGAAATCACTCGTCTGTTAAAATTACTTTTTAAAAGCTGTCAAAATTGGAAAACCTGCTGTCAAAAATATGATGAGAAAAGTTTAAAAATGGTAAAGTATGTTGACTTAGACAAAAAATATTACCTTTAGAGTGGAAAACTTGAATATTGTATCATTATCTTCTACACAGATGAAAAACGTTATCTTTTTCCAAGCTGGCCATTTTTTTTTTCTACCTTTTAGATTTATGTTTTGCATTTACATTTCAATATGAATGGGGCCTCATCCAATTTATGCTGCAGCAGAAGCTGAAAGGAGCAGGTATTTGGACATTTATATTTTAATTGTACATTTGAGTTTTACTACTTTAAAAAATGACAAGACTAACAGCCCTTTAAGGATGAAGTCTGCCGTTCATCTACACTCCGGTCCTGCAAACTGCTGTGTGGAAGGACCCTTGAGGTGGAGTTTGGCTGAGGACGGCTGGTGGGCTGCTAGCCGGCAGAGGTCCATGCACCGTAGCATCCCCAGCCTCTCTCTCGAGAGCAGGTTTGGCATCACCAGCAATCACAAACCCTGCTTCTCCAGCATGTCTCAGCCCTGTTTAAGAAGGACCGTTTCAAAGAAGGTGACAATCCATTCTCTGTGCACATTCAGTCTTTGGCCTCTTTGTTGAGACTGCCAGTGAGGATGCCAATTAGTGCCATTCAAAAAAAGCCCAGATATGCTGTGGTAATAATAAAGTACAGATTTAGAGGGATACAATCCAAAATCATAATTAAATGGAAATGAGACCAAACAGAATCTGAAATAAGATTTGACTAAGAACTACAGAAGTACATCTCTCAAAGTATATTTTTGCCACTTACTTTTTCAGCCATTGCTGCCTTTAATACTGTAGAGCCTTTAATACTGCACAGCCTTTAATACTGCACTGCCTTTAGTACTATACAGACTTTAATTCTGCACTGCCTTTTATAGTACATTTTCTCCAAATCACAGCCCCTGCATGCATATAGGTAAGACTGGCTACGAGTGAAGCAGTGAGAGTCACTTTGAGGGAGGAGTACATGTGGCAGTGAAGTTGTGGAGTTAATTGTGATGCCTTGACCCAAGTTCTAAAGGATCTAACTCAGAAGTCATTGGACTGGACATGGGTGGTGGAAGGTAAGCAAAAAAATATTTTGTTTTTGCCTTTCTAGTGCTTAATGTATTCTGGCATTACATTTGTGATGTTCTTTCACTTTCTCAGCAGTGTAAGTTGAAGGGAATGAAGTACTTTTGCTCTCAAACATCATTCCTTGAAGTGCAGCCTGATTTAATCTTGCTGTTCAGCCTGGATTTAATATGTCTTGAAATATATTCATTTTTTCCAGTTTGAAGAATGGCTACTGAAAAGTGCTAATGGCAACCCGACAAAATATACAGGGAAACCATTCATGTAAACGATATTTCCACTCAGTTCATGAACCAGAGCACCCCATGTTTTTCTTTTGCGTTCCCTCCAGATCTGAGTAGCTCTTTACCTTTCTGCATCTAAGTGCCCACAAGACATTCTTCCTCCCAGGTTTTCTGTGCAAACAATCCCTTGCAGCTTTCCTCATAGAGTCTTTCTGGCTCTCTAGTCTGCTTCTGCTGCTTAGACACATTGATTCATGTCCTTCTTTTAAAATTAATTCCCACTGCGATGGTTCAAAAAATCTTTTCCTACCTAATCTAGTAAGCAGTATTGTCTAAAGGCTTGAGCATGCTTTGCTATGGCTCACACTGACCACAGAAGTGCTTAAACAATCTTCAAACTAGATTGAGCAAATGAAGGATTTTTTTTAGCAGAGCGAATGGGAATTTAGAGTCAGATGTGGGAGGCTGCATCCCTTGCATTTTATAATCAGCCTGACTCACTTCAGGCTGTGTGGGGGCTGCTCTTTTAGTTCACGAATATCACCACATCAACACAAGTTTCTTTGAGGTCCATCTATCTATCTGTCTATCTGAACTCCCACACCTTTGCTTGAGCATCTGATGCCTCTGGTGCATGTTGGCCAAGCCTCTTGGCACTTATTTACTGCTTCAGGATGTTTTGTAGAGGCAGGAGGAATAATTTCACAGTAGCCTAACACATCTAACAAGGAAACACATTTTTAGTCTGTGTTATCTGAACCTGTCTTTAAAATAACTCTTGTTAATGCAATTGTTGTTGCCATTGAATTTAATGGTGATTAAACCAGAGGTAGCTGGCCTCCAGTAGTTACCTGTCAGATGCTATCTGACTTATGTGAAGTGTTTTTTTGGTATTTGCAGAGAAATAAATTTATCATAATGACAATCCATGTTGGGTCAAAAGAGATTATATCCTCGTACAAATCTAAGGCCTGAAATTCTGGCAATAGGAGGACTGCTAACAGAGAAACTCCCTGGAAACTGTGAAGACAATATACACAAGGATCCTGGATTAGTATTCAAAGAAAAAAATGAAATACCATATATGGAGGTTAGTTCTCCCAGGTAGGCACCAGTTTGCCGCACACAGAACACCTTGTAACATTTTCTGGCTATTTTTGTAGTATACTATACCATGGAAGAAACTAAGCCTGACTTATGGTGGTGCAATACAGAGCTTGCTCCAGAGAAGACAAGGGCATACATTTTTTGATAAAAGTTGTCTGAGTCTATTCTGACGAGAAATCACTAGGGAAGAATCTATCCTGACCTGGAGCATTCTGGACTGCTAATAAAACTATTACAAAGTCTGGCCAAACATGGCAAGTCAAAACATTAGAACCTGCAGCTGAGACAGGATAATAAGGAAGTGAACTGAAATCAAGAGAGAAGTGAGAAAGTACTGTTTGCAAACTGAGGGTGATTGGAGTTCTTGGCTGGGAGGAGGTTGACCAGTATTTAAAAAGCATGCATATAGAATTCATATATTAAAAGCCTAGTGGAATCTTCCCTTATATAGGAGCTGCTCATGTATCAGAAAAATCTAAAGTACTCTTTTGTAAATTATCAGTCTTGCTGGTGATCCTTTGGAAAAGTTGGGCCATGCTGAATGCAATTCTTGTGAGCCAGGGAAGAAGGTATACACAGGTACATGAAGAAGCTGGAAAATATGACTGGGAGGCTCTCATGCCTTTGGAATAATTTGTTGAGGAGGTAAACAGATGAAAATAGGAAAAAAGGAAAATTTCACAGGCTGCAGAAACTCACAAGCTTTCTGGAGAATCTGTCCTTTTTAGTTGGTCTTTATGTGGTAATGATCCAGATTTTATTACAAATTTACCATAAATATATTTTAGTAGAAAGATTTCATGAGTAATTTATATAATCGCCTTTATTAATTTAAACATCTGATTGCAGCCATTTTGTATTCCTTACAGGTAAGCTTTTAATTAAGATTACATTAGTCGTGGAGCTATTAGAGAAAAAAAATACCATTAGTGTCCTTTAATAAATTGAAGAAAAAAAATTAAGAGTTTCTTCTAAAATATCTCAATTCTTTTATTATTATTATTATTATTATTATTATTATTACTCCCACTTCTCAGAACCTTGTATTTGAGCAGATTTCATTTGGATGAGTGCTCTACGTAGTTTCATCAGAAGACTGCAGGTTCTGTTTTTTGATGATCCTGATCATCTCAGTCACTATATGCAGGAAAAAAGAGAAATCCATGCTTATAAAACCAGTCTGTACTGTCAGTAAACCATCAGATTAGCCAGAATGCACTTTTAAAGAGCAGAGAAGCTAATTAAGACACAACCAAGATCTATAGTACCTCCATGGAAACTCAGGCTCATTTATGAACTGCTGCTGTTTTTATCCTTGTTATATGTTTTAGGTTAAACAGTGTTTTTAATGGCAGGTTTGTTCATCACTGAGGAAATTGCACAGGCTCATCAGCATTAATGCACCAAGGAAGGAAATACCGGCAGAAATGTAGTATGGCTGTACTGCCAAAATATGAAAAAAATATTCTTAGAGACAGAAATAAAACACATTTGTCTGGCTAAAAAATGACATCTCTAACATTTTCATACTGCTTAGAGAGAGACTGGTCTGTGGCCTGGTCACTCTGTGCCATACCAGGGCATTTACAAGCTAAGAAATCCTTGTCACCCCTGGATTATGTGGCACCAAGAATGCTGTTGAAGGCCATTCAGCAAATCAGTTTCCATTCTAACCCAAATGGTGCTAAATAGTACTTGCAATGTACACATAACTTTCTTTACTCTGTCTAACTTAAAAAGCTTGAGCAGAAAAAATTTTGCAATAGAATTAGCATAATTATTGATTTGCCATGCATCAGCTGCTCCAGGTTAAGTGTTTGAGCCTTTATGCTTACTGTGAAGCTAATTCAGAGTAGCTCACCATCATTATCGTGTGTGCTATGGGATTTCTCAGACACATGCTTGCCACAGATCAGAACACATCTGATAACTGATTACTCTGTAATAATTTCTTGTGTTTCAGTCCTTTGGATTCCAGAATATTATGCACATACTTGAAATGTTCAAGAGCTATGTAGTGCATAAATCATGAGATTGTCCTTAAAAATGTGACACAGCTGAGGAGAGAGAGAAAGAGAACTGGAGACACAACTAGAAAGAAAGGCAGAGATGGAGACAGAGACAGACATAGGAATAGAGGTAGAGATAGTTGATTCTTTTGGCTCACCTTGATTCAGATCACATTTTCAAGACCTTCTGCCCAACTATTTTTATAGTACATGGAAGCGAACTTTAAAAAAAACCAATAAGATTTAAGATTCACAACTTTCATAACTTTCATTCTTGTTTTTAATAAACCACCAAATTATCATGACAGTTTGCAACAAAATCATAACATTCAGCAACACTGTTATTTGTTTTAGGCAAATGGCCTTCAGATTACTCTTGAGAATAAAACCGACTTCATATTTACTGTGTTTTTAAAATGAAGGTTGTTTTGCTCAGATTCTTAGAGAATGGAATGATCCTTTAAGCAGTATTGCAACAAACCTACCTTTGATGGAAAGAATTATTTTCACGTCACCTTCCCATACGGTGCTCAAAAAGAAATTTGGTAAGCCATTCCTAAAAGACAGTTCTCTATTTTCAGATATTGAAAAAAAGGAATGATTAAGAAAAGAGAATGGGGCATGTAGTGGGAATGGTTAGAACGTGTGTAAACATTGTTTTTCTTGTAAGAGATGTTAAAAACGGAGGTTGCATTTATCTGAAAGATTTTAAGATAGAGTTTGATTAGTAACCCACTAAAGCAAATTTATATCAGTAGTTTAAAATCAAGCTATAAATGAACTGCAACTACTAAAGAATGCATTGCCTATTCATTTTTTAAAAATAGCATCCCCAGCTCCTAAGCCCTGTTGCATTCCAGACGTTAGAGAGACCCTGTCTGCTGGGTAAGCATATGACTGGAATTCAGTGAATTCAATACATTTGTAGATTCATGTATTTTTCTGGATGTTTTCCTTTTGCTCTGTCTTTAATTGTAATCGGTAGTGAGAGCAGGCTGTGGACCTGAACCCAGTCAGGAAGAGAACTTGGAGTTTGCTGCTTTGTGGAAGCAAGAGAAAAATGGTAAACTACCAAAAATAGAGTTGTACTCTTTTGCCAGTTTCTCCTGACAAGGTTCCGATGATAACTCCTGTAAACCTTCATGCTAACTTGAAATGCTGAGTTTAAAATCTCCAAATTTTCTAAACCCATAGATTCCCTAAATCTTCCAGGAATGAGTCTGTACTTACATTTAGATAAAATTCTTGCAGTATAATTTCCCTCAGCTTTATAGTGACAGTAGCAGTGACATATTAAAGTTATAATCAGTTCATAGCACTATGTATAACCCACTCTTTCAACTTTGCTATCATGAACTTTTGTGTAGGAGGATCAAATGTTGGCTATTAATGGTTTCTGGAAGAGGCAAATGAAAAGAAGAAATAGGACAATCCTCTCTGGTATCTCTCTTAAGAGGAAATCAGCAAAAGGAGAGCCTTTTGGTCAAAATGAATACTCTGGCATTTTAAAAAGTCATGTGCAATAAAGCATTTCTGAAATGTCCTCATAGCGAAAGGATTTTAACAAATGAAACAAGAAATTATAATTCCCTATCAAAAATCTGAAGAGGGAGGGAATATTTTTGCTGTGTGCAAGCTGAATCAAGTTAATGAGGCATCTAACACTGCGAAAAGAGCGTTCTCTATAAATAAATCCCGTCTGATTGGGATATATTAGTCTTCTGATAACATTCTATAGCCTACAGATGCTTTGAATAGAATGTGTATGTGTGCAAATACTCAGATCTATTGGAGTTACTGTTCTCCAAGTCCTTGTCCATCACACATATTACAGTCATTTTCATATTTAAGCACTGAATAAAACCTCAGTCTCACTCCACTGCCCCGTTTGAATAGGTAGGCTCAGCAGCTAGGCTCTGTGAAAGCTCTGGAGATTGTATTTCACGCACAAAGGTGTGGCTAAAGAGCAGCTGTGTAGCCTGCCAGTGGAGGACTCTTCATCTGCTTGCCAGAAGTAACACTTGCACTCCCAAGAGCTTTGAAGGATCAAGGAGTAAGGCTTCGTGTCATGGAGTACTTTTCCCCATCACTACCCTGGCTGTATACTTCCATGTGTCATTGAGACTCTGTGGTGACTCTGAAGTCAGCGTGAGCAAGCAGTCAGGAGAAAAATTCTATGATGTGAAGTTACAGGGCCTGGTAGCTTTTTCAGAAGTAAGAGTGTGTTTAACTGCAAAATCTCTTAATTAGGATGTCAATTTTTTTTTTGGAGAGGGAAAGGATTTGGAAAGTTCTTCTGAAAAATTATTATTTTTTTTTTTTTTTTTTTAATTTTATCCTCCAGGGAATTGAAAGGTCTTTCTTTGTGAAGCATCATACATTTATCTCTTCTTGCAACTGTGTTGTTGTTACCTATGCATTGTGCTTTCACGTTTTCCTAAAGTATTTGCTTCTTTGGAAATCTTGTTAATCCTCTCCACAGTTTTGAGTACAATGTGACGGGGATCTCTGGAGGTGTTCATGTCGGTTTGCTGTGGTCACCCATTCCTTTCTAATGGAAAAAAAAAAAAAAAGAATTAGCTTCAGGGAAGACAACCTAGTTTTAGGAGCATTGCATAACAATTCAGAAGCTTTAGGAGTATTTACTCTGTTTAACAACTCAGAATAAAAGAAATAAATACCCAACATCTTGATGTCAGGAAAGACTCCAAATCAATAGAGCATAATTAGTGATGCAGTCCTAAGAGCAAATTTATAGAATTTCTGTTTTCATACACATTTTCTTTGAAAATAATAACGTGGCTGTGGTTAGTGGGCTTTTATTTTGTCCCTAAGGCTGGATAGCAGAGGGTTTCATTGTTTTTTCAACTATGTAAGAGTATTTGGTGGTCAAATTAACTTTTGAATAAAAATGCAAAAGTTCTAAAGAGCTTTTAATTAGATATTAAGATACTGCTAATTTGAGATCACAAGAATTTAGGGCAAAGTCTTTTTTTGGAATTAAGTGCTGCTGTGTTTTTCGAGGGTCTAGACCATTGGATTCAGAGTGATAAGACTAAGAGTGAGGAGTGATATGTCTAAAACTGTACCAACATGTCTAGTTAGCAAAATACACTTGTCCTGTAGTTCAGGATAATATAGGGTTATTTTGTAAGAATGCTGCAAAAAATTAATGCTTTGAGATACAGTTTGTCTTTGCTAGTTTTCATTTGCACTGTTTTTATCGTACACAAACTCAAATCAATATGCTGTTTAATAAATCAAATCTTAAAACTCTATGATCACTGCCATTATGCTTTTTGAAGAAGAAGACCTCCCTGAAAAGCTGATATCAATCATTCTTGTCTAAGGTCTGAAGCAAATGTAACCTGCAAAGGCTGGTAGCTGGGCTATCTGCCATCATTGCTGGCAGCATAAAGGCTCTGGATACAGTCTCCTAATAGGAGGAATATGGAGAGAAATCTGTCTGGTTTTAATGTGCGTTAACTTTATGAGATTAATTCGTGTTGTTGTGCATGAAAACAGTGATCTAGACTTCAGGGTCTGTGGATGCCTTTCTACTACCGTGCCCTCTGGACAGTTTGTTGCTTTGTGAACTCTTGTTTTCCACTTCGTGTAAGACCATTCCCAGTTTTGAAGAATGGCCTGGGAGAGAGATATTGGTCCATTATCAAAAGGGGCAGCAGTCTAGGACTGAGATGTCGGTTTAGTTATATGAATGTACAGTGCTAGTACAATAGAGCCCCAATGAAGGCAGGGGTCAAATTAGATAAGGACAGGGGTAAAATACCTTTATTAGGGCACAAATGGACACTTAATGATCATGCAGAATAGGGAGTACTGAATACTTAATACTCAGTACTTAGCTATTCAGCTTCTGATTTCCAGAATATTCCAGGGTTTTTTTATATTTCCTTTTTGTAGAAGAAGAGATTGTAGAAATTGTTAATGGTTGGATAAATAATATTTAAAGGGAATACCATTTTAGTATGTGTTATGAGGCAAACGGGAACCCTCATTTTAAGTGATCACTGGAAGATTGAAATAACAACATGTGAACAAGAACAATTATTTTAACTCAACATATATAATTCTGCATAAAAATGATGATGTTATGGATCTGTTCAAAACATCTTATAATAGAAAAAATATAAATGTGCTTGTTTTCTTTTTATGCTAACAGGTACGGTTGTCCGAAAAAAAAACCCAACCCACCCCACAATCCGTCAGGGAAAGTATACAAAACCGCTTTTCCTTTGAATGCATATTTAAAATGAAGGCATGATGACAGCTTTCATTTGAGCACTGGACAATTTTTTTTTCAGAGTTTGCTGCTGTTCATGCAAAATAAGTTGCTGTGATTGCAACATATGTATTATATGGCACATATGCTACCTCTTAGATAAAAGTGTAACTCTTGTGGTTCCTAGCATTTTTCTAAGGACATACAGTGTTTAACAGTAACAGATCTTTTTATAATATTTTTGCCATGTTTTTGGCAACTAAATATTTTTTCTTTAACCTTTCTCATTCATAAGTTAAATTTGTTGTTAGAGAAAAATGGAGTGTGGAGGTAGAAAGCAACAGTGTGAATAAGAGAGCAAGAGTGTTTTGACTGGCAGTTTTCTCTTTGGCTACCATTTTGGGTTTCTTTGTTGTAATGCAGGAGGGCAATAAATTGCCAGCTGCAAACAAGGGTCTGTTTAGCTAAGTATTGTACAGACAACCATATACAATCAATTATGAGTTAAAATGCTGGTGTGGCACTTAAGAAATTAGGAATAAGAACTACTGTTAAGAATAATGTGGGTTTATTGTCTAATTTCTGACATATGCAGTTAAATGTGTATCTTTTATATCTGTTTGATTATGTTCGGTCTTTAAATCCTTCTCTGTATAAGGGTGTGGGCTTTGAATTATGGCATATTGAAGCATATTTTCAGACACACGATAATGAATCACAGCAAAAAGACAAATAACCAAAACTCCACCCACAGTACCAATGATTAAATGTTTTTTCACATGAATATTCCCATGAAACCAGTGGAACTAACCATATGAATGCCTTTTACTACATGTGAGTGAGGGAAAAAGTGAGCCCCGCTTTAGGCTTGAACACGAAACAAGCTTTCTTTAAAGGACAGTGTTATTTGTTCCTGACATAAATCCTAAGTAAATGGAAGTGGACCTTCAGTCTTCTCCCTCCTACTCCCAGAAATGATCCCATTATACTGGTAGTTCATAAATATGCAGTGAAGCCCATCTGTTCTAGCTTGTGATTTAAAATAGTATCTTGTAATTCTTTGGAATGTCTCTGGGTCTGATCACAAAGGTATCAGGGGCAATGATAAAGGTACCATTATTCTCAGACATGTTGGCTCAGGGTTCCCGAGAAGCTTTGACGTGAGTATTAGCCTCTGTCAGAAGGGATCCGGTGTCCCTTTCCATTGCCCATCGTTCAGGAGAGTGCACCGTTAGCAGAGCACTTTCTGGAAACAGGGCTAGCCGTGCTCCTGGAGGAGGGGGCCTTTGTGAATCTTTTGGACGCTTGCATGGGGATGCTTTCCCCAGATCAGGCCAGAGCACGCAGTTACACTGTCAGGCTCTGTCTTCAGATGGCGATGACTTTTTAGGCAATCTGTAGATCTGAGTTTACTGTCAGAATTATGAAAAGCCTTGGAAGGAATTCCATAAATGCTCAAAAATAGCTATTCATAAGCAACAACAGAATAGAAGTAACAGTTTGAGAGATTTTTAAACTCCATTACTTGTACATATTTATACAATATAGTGCCTGTCATGGATAATGTACAGCAGATTTATCATGCTTTATCATTTTAAAGAAGAGTCAGTTCTCTGAGTGACGTATGAAATAAATTGCAAATAAACGGGATGCTGCTTAATAAAACAATTAGTTCTCCGAAGGCTCTGGCAGTGCTTTCTGAATTCTTATCAGCCCTGGTTTACAGCTGTAACTTCAGGATATAATAGGAGATTGAATCTTATACAGGCAACAAAACAGATGATCAAATTCACAAGGGATCGTATCAGGCTTTTTCCAGTACCAAAGAAACATATTAATCCTTGTCACTGTTTTTTGAAACGCTGTGACAGAAATAAACCTGTACTGTAACTTGGCCCCTTTAATGAGCTTCTGGAGTGTGGGCTTTCCACTCAGCACCTGAAAAACACAACAAAACACCTTTTACATTAAAGATGTGAGGTTTGCTGCTGGCTAAATTTGTACACAGAAGTCTATAAACCAGTGCTCAGCCAGCTGGGAAGCAAGAAAGCAAATTCAGATTCTGCCATGAACTTCACAGACCAATTATCTACTTGGAATCATGGGAGTTTAACAAACAAATACCAGCCCCTGCTGAGCCTTTTCAGTCCAGCAGCTTATGGGTGATTCAGTTGCATCAGAGGCTTTTAGACTGATCAATTCTTAATCACAAAGCACAAAAATTATTCTCAGACTCATGTCAGTTTCTTTGGACACCTTTGTTAACAATCTGCTTCAAATCATTTTTTTAAAGAACTGCAGACACTGTTTTTATTGACTCCCCACTTGTAAAATGTTTATAGCTTGTTAATTTATATTTACCCCTTTACTTTTGCCTGCAAATCAACATCACTTAGCACAGTTTGGTTACACTTTGTCCAAAGGAAATTACAGAAGCCTGCTATGGGGCTAAAATGAAGGAAAGCTGAGGAAAATCAATACACTGATGATTAAACAGATCGTAGCAAATTCACGGCTGTAAGCTACAGCATGGAGACATCAGTGTGATGCCTATCTAGCAGTTAATGTGCTTTCAGCCAGTTGAAGAAAATTTTACAATAAGGCAAAATGTAACAGGAAAAATATAAGCTACTACAGAGCAATGCTTTCTTTACTTGATAGGAATGGTTCTGTTATTCAAGTTTTAGTTTGCTATTTGACTTCAAAGAAACTGTAGAAAAGGTTTAGATTTAAGAAAAAGAAAATCTATTTTATGAGGAAATTTGCAGTGGGAGTTTTAAAGAACTATTTGTCTTCTAGTATCATTCACAGCTATTGTAAAAGCTCCGTATTTACTGTTATTTTAAACCACTCTTTTCTGTCAGTGAATTTCAAGTGCGATAATTTCTATTTTAATCTTCCTTTTGCTTTAATTAGAAGACAAAAAGGTATAAGCATGTTCCTAAATAAGTATCCTAACAAGAAGGATAATATTTAGTGTAAATTGTATATTGTCTAACAAAGCAATAATCTGTCACTACCTGTTTTAAGTAATAGAGAAAATGTAGAATAAAAATAGGCAAATAGAGTTTTTTGCACATTAGATTCTTGTGTACATTTAATAGCACTAATAAGTATTCATGAAATAGATGTGGAAGGAGGGAAACAGTCTTGGGAATAATAGGCAAAGGCCAGTACCAGAATGCAGCAAGGATCCTGAGTGGGTCCACGGACTTCACATTTGTAGACACTTATTTGTGGACAGGAAGGGTTTCCTCTCTACCACCCATTGCAGTGCCCCAAAAGCATAATGTGACCTTGTGCAATGCGTGTTTACTCTACTAACCAGTAGCCATGTAAAAACAGTATATGTAAAACGAACTTGCAGCGTTAGGGCCAATTTGTCACTATCGATAGAAATAGGGATGCCAAAGAAGAATTAATTACAACGAGAGGGAACTTAACAACTCTGGCTTGAGCTTTTGCAACTCAGCCTATGCCCATTTCAGTGGATTTCAAAGGCTCATATGAGGAGATGGCCCACAGAGCCTGACTCATTCCCTCCTCAGAAAGGATATTCAGGGAATGAAGGAGATTATTTCTCTTCCTCACACAGCTTGAGTGTTTGCAGAAAACGTTCAGTCTGGTGAGGGAACATTGCTGAGCTACTCCTTGATTCTCCTGACTGGCAGCCTGGAGCCTTTCAGTCATATTCCCCTCAACGTGCCGGTGCGCTGCCATCCTGCGGCATCATGGGCAGAGACTCCCAAAGTTGTGTGGGGCATATGTGCTAGCGTGCTACCGACCGCACTCACCTTTTTCTTGCACAATCCACCTCCTTCTAGCACTCCTCGTAGGGTCCGCGGTCACCATCAGAGCAAAGTAAAGCTGTGCTGCATTCAGGCTTTTTCTTGCTGTGCTCTCCTCCATTTATTCAGAATTATGCATGTTTGTGTACTCACTCACTCACTCAAAAATCAGTAGAAGAAAATACTTGGGCCTTACTTGTGAACCATAATGTGAAAACACTGCTCCTCACAGATGCATATTGCCTTTCATCTGTGGATGTCCAAAAGAACCATGTTTTTATACTTGCAACACAATCCTGCAATTCTTTATTTTAATTAGGTGAAACATCATAAAAACAAGGGAAAGTGAGGTGCCAAAAAGTTTACCCGTGCACTAAGATACATTCTACCGCTAATTTATTTATATGATGGACTACATCCTTTATTTAGCTCATAATTTTATTGTTTAGCCAGTCTTAAAAAAATCTGCTGTTTTTCTAAGAGGTTCTGCACCAAAAATGGAGATTTTGTTTTGGTTCGCAGCAGGTAAATGCATAATTGCTTTAATAAACAGTATTTAATTGGTCAAAAACCTAATAAGCTACAACTAGTTTTCCTGAATAGTAGCATCGTGTAGTCTGTGGTATCAGCTGGGGTGTTGTAGATTCAGCACTCTGTTGAGATGCTTAAAAATTCCCAGAAAAACATATACAGAAATATTCTCAATATTAACCCCCCCCAATTATAAATACACATAGATATGGATTTCAAAGAAAAAACTCAGCCTGTGTCAAAATTCAGTCAAATTTCATATTTACAACTACAGTTAAGTTGCAAACTTAGTACAAGGATGAAGAAAATTCAGAGAAAATGCAAATATGATAGACATTAAATACATGGCACAGTAAAAATGAGGATAAAATGTATTATTAACTGAGGATTTTTTGTTTCTGCCATTCACATGGCAGCTTAGAGTAAAAATTTTAACTAAAATTTTAAAAAAAGTTTTAATGATGTTTCTGTCACTGGGATAATAAACATGCACTAGAAAATTACCTTTGAAAAGATTTATGTCTTGTGAACAGTTTAATAGACTGCTGATTTTACCAAAAGATATAACTTCTGTGTTTTCTCTAATTCTGTATCTAGACCTGTAATGAACATGATAAAATAACTGATAGTGAGAACTGTAGTAAAACATGTCTACATGATACTGGTAGATAAAAAAGTGAAACAATACTGTTGGAAAATGTGGGAAAAGATCCATGCCAGAATCCTCTTGGGTTTGCCAGTTTAATTGTGCTCCTGGGTATGTAGTTTTCAAGATTTTCTTCAGTTGTGGCATTGAAGGAAAAGTAAAATGAAGTG
Source organism: Aviceda cuculoides (assembly GCA_035590195.1). NCBI lineage: Eukaryota > Metazoa > Chordata > Aves > Accipitriformes > Accipitridae > Aviceda > Aviceda cuculoides. The sequence continues at coordinate 8,895,791 of JAVJGG010000032.1, read as the reverse complement.
ACAGAACAGATTAGAAGGCGATAATGGAAGGGAAAGTGAATAAACCAAGTGTAAACTTTTGATAGGACACACTTGTGTAAAGCCGACTAGTTGCATGCTATTTTAAAAATTTTTGTAACTCCAACACTTTGATGAAGATGACTAATGAACTTTTTTATTATGTAGCGATCCATATTCAAGAGTAAATATGAATGTGCTGCCAACATATTCTTTTTAAAGGAGCAGGTTCTTCGACGTTACCAGCAACGTTAACCTTTTCTATTAAAATTGCACAATAGGTTAATTCTGAAAAAAAATACTTTGCTGCTATTCAGTTACTTACACAAATTCCTATTTGACTATAATATGTTAATTATGAATGGAATTCTCTACTCGGTAGCACATATAATTTATTTAATTATAGAAAGCATACAATTAAAAAGAAAGTATAGCCATAATAAATTTTAAGATTTTTCTGATAACAAAAAATCCAAATGCAAAGCAGTTTATTATGATGTTTGATGAAACTAGATATCAGCCACAAAACTATTTGAAAACCTCTGAACAATGCATTTTTTTTTTTTAAAAAACTTTGTGGAACCGATTAGCTTGCTAAAGATCTGATCATTAAAAGTTTGGATTGTTTCTCTGTTAAATCAGATATGCCTCCTACAATTTTTACAATACTCCCTTTAGAAATTAATTGTTCTGTGGTTATTTGTTAAAGAATGTCCCCCACGTGAAAAGCAAAATCTCAGTAGATGCGGATTTTACACTGCACTAGATCAATCCCAATACCAGTAAATGGATATTATTAAACAGCATGGGGTAGTGCAAACTGGGAAAGAAAACTTGTAGTGTGCTGCCTTTGAGCAGACCTGGCTTGCATGCTGTGACAGGGCAATTGTCGACATGCTTTTTCATGCCAATCTGCAGCTTTTTCAACTCTAGATGCTATGGCAACCAGGGTTTAACAGACTAAGCAGCTAACAAGCTTCTCTGATGGAATTGTCTGGTTGTATGATTGCCTTGTCTTAGTGAAAATATAAAATAGACTGAAGACGCTTGTGGACATTTGTCAAACTGATTATAATTTGGACACTCAGCTCATAATTATCTGTTATATATTGCATAGTATTGACCGGCAGTGTTTTCTGTGCTGTCTGTAGAGAACATGAGTGCCTTCCTGTACAGCCTGTTTCCTGTGGAAAGAATGCGCTTTGGTTAGGCTGAGTTGGTCAACATGGCAGGTGAGATTATGTGGATACAGAAAATAAATGCTACTAGCAGAGGGTTTTTTCCCTTCTTTTTCTCTGGCTTTTTGGTAGTTTATTTTTAAAATAAACTGGAACAAAATTCAGTTATAAAGTAACATACGATTCTTTACAAACATGTAAACCCACAAAGAACTACCTTTTCAGGGCACATTTTGAAAGTCTTTATGTTTCCTGATGTTCATTATCAGGCAGTTGAGTTCTTTTTGTTGGCCCCAATTAATGGTTTGTGTTTCTTACTTGCTTGTTTGTTGTTTTTTATTTTGTTCTCAGAAGAAAATGGCATTCACCATAAAACATGGGCCTAAGAGTATGTTTCCCAGCACTTTTTACAAGCTGAAATCTGTGGGATTCATTACTTTGCAAAGACTGCTTGGCCACTTGCAGAACATTGCTTTATTGTTTTGAATCCGTTTCAGTTATATTAAAAGCTAAGCTCTTTTGTCCTGAGGAAAGGAAATTCAGAAAAATACTTTTCTATGAGGATTTCTCTAGCAGTATTACCACTCCTACTACACTTTGGGGTAAATGAGTTTGATTCTTTTACAGTAGGCTGCAAGAAGACCATTAGGATGCAAATAATAAGGTTTGAATTCACAAGTGGACTTTTGTCTTTGGCAGTTTGACTCTTGGAACAACATCACTGCAGATACTCCTGACTAAACGTATCCTCTCCATGATCCTGTTTTCGGGGTGCTGTCTGCTACTGTACCTCTATGAGGCCAGCAAACATCCACCTAGTTAATTCTTTCCTGTAGGCAGCTGAGTTCCTGACCCAGTTGTGTAGATCCGTGTGGAGTACCATCCGCAAGAGCTTGTGAGTGACTGTTACAAATGTGCAGTGTTTCTTTCATAAAGGAGAAGGTGAATGTCACGGACGGGATACTTACAATCAAGTGTTCTTCTTGCAAGTATGGGAAAGGAGTTAATTCTGTTCCAAAGTGAAATAACAATGTATTTTCTTTAAGTGTGTAAGAAAAAAAGAATTTAAACATTTATTTACCAAATGTGTAGATTTGTTAGGAGTTCCAATATTTGAGGTGCTGTATTCACACATGGCTCCTAACCGTTAGTTTCTCTGGTTTGTATTGATGAGGAGTCATAAGTTCATCTTTGATGATAAGACCTCCGTAAAACATTTAGTCTTTATCCAACTTGGGAAATCTTCAAGAAGCAGCTTTCCAGATAACTTTAGAGACATCTGGCAAAGGCCAATACCTTCTTTTAAGCCACTCATCTGAATTTCTGCTCTGTTGGCAAGGAAGATAAGGCCATAGTCTGTATTTCATTGTATAAAACCCAGATCAATCTTTGTAATCTCCTTCTCCAAAGAATGACTATGTTCATCATAAGGAGGCTGTTTTTTTTTTTTAATCTAAATATTTTAGCTTTAAAAAGTATTTTTTGTGTGAAATAAAATTTTATTTATATTTTTTTGCTCTTGTTGCACTTTTCTTTCTGTGAATGAGTAAAGAAAATAATGCTGCTTTTGAAAAACTGAGTTTTAAAATGTTTTGAAAAGAGTTTTTTTGCTGTTGTGGTTGACTGAATGGGAAAAATCCCATGGTGGTCATATTCCAGTGTCCAAATAATTAGCTTTGGCTGTGGAAAACAGTAGGTGTGATCTGTGGCACTGGTGGTAAGGATGATCTCTAATGGTAGGGGCTTTATGCATCCTTGCAACTTCCAGTTTCTCTCTGTCAGGCTTGGGACCCCTATTTCTATGCTGCCAGAACTTCTTTTCTTTTTTGCTCCTGAGGGTCCTTTTGATTACTGTCTCATGTATAGGAGCTTCCAGGTCTCAGACACCACATAGCTATAGTATGAGTCGTTAGCCTCTTTTTAAACATCTGACATGGTACGTGAACCATTCATACTATATAATTCACTGTGCCTTCAAGCAGAAAAGACAAGTTTACCAGTTACAGGTAATCTTGTTCCCTGAGTTCAAGTCAAGGGTTGCAATTAAAAAGAGGCATGCAGAAAATGGAGAACAAACAAACAAATCACTGTAGGTATGATTTATACCCTTCTCCCTTGTCTGTGCTATGATAAATCATGTGGATGCCCCATCCCTGGAAGTGTTCCAGGTCAGGTTGGATGGGGTTTTGAGCAACCTGGTCTAGTGGAAGGTGTCCCTGCCCACGGCAGGGGGGTTGGAGTGAATGATCTTTAAGGTCCCTTCCAACCCAAACCATTCTATGATTACGTAGTTATTAAACTTGTCCTTTTATAAATGTACACATTGAGATTGCATATGGTTGGCACTTATCATTGGCAACCAGATCATCAGGAGACTACAAAAACCAAATACCTTGTTTTTCTCTCTTTTTTTCTAGACATCCTAATTTAAAATGATATTAAACAGAAAACCATCATTTTTGGTCCTGTCAGGGTAAGCAGAGGTCTGGCAGAATAGATTTTGAACTGTGGTAGGTGCAGCTTCACCTTTTTGTGGATTTCTACCTGTTTAGTCTTAGGAGAATGTGGAGTGGAAATTTCTATTTTTACCTATAGAATTTACCTGTTGAAAGCTTCACAATGACTTTGGCCTTGAAGGAAAAGCCAAAAGGACATCAAAGAAACAGAAGGTCCTGTAAGGTACTCCCAAAACCCATCACCAAAAAGCTTTTATACTACAGGAAAAATGAGAAACACATCAGCGAGTCATGAGCAACATACAAAGAAACTTCCCCAATATCTTGTTATCTTGTGGCACAACAGTAACATGGCTCATGGCTTTTTTGTTTGTTTGTTTGGGTTTTTTTTTTTTTTTTTTTTTGGGGGGGGTGTGTTTGGTTGAACACTACAGTTTTTACTCTTGTTAAACTGAGATAATTTTAAAATTATTCTGGAAGCATAAAGGGGTAGGGTAAGAGTAAAATAAAGGACAGTAAGACATATAAGAGAATACTGTGTCTGCTACAAGTTTCCTTTATATAAACATAATAACAGAAAAGAACAGACTAAAACCTAAACAAAGAAATGCAGCATCATAACATAATTTCCAATGACCAGAATAAAGTTGTTAAACATGCAAACTGCCTTCACTTCTGGAATTAATATAGTGTGACTGGATAAGATTTATTTGCTTGAATCCCATTCTGCTCCAGGAGCTATTAAATTTGTATGGTATACAACTAGTACATCAGTGAAAAGAACTACCAGTAAAGGTCCTTACTAAAAAGCAACAAGGTACATTCTTGTTTATAGAAAAAGAGGTAGAATCATTTATGAGAAAATTTCAGTCAGGAAGAAAATTGAATGTTTGACATACAACCTATCCTTATAATAGCCTTTATAGTTAATACTGAAGGGAAAGCATTTTAAAGAAGTTGAAAATTTCAAATTGTCAATTCAACTTTTTAAAAATTTGTTTTCTTCTATCCCAACTACTTTGACTCGCAAGTTATGTACCTTGTTCAAAACAACTATTAGTATATATAGATGACTAAAAAAAATTTCATAAGAGAAAATGTTAATTTATAAATAAATGGATAAAACCTCAGAAAAACTAAAGACAATCTGAACATGGAAAGCACATTAAATATTAGAATATATATGTCATTCCAAATGTATGCATGTACACATTGATATATGAATGTATATTAATTCTCCTGTTTTTTCATAGTGTCTAAATAGATTTTTGCTTGGAGATCAAATTTCTGATCTTTGTAACTATAGAAACTATGTAACAATAGGGTCAAAGGGGCTAACATATGCATTTCAGCTGCTCTTCTCATTTAGAATTTCAAACTTAAAATGCTGCTTCACCCAAGTTACTCCATTTCACCTGTGATGGCCACATGATTCTGATTTTGCCTTTACATGCCTGCCTCATGACTTCATGAATGGTTATTTTTCACGCTAGCATTCAAACAATTGTTAATTTTTGCAGGGAAGAGATAATGTAAGCATCTCTTTTGCTTGAAATGCTGGCAATACAATAAATCAGTAACAATGTAATACGTTCTGTGCATCTTGCGAGAGGGAATCATTCTTTCTCATTATGAGAGTATATCAAAAGGCATTCCTTCAAAGGTTCAACTTCTATAAAACAGCCATTTTCAGGAGCTTGAAATGGTTGGCTGGACCAAGCATGAATTTGTTTGCTATTTCTAGAATATATTTTATCAACACCTTTTCTCTACAATTTACATTTTTCAAAATGTCACTGTTTCTGTGTGAGATACTAAGTATGGACCAATTAACTATTGATGCTTTCTGCCAAGAATAAATGTTGCGATACAGCATATATACAGGACAGAGTAAATATTCTATGATGGAAATGCAGAAATTGCCAGGCTACTGGTGAGTAATACATCTTGTATGTTACCTGAAGACGTGAGTCAGATGCTAATTATTAATGTAGAATCTGCTATAGAAATAGTTGAAACTGGGGAGAAAAAAAATGCAAGATAAAGAAGTTTAACTTTTTAGTTGTTATCTTTCGTAGGGAAAAATACAGCTTACCTAACCTGTTTGGAAATATATTCAGCTAGGAAAATTTTAAAATATGGTTTCTACAGTCAAAATGGATTCAGCACAATCAGACTAAGACCCTCTTAGAAAATCACTGCTCAGAATGAAGTAGGTGTCTGAAGGAATTAGATCTCCAAAGAAGACTGAAGCTGCTCCATCCAGGTGAAGCTGTGATAGAGAATAGAAGTGTTTTTTTTCAAGTACCTTATCCTCAAAAGGATTTCATATTCTTTTTAAGCGGTCTAGAGAAGACGAACAATTTGAAGTCTTGTGGACTCTTTCAGTTTTTTTTTCTGGTGACTCTAAGATAGTGATTGAGGAATGTCAGAGCTGCTGGGGCTAAGGGCAGTTCACAGGTACTTGCTGGTGGTTCCTAGGTCCTCTGTTCTCTGGTAACTAGTTATGAGTCCAGAAATGACTGGCTTTGGCAGTAACTCAAAATACTAGTAGCTAGCTACACATTGGTAGAGAATGGTTGGGCAGAAAATGGTTCTTCCTAAAAATTTCCATCAGGTAACTTTTGGTTATCATCATTGCAGTGTACAGACAGGTTTTTTTTTTTTTTTTTTTAAGTTTAACCAATATAGCACTTACCTTCCTCTCGTACAAACCAGAATGTGAACCAACCTGTTTTATTTACCACCGTGTGGTATCACTGGATGATGAGACAGTGGAAAAGAGTGAACTTTTATGGCAGCTGTCTCTTCACCTTATTTTCTTTCATAATGAGGTGTTCTCTCTCTGTATATATGCACCCATCTAAAAATATTGGGTTTAGAAATTTTACATAACATTAAGGTAGCAGCTGGGTCTCAAGAACCTTTGCATAAAACAGAAAAAGAAGGTGGTAGGTTGCAGTTACATACAATTTTTTTGCGGAGCTGCAGTTTCTGAGATCTTAGTCTCCTGACAATCACAACGATGAGATGTAACCATAAGTTCACTCTTGCGTTGCCAGAAGTCATGACAGTTGGCAGCCTCAAAGGAAGAGATTCTTTTAAAGTGAGGGACTTTAAGGGAATTCAGGTGATGACAGGGTACATGTAATCTTTCACAATGATGCTTATTGAAAGACTCATATAGGCACAACCTCTTCTGGAGATACTTGTCTTCAGCCCACTTCAGTACTTCTGCCTGTGCTCAGTTGCATATTTGGCCCTGCAGACCTCTTTGTGGGAGTAAACCAGCAAGGGCGTGACTTCGAAAGAAGAGGAAACCTTCTTTCCAATCAACCAAATGTGGGTATGGCAGCTGCACATACCTGAATTCTCTGGAGGGAGAACTCCGCTCTCTCCTGTCATATTTAGACACACTTCTACAGGCTTTACCTCTATGCAAGAAACTGTAAATAATGTTCCATTAGGTAAAAACATCTGGGGATAAATGAGTAGTAGCATGTCAGAAATTACCTATTTGCCTCTTGACTGAGGTCACCACTTCAGCCAGTTGCTTTGGTGAGCCCTGAGGTCTGTTCTACACTTCACTTTGCAGACTTTTCAAATCTCTAACATTCATGATATTTGAGTAAAGCAGAACTGCAATATTAATTGAAATTTTTACTTTGGATAACTGTTTAAACTATTCTTCAAGATACTATGTGTTTTGAAAGTTAAATTGACAGAATTTTGAAAATAGCTGTACTGCAATCAGAACTCCTTTCTCCAGTACAAGGACCTTCTAATACTACTGGGTAATGATGTATATAGCACAATACATTAATGTTGCTTTAATGTGTTCAATAGTACAGAAGAATGTAGTAATTAGGCACTAAGGGATTCTTTTTGCTATGGTTTGATGAGGTGGTCAATTACCTGTGCTCTATGACAGCAAGTGGTACAATTGGTTTAGCTTAATAAGTACATTGATGAAAAAGGCCACTGTGATGTACATTAGTTGCACTGAAAAGGTTCTTTTGAGTTATTACCAAAGTAAAACCTCAAATATCAATTAATTTAATTTGTTTAGAACAGTTTACACTCTACACATCATCAAATCTTTTGCTATCACAGACTGTACTGTACATTAGGTAAATTATAAACGTCTAACCAAAAAGTGAACATTTGGCCACAATGGCTACTTAAACAAGATTAAAGGTAATAATTTAACTAGAATTTGCCTTTAACAGAAGCTCTTAAACTAAGATTGATAGAAAACAGTTTTTGAGAAGAAATAATGCATACTGATTTATATAAAATGCTGTTCACTGTATTTTCCTTTTTGTATTAGATTTAATGAATAGATATGTCTTTTTTATTTTGTGGTACCCTACCATTAAATGATACCATCATTTTTTTTCTGCCTAAATAAATTCTAATTCTTGTCACCTACTATCTGTACAGGAAGATTTGAGACATTATTCCTAATTGAGATTTTTACTGAATATCTTTTAAAGATAAATTTGTTTTATTCTTTCACCCACTATTTAAAAGGATTTTTCACATTTTTATCTTCTAAAGGAATTGTCAATGAGAAACTAAAACTGCGTAGACTATACATTAAAATCACTTTAGTTTTTAAGCTGTCATGAACTGTTTCAAAAAATGCTAAGTTGCTATTGTTTAATGTCTGTCATTTTATAATGCTTTAGAAGTTATCTATCCTGTAAAATTATTAACTGATGCTAAAATTGCCTTGTAAGTATTAGGACAATAGCAATTTTGTAACAGCTGGGACACTGCCAATGTAAGATAAGTACATTTTGCTCTGTAGATTCATAAAGTGCTTTGAAATGGTTTGTAACTGATGGATAGATGCATTTTCTAAGTGTAGAAAGCAATATTTTGTAGAGGGAAATGGCTTGAAAGCTGACACACATGCATGCAAATGCCATTCTCTTCAGTAAGTAATTTGCTTTTTCTTTCAAAAGCATAAATGGCATAGTTAGACACATTATTTTGTATATTGCACATAACAATACAAGATGCACAAAAACAGCAAGTACAAAACATTTCATATTGATAGAGGAACCCATGGCTGTAGTATATGATTAGCATAAATGTATACACACTGAAGAAATGCCTTCAGGATTAAAAAGTAAGGCTGAAAACAGGAAAAGTTCTTCTAACTTCAAGAAATGAAAATATTTAGAATATACTTTTTATTTCTCAACCTTGTACCTTTTAAAATTAATTAAGGCATGTAAGGCCTGAATCAGATCTTACTCATGCTCAGTACTCCATCTGACTCCAATGGCCCCATACCAAGCTTTCACTTTGGAGACAAATCAGTTAAATAAATCCTTGAAGTGTTTGTATGTCAATGAAAAAAACCCAGGAGGATACTACTGTGAAGTACATGTAGGCACAGATAGTATAGATAAAATTTGTTTTCTTCTAATTTAAGAACCATTAAATGCTAAAACTAATTTCTGATTTATATAATTGTATCATATTTGTGGTTTATATCACTGTATCATTTAGATCGTCTACATTGTAAAACCATCACTGGTGATGAAAACTTTTGGGCAGCTTCTGTAATGAACTTTTATATTAAGCTGGTGTTTCAGGTCTTTGCCCTTAGAAATTTCCACATCTACTCAGCTATCCAACCTTGAGGAGTCCCAGTCTCACTGAACAACTGAGAATAATACAGCTAAGTCTATACTGAGTAAGTGAAGGAATCTCAGTCTTAGTCTGGAAAATGGTCCCCAATGAAATCTTTGGAATATCAGCTTCAGCAGGTCTACTCAATATGATTAGTGTCAATGTGTGGCCTTTTTGTTTAAAGAAAGGAACATTTCCTTCATAGAACCTTGTTAAATTTCTCATTCAACAATTATTGTAATCATGACCTCTATTGTTCATCATTTCCTCTAAAATTTCTGCTTCTACATCAGCTTCTTTCTTAAGATATATATTCCCATTAGATACAAAACAGTCATTAATCTTAATGGAAGCTATGCTCAGAAACGGAGTGAGAAAGATACCCAGGAGGTTTTGTCATATCTTTAAATTCAGTAACAAAAAAATTGATTTGAGCTAAATTCTGATAATGAATGCACATTGTTGAAGAATTTAAACTTAAAATATATTTACATACTTCCTGAATTTATATTAAGAAGAATTGAAACAAAACTTCTACTGGATTGTGTAGCAGATTTCACACTGGATATGTAGCTGTATCCTAAGAAATGCTGCTCGTTTTGTGATACTGTAGGAAACAGAGTAGGGTGAATAGCTCAGAAAAAACAGCTTATCTGACAATTTGGGTCTTTTTTTTTTCCTTGCATGTGAACAGATGATTTTTTTTTTTCTGAAGTATATACTTTTTTACAATATAAAACCATTTTATATTTTCTTTTTCCCAGAAGTTTATATTTAAAATTCAAAATTTGAACAGCAATGTTTACTATTGACTATGTGGTTTTACCTCTGTTTCTGGACTTGATGCCTGCAAAATACATGAAACAAGAACTTGAAAATGAGCTTTTTCATAGGCATAAGCTGTTTAAAAATTTTCTGAAGCTTGTTTGTTTATGTTTTTGAAGTATTTTAACATCTCTTTTTAGAATTAGTTGTCAGATTTTGTGACTGCAAAATTGTGGCAACATAACAATACAGCTACATGTGACTGATAAGAAAAATATACCCACAATCAAAATAAAAAAAATCAGTCATGGTAATTGTCTTTCAGAAGACACAGTTATCCCTTCGTGTATTGAAAATGGAATGAACCTATTAATAATAGGAATATTTTGGTTTTAATTGAAAATTCTGATTGCATTTCTTTAAATGCTGATCTCATAATACCTCTTTATTTTGAAGGATCAGTTTGTAGAAGGGAATGTGAGAAAAACATTTAATCAGAAACTGGCAAACAGTCACTAGAGTGGCAAGAATTCGATGGTAAACAATACTTCTCCATAAAATTGCCAGATTGAAAGGATCTGATGACTCCCACTTCTAGGAGCTACTTGGACAATTTGCAACTATTTTTAAATTGTTTTTTTAGAAACAAGTTGTAACACGGAACCACAAAAATCATTTTACAAAGAGTAGGCTAGGTGTTTATCTGTATTGTATCTGCCCTAAGGAGACGATTCAGAGCACAGAGTATGTTTGTCACCAGAGATTATGGCTATAACACATCAAAACCTTCTGTGATTTTGATAGCTGGTGTGACTGGAGTCCATAAGTAAAAACCATACCTTGGAAGACAAAACATTTTTTTATCTTTAATATATGCAACTTTTGAAACGTCACCAGAGATGAGATGAAAGTACAACCTAATTAATCAAAAATAACCTGAAGGTTTACATTTGCACTGTATTGTGACTTGAGTAAATTTTTAGTTTTCTTGAAAGCAGTATTAAAACTGATCTGTGGTTTTGCTTTACAAGAAATAGATAATTTTGACTGTTTTTGAAAAAAACAAATCAGAATGCTGCGCTCTTGGGAAAAAATATGTGAGACAATTAAAATACAAATGGATTTAAAATATTACTTGAATTTTAGAAGTTACACTTTTCCTTTAAGTGAGAGAAAGTATAATTAATTGGGAAGAAAATGAGAAAAATGTGTTCATTAATATTTTCTCTTCCATTATATTTCCCTAATGTTTCCCTAATTGGTGTCACATTTTTTCCCTGTATGTTTACTTCATCCTTTGTAAGAAAAAAATGGACGCAAACTCCCTCCCTAACCTACGTAAGAAATTAAAGTCTGATTTCCCCACTTTATCATTCTTCTAGAAACTTTTTATAGTTGTGTTTGTGTGTGTGTGCACGTATGAAAATAAGACACTACACACAACCTTGTATCAGTCCTGTTGCTAAGTAATGAGCATAACAAAGTTCTTTAGGCACAAACTGTTCATAATGTTCTTGAAAAATGATGTTAAAGCATTTGTGAATAACGTGGAATAAGATTATGTTTTATTTGAACAAATAAGTAATATGAAAAATATTTTGAGTATTCTGCTTTCCCAGAGTATGCATATTGACAGTGTGTAGTTGCCATATGTAGTATGGTGGAGGAAAAGTCCATATTTGGTTTTAAGATGATGAAACTACTACTTCGCTAAGTAATGCTAACTAGAGGCAGACATTAGACACCACACTAGAAACACAAGCAATTCTGTTTTCCCAGCTTTCCATTAAAAACCACTGGAAATTCTTTGCTTAATCTCATAATCAGCTTGAAATATCTGTATACTGCAACAGTCTTCAGACTCCTAAATGCTGTTTTTTTTACAGCAGCCATGACGTTTGGATTAAAACTCCCTCTGTATCTTTTGAAAAAGGAAAAAGTGGCTTAATAGAAATAGTATAAATGACTGAGACTTGCTGCTCCTTAGAAAAAAAAAATGTTTATGAAGAAAATTTTAGTGAGCCTTTGGCCATGATGTAGGGACCACTTTGAATCCTTCAGTTTGGCCTATTGTGAAGTAGATGGGATTATTTTCTTCTATACAATTTCTGCAATTCCACCTCAGTCTTATTTTAGCACATAATTAGGAGTCAAGCATTCCGAGGGAGCAGGTTATACAGAAGCATATTTACAGTAGTGATTTGAATAGGTTTTATGTACTCTAGCTATCAAGACACAGTAACCTTTAATCATAACAAGGGCTGAAGTGAGAAGAAAAACTTGGTGATACTCTGTAGAAAGCCCTTGCTTGCCACACTCACGAGTCCATCATTCTGCATTTGCTACTTTCAGGCTATGACTCAATAGCTAGCATTATGAGACTGAGATGAAACAGTAAGATAGCTGTAAATAAATCATTACACCCAAAATGTTTTATTTTCAAAATGCATTGGTCCTGGCAACAGAAAGCTTTACTTCCAGTGAATCATTGGCAGGTGCTTTCACATTTTTAAATTATAAAACGTGTGAGGTTCTGGCAGGTTTCACTTACCTCCTCAAATTGTATTTTATAAAATTCTGCACATCTGTCATACTTTTTATCAACTTTTTTTTAAAAGCATTTTTCATGTACTAAAGAATTGAGTCTGAACATTCTCCAAATAGGTCGATGCCTAATGTCATCATCTTTTTGCAAGACAGAGAAGCAGACAGAGGTTCAGCGCTGATTATTTATGTACCACCCATAAAATGGTGAACCCTTTTAGCTTCTCTTAATTTACACATGCATTGACATAAATTAAGATTGAGATGCTCTGCATAGTACAACTAGCATTCAGTCTTCAAAAGACTGGGTCTTATCCAGGCTGAAATAAGATATCAGTGACACAATTTTGGTATAATTTATGGTGGTGATAGTCTAGATGCCTGAGGCCGTAGGAACCATTTACCCTTCACAGTAAGGCAGAAAAAATTGAGAGCCTGCTTTAAGATTCCTCTAACTTAAAATTATGTGCAGCCTGTGCTCTTGCATTGCCATAGCCATGAATCAGAGATCGTAGGTCACCTGGGATTGCTCTTCAGGTGACTATTTAGTTTATTAGATATAAAAACACAAAGTAGAAAAGTAGACCAAGTTACTGATTTCAAGGGTCTTCTGAACTAGCTAGGAAAATCTGGTACTTTAGGTAAAAGAAAAGTCCCTTCCCTTCCCTTCCCTTCCCTTCCCTTCCCTTCCCTTCCCTTCCCTTCCCTTCCC
>JAVJGG010000032.1:8859525-8882393 GCA_035590195.1 Aviceda cuculoides | reverse complement strand
TTCCCTTCCCTTCCCTTCCCTTCCCTTCCCTTCCCTTCCCTTCCCTTCCCTTCCCTTCCCTTCCCTTCCCTTCCCTCCTTCCTTCCAGTAATATACCTGATGTTTCTGATTTTTTCCCTTGCTCCTTTTAAATGTGCTCATTTACTATTTGACTCCTTCTTTAGTTATTTTCCTTCTGGCCTGCTAAAATAAGTGTGTTTTTGTTGTTGCCTAAAGGTTATGTCATTCATTCATCAATAGATGGTTTAGCAATAGATTATTGTAGTTTTACTTTCAGCTCCAGTATACCCATGCAACTTACCAGTAGCATAATTTAACAAATTATTGAAACAGAGAGGAGATAAAAACATTTTTAGGGTAAGAATAATGGTAAACTAATCTATATTTACATGAGATTAAGGGTAATATATGTATCTGTATAGTATATTCTACATTACTGAGCTGAATTTTCAAAAAAAGAGAATATTTATTCTTGTAAATGAAGAAATAATCTTAATTCTGACACTTTTGTGAAAATGAAAGCCATCAGATATTTCACTGTACTGTAGAGCTGATAGAGCTATTACTGAACAGTAAAACAACTTTACAGAGCTACATTTCAGGATATGTCATGATCTCAGATGTTCTTGTGATGAAAGGGACCGAATAAAAGAAAGGGTTTCCATATACCTCATTTCACCACTGAAATGTCCAGTTTTTATCAGCAGAGCACATGGGTCTTCTTGGCCTGAGGGCTGTCAACTGATTGACAGATAGAAGAGTGATGTGGGGATATAATGGCAAGGAAGTGTAACTATGTGTTAGGTGGCATCAACCACAAAATGAGAAAAAGGTGTCAAGTAGAGTTATTCCTGACTGACTGCCAGGTTGATGAAGCTTAATTTCAATACAGTTAAGAGGGAAATGAAGAGTATGTATATTCTGGGCAGTTAAGAAAATCACTCTTAGAAGGCAGAATTCAGGATGCATGGCTGTGTATTTTAATTATAGTTTTCAAAACTGTAATTATCAAATGCCTTCCTTTCACTTTCTGCAAATTAGAGGTCTGAGTTGCTGAACCTGACATCGTGAAAAACCAAAAAGATTCACTAGGAAGATTTTTTGTTTATCTGACAACTGAATTAGTTCAGATTTTTTTTTTTTTTTCTTCTGGTTAGCTTTTAATTTTTTTCCTGAGATTCAGTGATATTTTACATACCTATAATCATAAATAGGTTTGCAGTTGGAATGCTACTCCTGAAGACAACATGAAGGCTCCTGTATGACTGTGAAATTCTCATCCTCTTTTCAGTAGCATTATGGCACATCCAGGGTAACTGGAAAAAAACACAGGTACAAGCCCAAAGTTTTCAGTTTCATTTAATGGTGAATACAGTAACTAAAGCACCCTCCTAACCATCTCATTAAGCCATTACCGTTGTAAAAGCCATCAACACATTAACAATTTCTGCTTTTTCATGCATCTCAGGCTGCATCTTCCTTGAGAGTCTCATGGTCACAGATTCTATCAGTTACATAGCTTGAGCTAAATGGTTAATATTTGCTGAATCCTGTCCTAATTATGCTACTGGAACAAGTTGTTCCCCCACCACCCATGTATCTCCCTCCCACACACTACTTCCATTCAATTCCCCTGACAGAGTCTATCATATTGCATGTACCCCTGTGTCTGATAATTTTTCTTAAGGTTTCTGCATCTGAAACATATCCTGCTTTTCAAGGACAGAAAGAAGACGAACTCTGAATCCCTAGAGTGACAGAAACTTCTGGACAGCAGTTCCTATAAGGAACAGAATGTGGTGCTTAGAAACATATAGTAAGGGGGGAAGAGCTTCACTTCCCTCTACATGAAAATATAAAAATATATTTTGTTATATATATAATATATGATATTATATAATACTTATATATATAAATATACATGTATTATGTATAACATATATCACACATATATATGTAATGTTTTTAAGCTCACTTAAATGCTGAGAAACTTAAATCCTTTGTGGTTCTTTCAGAGTCAAGCTTAGGTTTCCCAAGTGTGCAGGGAAGCTAAGCTATACTCATACTGGCTAGTTCAGAATCAAGGAGAGTAGCATGTCCTTCAGAACTGCCCAGTTTGTGCAACATGTGTAAGCTAGATAGCTTTTCAGCTACTCAACCCATGGTGCACAATATCTTTTTGATATGTGTAAAGTTCACATTTGTCTTGAGAACAACATTCTTTTTTTGAATATAATTTTCAGTTTTGCTTCCACAAAGGCACAATGAGCAAGACCTACTCAGTGGAATGGTAACTGCCTGGCTAAAAGGATTTGGATGTGATCAGAGCCATAGCTGGATCTTTATTTCGTGCAGAAAAATATTGATATAATCTGTTGATCTTGTGAAAATTGTGGTGAGAGAGGGCAAGCTGGGAGGAGATTGCTTTATTCATGTGTTCTCAAATTTTGACTGGGAAACCACATGAGGATACCAAGCTGTAAGGCAATCCAGTATAGCATGTGAATTTTAGAGCAGTTAAAAAGTCAACCTTGTAAAAAGAGCTAAGTTCTCAACATTACCTATAATAGAGATAGTGTTCTGCTATCACAATGCAGGCCAGACTAGGCCACCTAAGTTGGTATAAGAATCCAAAGAAGGAATAAAGTACCAGACATAGTGCAGCAGCAGGCGAGAGACTCTTATAAAGCAATTTTCATGATATTTATTATAGACCTCTAAACTAAAAAATGAGCAAAAGATAGAAAGGAGCTTTACAACAGGTTCTATATTGTAGGTTATTGTGTTTTCAGCTGCAATGAACCTGATAATGAAGTCAGCTGAGCAAGAGCATAAAGGTCCCACACTGACAAGAAAAAGACATCCCCAAGGATAAGCCAACAGAGATGTTTTAACAATCACTACAAGTACAGTAATATATACTAGATTGTTACTAGTGACAGTGAAGAAAATAATCAAGCAACCATAAATAATGTTTAAGCTCCAAATATAGGTTCCTGGTGTCTCTGAAAGGGATAAATAGAGAATTTAAGTTTAGGATTCTGAGAGAGTAATAGGGATTACCAGAAAGCACATGCTTTACCAAATTACAGCATGCTGACACAAACAACAACAGAGACAAAGACTATTTTATCTGGTTCTAAACTGCATTAGTGATGAAGGGGAGGAGGGGGAACAATCTTGTGGCTACCCTAAGGAGAGTAGACTATAATAGTTTTTTTGTAGTTTGGGTTTTACCATTACTAAAGGTACCATTTTCACACAGATAAATTCAACATTTCATAAAGGTAAAATTATACAAGCCTGGGGCAGGCGCCTGTGCATTCTTACATAGGAGTAACCTTTTGAATCAGCGTCTTCAATGAGACTGAAGGGCTAGGGCTCCTGTGTCCAGCTGGGAATCTGAATCACCTAGAATATAAGGCAGAACTTTAGCAGTGATTCTGAAATAATTTTTACTAAGGGATTGTGAAGCCATGAAGCGGAAACCTTTTTTTTTAAATTGAAAGTATTTGTTACTGCTTTGTTTTCTGTCTCTAAAAGAACTATGCATCTGTTTGACAAAAAATACAGTAAACTTCAAACACTCTTAAGACTTGTGGTAACCCCCAAATTCATCATGATAAGAAACCGTTGAGTATATGACATGGCCATCGCATGCCTAAAAGGATCTAATGTAGTTAAAAAATGTCATCTTTCTCCTGAACTTCACCAATTATGGGTTCAGCACACTGTCTGTTGGATATACACATATTATTTGATATAATGCTCCAATCACTACCTGCTTCCTTGTTAGGTAGGTAATGCCTGTTTGTCAGGGACATAATTCATTCTCATGGTCCCCGACCCTCAGAAGGTTCTGCTGGGAGTTAATTTACCTGTGTAGCAGTTGAGAAATCATTTGCTGCTTTCAGTTACCATCAATACTCAAGTTCTTCTTTGCTGCATATATCTAACATAGCTGTAGGACTTCTCTACTACCAGCAGAAGCACCTTTACCTGCCTTTTTCATGGGTGTGCAGCTATTCTTAGAAGAGTGAGATGTATGAGCCTCTTGTGGTAGGTACAATGCACAATGTGCACAAGTGCTGCATGTAACAGGCATGCTCTCAACTCACCTCATACTAAAAGAAGGGTTTAAGCATCCTATAAAATGCCGCTGTAGCTGTTCTAAAGCACACTGGCTGGCAGTGCCAAGGGTCTTATGTAATAGCTGCATAGTTAAAGCTCTCACCAGAACCCGTCTGATAGAAGCAACCTGTTCTACTTCCCAGCCACGTATAAAATTATGGTGGGGAGGTTATCCCCTTACACCCTTCTTGATGAACCCAGGCCACTAGGTAGAGATAAGCTGTGCCACTATAAGGAAATGGAAAATTCATGATGCTAGAAAAGACATGTGAGGAGGAAAGAATGTGGTTGCATGGTCTCTGAGTGGGCATATTGTGTTTCGATTCCTGAAGCCAGGTTTCTTATTTTTTATTGAATTATATGATTAAAATGCAGAAGCTAGGTAATGGTTATCAGTCTTTAAAAGTTCCCTTTCCAGGAAAATACCTACTGACTAGGTTACAAAATTATATACTCTCTGGATTCATTCCTCTTTTTACAGGTGGACGTCTGGTACCAAGAGTTTGACTCACACCAGAAAAAGAATGGCAATTGAGCATAGTCTCCTGTGTTTTACATGCCTAGTCATTAGGCATTTTTATAAACAGGGTGGGATCACCATTTTATCTGGCCAATTTAAATGGCAATACTGCATTGCAGTATTCTATCCAAGTCCTATCAGTGGGTCAAGATGATAGGCATATGAGTGAAAAGCATCCTCCTGATGTATTGAATTAGGTAACTAAGCCTTGGAGATGGTCAGAAGTTCAAAAACAATCTCATGTTGAAAGTTTCATATTTGCTAGTTCTTTGGAATTCTCTATGAAGTGTGCAGATTTTGGGCTCACTCTTCTGAAACATCTATTTTGTAGTTAAAAGAAAATTTAGAGATTAGACATGCATAAATCAGATGTTGCAGTGTGTGTATTTTTTTACAAAATTTAGACCTTGTCTATCTCAAACAATTTTTTTAATGGTTTGATCCCTTAGTTTGTGCCATGTTAAAAATAATTACTTTCCTCAGTTTTATTTTAGTTATCCTAACAGCTCTTTGAAACAGGATATAGCAGGCAATGTCTGAATTCTACCCTGGGAATAAATGCAGAGCTTAGGCAGGATGACCACTTTTAATACAATGCAAAGGAGCTGAGGCAAGATAATGCTTCAAGCCACATGTGCAAAACAAAGAATCTATGTAATTTCAATTTTCAACCCACTAAAATTTGTGTCCAAGAATCCTGAATAAATAAAAGTAAAAGCAAAGTATGCGATCAGGCAACTAGGTCCCCATCTAAACCTGATCATTAGAAACTTCTTTTGATATGATGTAAGTGTCTTAGTCTGCTTACTTTTATCCCATTCCTGTTTTGGGCATGGGTCACAATTTTGTACCTCTTCAAAAGCCCTTTCATACCCTTCAAAAAAAATAGATTCCTGAGGAATGATAGGTAATTAATAAATTTTACCCTATTGGACTACTTTACCAAGAAATACAGTCACTTCTCTAATTTTTGTTAACCTTTCATGTTTTAAATTCCCTTCATGTCTAAGGGGTAAACATTTTTATTCTGTTAATATTAGAAGTTTCATAGATATTTTTGATTTATAAAAAATTTCTCAAGGGATTTAGCTTCAGTGTTGGGAAAATGCAGCAAACTATTTCATAATTGGATATCTTTGAGCAGGAGTTTGGAACAGTCTTACTTTTTTTTATTTTCAATTTGTAAAATTTTTGCTTCTCAGACTAAACAAAAATCATACCTATGAATCCCACACACTACTTTCACCAACCAAAAGGATAGATTCTGACTGTTTAACAGGTCATGGTGCCACATCCAAAACCATGGGAGCAACTTAAGCATGAGTAAGCTTGGGAGCCTGAAAAGAACAGGTATATAATAAACTTTTAAGTGGACTTTTTTAGAAAGACAGTCCCCAGCTTACTCTTTCTTTGTAATTCATTATTATTCATTAGTGAAGCTTGTCCTGAGGCAAAAGCCTGACTCAGTTGAAGTCAGTAGCAAAACTCCCATCTACTTCAATGAGATGGAGATAACATCTCTGGAGCTGTGTTCATTAAATTATTTTTTTCAAGAATAATAATTTTTTTTCTGTGAAATTCACCCCCAGAAGGCAGTTAATTGCTTTACTGAGTAGTGGAATTTTAAGTTTCAAGGCTGCGTATCATACAAAAACTTGAAACTTCGATGTGAAATAAGTGATTACATAGTTTGGCATAATTGCAATATGTCACAAAAAGACAGGCTGTTAAAAACTGCATTAGAGCTGGCAAAGTGAACACCTCTGAAGTACAACCAAAATGGTGTCATGCTTGCAACAGCAACACATATGTTCCAGAACATAGATTGCATCAGAAAAAATAAATGGAGTTTCTTTGTCAGAGAAAGAAATCATCTGATACTCTACCTAAACACAACAAAACCTGTCATTATTTATTACTGGTTATGGTATACGTATTGAGTATATTCAGGACCAGAGAGTTTGTGGTGACATAGAGCTCACAAGGAAAAAGAAGAAAACAGTACAAAGCAGTAATATTGGACTTGGAACTGATTTCAGAGAGCAACAGCTACCACTGCTCAACGTTAGTGTAGCTGTTAGCTACTCTGTACTTCCCCCATTCAAAAACATTTTTTCATTGGTACGTCAGCCTGTAAGCAACATGGTCCTGAGTAGCACTGCGCAACTCCTGCTTCCACTGGTGTCTTTCAAACTCCTTTTTCACTATTACCTTTAATTGTATAAAATTCCTGCCCTTCTGTCTTTCAAACTCCTTTTTCACTATTACCTTTAATTGTATAAAATTCCTGCCCTTCACTAAACAAATTAACCTTAAGATTAATTGGTCTTTCCTGGAGCTATGGCTTTACCAACAACTCTCTCTCTATGTGTATGCACTCAAACTCTTTCATGATCAGTTCTTAATCAAGGACCACACTTGAGTCTGTGCTCTCTCTATATTGGTGCTTATCAGCTGACTCTCTTGGTGGTCATATTCACCCTTGGCTTTTTCAGGCAGCATGTGTGTAGCAATTTCATGTCCTGTCTAGTTTATAGGCTTCCGAAAGTATCCCAAGTGACCTTGTAGCATTTCACATTTGTCTGCAGATAATATCTAGAATTGTCTACAGAAAGTCACATCTAGAATGATGCAAAATAGACCTCTCATTTCCTTGTTAACATTTTCTATCTATACTCTCCTGAGTGTTCAGAAGCAACCTACAGTGCACACTGAAGAAATCTGGTTATTAGCCAGCACTTTCAGACATGCATGTGCCAATTCTGGTTACTGTAAATATCACATAATTGCTATAGCATTTCAGATAGCACACCATATTGTCTGTCTTCTAAAACTGACTGGGAAACAGCGTGACAGGAAGCAGTTGCCACATGCCTCATACACCACGGCTCGTCTGAAATGGACTTTGACAATTTGCAGGGCTGGGCACTCGAAGGAGCTTAAGGCTTTTCATTCATCTGACCAGACTGTAAAGCAGACCATGGTCTTCTTAGGACTTTTCCCCAAACAAGCAGTTCCCTTGAGACTGAGCCTACAAAATTTAGACATCCAATATAAAATCATACATTCTTTCAAACTGATTACCTTGCTTTTTGTGTCCACAGACACTTGAGGAGAAGCACCAATCAGCTGTAAAAGTGTTACCTTGGCCATGAAATTTTGCCTACAGGATCTATCTCATTTTCCTTTGTGGCTTTTTTCTTAGTCTGTTTTGCTCTGTTTGTCTGTGCATTTATCCTAGTCATATTCTGGTGGGTTTGCCTTTGCAAATTTATGTCTCCTGGCCTTAACAACATCCTTCTTTTTCTCTCCAGAGATATGTGATAGTAGATCTAGGAATAGTTTGTTCTTCCATTACCCAGGGCGTTACTGCATCTAACAACATAAAGAGCATCATAGGTTATCCTTTTAAACACATATACACACAAGGCCACAGATCCTAAAAGATGGGTGCAGGGTCCCTTTATTATCAAGAATGGAGGCGGGTTAGTCTACACTGAACAGATACTTATTTATTTACATAAATAAACCTCTCTAGAGTGGTGGTTCAGAGTCTGTGGTCTTCAGGTGACCAGTCATCAGAGTAAATGCTCTGAAACAATCTCATATATTCAGAATATCCTCAGTCACAAACCTGGTGATATGGTTTGTAGTGGGCCACAAGAAATATAAACTTTGGACAGTTGCTCCAAAAGGTTCACTGATTTCTGGTGTATAAAATGTCTACCACTCTTAAAGTAAAAGCAGCATTTTAAATTTTTACACTGTATATTCAACTTTTTCCCTAATGAAGTCACATTCAAGTCTTAAACTGAATTAGTGTTAATTTAGTAATTAAATGGGATGAATTAATTCAATTGAACAGTGTTTTATGCAAAAGCTATTCATATCAGGACTCTTTTGAAGTTAAGACAGGAAACTTTTAAAAACAAGACACAGATCTTTACAAGACTTTTACTTGGGAGGAGAAAAGAAACTCTGAATAACAGTTATAGCTTCCAGATTCATTAAGTCACCTGTCATCTCCACTATGCATTTGAGAATTGTTGTTCCCCAGCTTTATGATGCTAAAGAAATGCTGTATGAATAAAATTATATGAAAGTTAAGTCAGGTCGAAACTGCCCCATATTTGTGACAATACACTTCTGAATTCTCTCTATTTTCCTCAGAGCACATTATTTGCACATAAATAAATGGCTGTTCATTTAGAAACTGGTTCATAGAGCAGTTCTGTGACTTCATAGCGATGTTCACTCTGCAGGATGAAACCGGTACATGTTTTACTATCAGTTTCCCGGTTGGCAAAGGGCTAGGAAGGTAATGTTGAGAATGGTGACCGAACAAGGAGATAAAAATAAATGGAATACTGTCATGCACAATATGCTGGGTCTGGATAAAAAGTATATTATTAGCCTTTCATATCACAGTATATACCTCAAACAATGAGTTAAGGAAGGTAGTCAGAAACCTCATAGCATCACAAGCAACAAGCAGGAAACATGCTGAGAGATCACATAGAGGGCAGTGAAATTAAGGCTCTACGTATGCCAGTGCAACAAAGTCTTCAGGCACTAAAATTCCTATGATATCAATAAGTTAAGAAGGAGCCTGAAAAGAGTTTGGATGTTACGCATTTTATTGGATCTACACAATGAAAAGGTGGTAGTTCTTTGGTGGTAGTTAGACCATTTTTGCTTTACGCATAACATATAAAGAGAACAAATATTTTCTTGCCAAAAGAAAATGGTTTGCAATACATATTTTACTGCATTTGGCTCCTTAGAAAAGGGAGGAGACATTTAAGGCATGTACAGTAAGTTCCTTCTGTTTGCTCTATTGGCATGCTCTTTCCTAACTTTGATTTATATTTTTTTCTCTTTCAGCAAAAGATACTACAGCACAGGCCTACAAAAGTCAAAAGAATTCTGTGTCATTCCATTCAAACAGACTTTTTTTCTCTAGTCGTAAATGGAAAATACTTTCCTTATGCTGTATACCTTTCTCAGATTGATTAAGATGAGCAGAATGCCTTTCTACAGGCCTCCATATCAAGGAAAGGCCCGGTTCTTCAAACAGATCTTTGCAGTTTAGCTCCTGAATGATTCAAGTTTACCTGCGCTGTAACATGATAATGTTGTCTTTAACCTGTCACCAGATAATGAGTAAAAGTTGGCAATTTGTCAGTCTAAATATCAATTAAATGATCAGTTTTGTTTTCCATGAAAACACATTCTTTTAGCAGGTTTGTACAATGTTTTTGTAGGAGTGAGTTTAGCCTGAGATAGGGTGCCTCGGGAATGATCTAATGTGAACACATTAGGCCTTCATTTTTCTAGACTGAGCTATTCTGTTTGAAAGCATCTTCTGACATCGAATGTGACTTTGAACTGTGGACTCCTTAGCACCTAGTGTTTGCTAGCATGAAGTTTGCTGAAGGAATGATTCCTTCCTGTCATCACACTGGGAAGAGATAAGAAGGTCTGCATGTACTCTAACATATCATTTCTATCCTTGCAGTTACTGTAATAAGGAAGCACAATAACCACAGAAGAGTGATGGCAGATTATTTGAGAAAAAATTTCATGGAGTAATTTACAGAGTGTGTGACTTCATATAGTTTGAATGTGTGCTTTTATGTATATGAGCCATTCACAAAATCAAGACATTCTGTAAGCTCAGTGGTAGCTCTTCTCTGCTAGAACCTCACGCTTGAGCATTACACTTCTCGTAACATCATACAGGACTCAGGAGCAGAAGTCAGTGGAAGTGTCAGTGGTTCTCAGCAGTGTGCCTTGATGGTTGAGAAGATCTGGTTTATTAAAGGCTTTCTACATTGTTCAACGTAGAAAGCATGGAAGTGACATCTTCCTTCGGTATAGGTAAATAAGTCTTTTCAGTGATGATCTATGATACTTTGGGGAATATGTGTTTAATACTTTTACAGCTTCCCCAAATAAGATGTATTGGTCTGACTTTTATTATGGAATTTAAATGATATGTGCAATCAGAAGAGAAATTGAATGAACCTGCATAGGGTAAAACAATTTATGGCTATATATAACACAGGCCTAGCTGCAATACTCAGGAAGGTACACCTCTTGCCAATTCACCTAGACATTTTGTCATCTTTTAAACTTCCAGTTTGATGTATATAACCATTTTGATGAAAAATGTTTACAGTATAGAATCTATAAATAAAAATACTGTGTGCGCTCAAAGTAGGCATTTCCAACTTACTTCAAAACACCAGTCAGAGATACAGTTGCTAAATATTGACATCCTATCACATTCAATATCCTAAAAAATTGCAAAGTATATTACCACACTCATTTCCATATCAATTAGCAACACAGAACCTTGGCCTTATACTTTACATATTTGAAATTATAAATTGCTAATACAGGTAACAGAGTATAATTGGAACATTCCTTGGTGTGAAATGGTGATGTCTTCTTTTTTAGTCCCTTGTACCTGTAAATCATTCCAGATAACACATCTTAAAACTGAAGTGACAGGACTGACGAAGGAATTCACACAGACTTAGTGTAACTCTTCACACTATATTCCATTGAGTGTTGCAATATATGTCAATTAGTATTGCTTCTTTACCTTACATTAGTTTGAACACATTTTGTTCCCTCCAAATTATTTTGAGAATTCTGTCATTTAATAGAAATAAAAATCTGAGGATATAAATTGTTTTTTACATCTTTAACATCAGGTTAACAACTTGTCCTGGTGTCAATTCTTAGATTTTCCAAAATGGTATTTCTGAAATAAGTATGATTAAAAGAACAGGTTGGTTCATGTTAATTTTTCAAGAAGACTATTGTAGCACATAAAAGAACTTGTTTTTATTTTCTCTTAGTATATCTTTAAGTATTTTATATAATAATTTTCTTTCCTTTTTTTTTTTTTTTTTTTTTTACTTCAACATCAAATTAAATAACTGATGTAAAAGCACTGTTAATTCATGGTTTGCTAATCTGAACACTCCATAATTGGCACCTGAAAATTCTCAGCAAAGGCTTAATAGAAGAGACTTGCAGTGAGGTTTCTTCTTACTCATACTCTCTTTGCTTAAAAGATAAACCACAAGGATAACTAATACAAAAAGCAGTATTCTAAAAGTGTAATTAATGTTATTAAATAATAGTTACTTACCAAAATGAAATGACATTTTATAATGCATTACGATTATTTATTTACTTACTAATTTGCAAGATTTGTAAATTTTCTCCTCAAAAGAAATGCAGCCTAAAAGAATGGGCCAACAGAAGACAGGCAAAATATTTGAATTCTATGTAAGACCTTAAAATAGCACTGAAGTGGAACAGTGTCTTTATTCTCTGCAGGAGTTATCAGGACAGTCTACTTCATTAGAAATACGTATGAGTTAGTCACATTTCATGCCATAATGTTCCTTATTCCTAAGATCATCTCAGGGGTTGCTGTCTGTGAAAACTGGTTTTACAAGCCCATAAATTTTTGCTGGGCAAGATTGTGTCATGCAATGCTTAATTATTATAAATTATTTCTAAGGACAAATAGCTGAATGATGAAAAATTTGAGGAGTGGATTGAGTCACAACAGCTTCGGCAATATTTAACTGAGGATATATATATATTTTCAGGCTACAGTAACAAAAAGAAAGTATCAGGATCACAGATGTGTAGTGAGCACCCTCTTCAAAAAAACCGAGCAGAGCTCTAACTCAAGCTCTTGGCAGGATCTATAAACCATAACATGCAGTACAGTATCACTCCTTGGGCATATAGTCTGCAGGTCAAGTCTCACCATCTTCTCTGTCCGTACCATCACAGTGCACTTTGAGATGCCTAAGAGTTGTATGTGGCTTATGGATAAACCGCGATGATCTAATATAGGATATATTAGATATATTAGATATCCTATACCTAATATCTAGATATCCTATATCTAATATAGGATAACGTACAAGAAATTGAGTACATTAATAATGCAGTTTAATAAATGAATGTCATAACAGGGCACTGACAAGATTTCCACATTAGCTCATTTGAAAATATTTTTAACATGTAACGCATAAGCAAAGTATCAGTTATTTCCCTATTTCTACAGTTTTAATTATCTAAAGCACTAAATATTTTAAAATGACAAACACTTTTAAACTTTTTTTTGTAATGAGTGATTGACTTTCTACATCCTATCAGAAATGGCATTTACTATTTTTCTACTTATAAACTTGGTTAAAATTGCTTATATGTTTACATAAAAATAACATTTCTTTGCACAAAAATACTTCTATTAATCCTATTGACTTACCATTTTTGCAGCTGTCAGTGACACTGACTTGCACTACAGCTTTGATTTTTTAGGCTCTCACCATTCTAATGATAACCAGAGGGACTAATTTGAGTAACACTTTTGAATCAGAGGAAACATACAATGCTAAGTAAGCAATTAATAGAGATACTCTCTTCCTATAATACAAGGCAATAACTCAGTATTAGTTGTTCTAAAATTCCTCAACATGTATAAGTAACAAATGTTATGGTATTTAGATAGTTTTCGTAAGTATTTAAAAATGTATTTTTCTGCAATTGTGACACAAATAGTAATGGTTTGAATAAACATTAAGATAGTAAAATAACTCATGTGATAATATTGAATATACACAGCATGTTAAATGTTAAGTTACAGTACTTTCAAACATTAACACATGCTGCATAACCCAAAATTTCATACTCATCTCACCTCAATCCCTCCTATATTACAACTTTAACATCACTATATATGTCATTTTTTTTAACACAAACTCTGAAAAGTAAGAAAATGAAAGGCTAAATACTTAGTATTGGGTTTTTTTCCTTCACCAGGAGTACACACATTCTGTACACAACATTATTTCCTCCCTGCTCAGGAGCAGACGACTGTTAATATCTTATAGTAGGTATCTGTGCACAGAAGGATTGCTGAAGGGTCAGTGGAAAGCTGGAATTCCTTGAGAAACAGAATTAAGGGTGCAGAAAGTTCTGTAATACCTTTAATTTTGATGACAGATGACTCCTTATCCTATCAAGTCCATACAACACTGACAATATGGGCTAATATCTATTTCCGGTATCCAATTAACCACAGGACTCTTGATAAGACAGTACATTACATTTACAACGTTAGCTCTTTAACTCCTTCTTAGACCAGTTCAATTTTTGGTCTTGTGAGTACTGCCAATCAAATATAAAAAAGGCTGCCTTCAAGACAGCTGGGTACCATTTCTAAAGAGACTAAAAGAAAACCCCGTAAATACTGTTATCAAAATAGATGAGTATGCTCTACACTCTGTGAGAAAAAAATATGAAGGAATAATCTTTGCCACAACTCTTGGCTGAGACTGGAGGAAGAATGACGGTGTCACTGTATCTGGGTCCACCAAATTCAGTGCTTAGCAGGAAGCAGAGATCACCTTTTCTCAAAATTATAGAGCTTTGACCATGGCTCCTCCAGCCTGTGAAGCAGGTCTGGCTGCTCCTCAGCAGCACCTCACAGAGACCCCCGTCTGCAAACAGGCACTGTTTTCGTTCCTTTCTACAGTGAGTCCACTGTGTTTTCCCAAACTTCCCTGTTTGGGCTGGGAGGGAACGAAGGAGGTGAAGGCTTCTTCTCAGTCGCATTCAGTGGACTAAACAGCTTGAAAGTATAGTAGAAAAATCCCCAGTTTGTCATCACAAACACAGAATACGTCCTGTTATTTATCTGAATATAAGCAAATGTTTCTGAGATGATTCTATTAGAGACATATACAGTGTAAGGGAGATGTTTGTGCATGTTTCCTGATGTGCTGGAGCCAGACAAAAATTCTATGTGAATACTTAAGAACTCTCACATCTATCTTGTTTGTATAAAATGAAGAGATGTCTTGTTAATTGGCATCACCTTCTTTTTAAGTATTTGAAATGGGAGCATACCACTCCTTAATTATTATAAATGAAGTTTCTGCTCATTAAGCATAATATTAATATTTTCCTTTTCTTTTCACTCATTACTTCCTCCCAAATATTCTCCACCTTGAAATTTTGTTCAAGTTATACCCTTTAAAATTACAAGCAATTTTTTGTGTACTTAATGTTCCATATTAAACAAGTGGAATTTAAATTCTCGTTTCCTTGATGTTCTGTTTTATGTTAAACAAATTGAGGATTATGCATTGATGGTATAAATATACATATAATCACTTCTTTAATTATGCATGTGATTGCTGCCTAACTTCGTAATATGTTCCTACAGTTACTGCAGAACTAAAAGATTTTAATTTTCAAACTGTTTTCCACAATATTAATTCTCTTTCATTTCAGAGCTTTCTATTAAGAGTATTTAAGAAAAGATCTATAATGGCTTTAACATTTACTTATCTGCTTATTTATTAATTTTTTCTGTTGTCTTTAATGTTCTTTTAATGACAATTTTTAAGCTGTTTGAAGGATGGAAATATAATCTAGGTATAGTATTCAATATGTCTTCTGTTCTGTCAATACTGGAAGAGGGAACTTGCAATGTCATGATTGTTTCCCCATACCACAATGAAAAGACTTAATAAGAAAAAATACTTGATACAAAAGCACCATCAGATTTTCAAACCTGATAAAGGTGACCATCTAAGGGTGCTTGTTTCCTGTCCCCCTCGTCTGTCCGTTCTGAACTGAACTAAGTGGTTTTCAATCTGGAAAACTCAAGTCATCCAACAAACTGCCACAATACGTGTTTGAAGTTTCTGCACAGCAGCACATGGCTGCTCTCCTGAGGCATCAGGCACCCGCTGCCGCGTGCAGCTACGGGTGGAGGGTGGGAAGGGGACAGGGCTGTGGAGCAGGAGGTGTTGAAGGGAGGGAAGGCCCCCCTGGGAGATGGGGGATGGAGGCAGTGCCAGTTCCTACGGCCCTCAACAAGGGAGGGCTTCTGGGCCTACTGCTGCAAGGGGCTGAGAGCTACAGAGAGGAAGCAGGTCTTGAAGCAGAAGGCTCGGTGATGGAGCTGAGCCGTGAGGTTTCAGCAGATGCGGTGAATCTTAACCGACCATTTCTCAGTTAAGGTGTGCTGGACAAAAAATCTTAGCCTGCTATGACTAACAGGTGCTAAGCTGTGCTGCAGGATGCCGTTAGTCCCAAAAGGAAGAGCTGCCTCTTGAGTAGGTAGAACCACGTCCTTCTTGGCCTGTCTTCCCTCGGAAAGCCAGAGCTGACCAGCTGCCAGCTGGGTGACTGGGAGTGCACTGGGGTGAGAAGACTGAGCTGCCTGCTGGCTGTTGCTGAAGGGGCAGCACTGCGTCCTCCCCTTCTCCTGGCTGTGCTTTTCCCCTGCTTCTGCTTTGTTGGTTGGTCCTTCTCTGACCTCGCTCTGAGCCAATTCAGTTCATTAAACCACTGGCAAACTAACCCAACCAAAAAAGCAAATAGCTTTCTGGTGGATTAATGAGTTGGTTTTCTGAGGGGTCAGATACGTGCCAGAGCTGGAATGTGAGGGAGAGGAGAATGGGACTGCTCCTTTTGGCATCAGAAAGCTGTTAAGTCTGCTCAGTTGCTCCTGAAGCACACCGCTCCAACCGCAGTGTGACAATGCAGATAAGGCCAATCAAAAGGCTAACCCCTGCTGAAAGGGATGTTCCTGCTTCCTTCCTCTCCAGCTTGGCTTTGTGCTTCTCCTGGCACTAATACTTATTTAATCCTACCACCAGCTAGTCTGGGGGAGATTACTGCATTCTTTTGTTTGTTGGGGTGGCTTTCTAACCTACTTGCTGAGGGGTCAGATGGTGGTAGGGAAGTAGTGGGAATGCGTGGCTCGACTTTCTCTTAGTGTGCCTGTTGGCCTTTGAATCGCCTTAACTGCTTTGTTAGGCTGCACTCTGTGGATCTGTTGGTTAATTATCGGGAGCAGCTGAGCCCCAGAGAAAGATGAAAGCAAAGCGCACAGGCCTGCAGGCTCGAGGGAACTGTTAGTGTGTAGGTTGCTGACAACTGATGATGACTTGGATGGTTCTCCAGCCAGATTGAGGAGTTTCAAATAAGAAAAACTCTCATCTGGGTGACTGAAAGCTGGTAGAAGAAGGTCATGCGGCAGAAGTGACAGCTGCTGTAGTGGATAAGACTGGCTTCATTACCAGCTAGCAGTGTGTGGTAGCAATAGCTCACTTAAGTGAAGTATGATTGATTTGTAAAGCTGAGATTACTACAAGTATGTGTGTGTACACACATGCTTATGTGCCTACAAGAAACCCAATGACCAGAGCCCCAAACCTCAGTGAGTTTCAGCAGTAATGAAAGCTGCAAGTGTGAGTGATCAGTGAAACTGTATGTCTCACCTATGTTGAAGTGGTTGTGGAAATACAGCACAATAGCTGGGAGCTATCTTTCTAACTTAAAGCTGATTACAGACTGCTCTTTGGTCAAGGCATCTATGTTTAAATCATTTGACTATAAATGAAGAAAAGCCTCATGCTTGATTCAAAGATCCAAGTGGGGCCATGGACAGCGCTGAGCTTACGTTCACTCAAGTTCTACTTGGGGGTTATGCCAAAGGCAGTGCAGGTTTGTTTTTTTTTAACTGGGGAAAACCACCTTGTTACAACTGGCTCACACTTTGTCTCATAAGGCCAGGGATAAATCCACAAAACTTTATGTACTAGTCTTTCCCGGATACACCTTCAGCTTCTAAGAGCACCTAACTTCTTTTCCCTGAGGTCTTTTTTCTCCTCTGATTTTCTACTGCACAACCCATGAAGTCTTCTGTCTTTGACAGACTGGGCAGACCTACATTCAGCCACTCATCCTGATCATGCAATAATGGGCCGACTTAAAGAATCAAGTCTATATAGCACATGGAGTAAACATGGTCTTGTGTTTCTTTTTATCTCTGCCAATTATTTATAAAACACTTGTTTTGAGTGATTATAACGGTGGATAATATTTCAGATAATGTGTAGTAAGGCTATAGATTACAATATGCAGATTCTTCCCTAGATAAGTTATTATGGAATAGAATAGTTCTCCACACTTAGTCTGTGATGACTGGCTTTTAAAGGGAGAAGCTCAGCCTGGTGAGCAGCAACTCTATCAAGAAGTTCCTGACAGCACAGGGCCCACTTCTGCTCTTGCAGGCTTGCAGTTCACTGCAGAATGGATGAGCAAGATTGAACTGTTGACCTGAAGCAACTGGCAAGTGTTTTTTCAGACCTGTGAGCATGCTGACCCCAGGAAATAGAAGTACTGCATGCTAACTTTGGATTAATTATTTTCTTAGGAGCTGGAAAAGTAAAACTCCTAATAACTGTGCTGTAGGACAGACTTACCACTCTAACTAGTGAAGACATGCTTGATAACAAGCTCTGAAGTAAGTAAGCAGGCTAATACATACACAGCAATATATGGCAAGTGCTTTTCAAATTTACTGAGACTGAGCATGATGATAAAATATAAATTTTAAAAAACAAAGGTCTGTGCTTTGGCTAGCTATCAATATAGGACAAGTAATTATACTTGGAAACTAGGAAAGCAATTTTAGCCTCTACAGAATAAGACTTGGTTTGGAAGCTACTTTTAGCATGCTTCTTGACCCACGTATGACTTATCATCTTTTATCTTGAAATTTAATTGATGTGGTGTTGGAAAGGTTTAACTGTCAACAGAGGATGATAATTACAAAAGAAGTTGTACTATAGCTATCAAAATGGAGTTTGACAATGTGGGTGACTAGTGAAAAGATTTCACCTCTCTCCCCAAAAAGGCACATTTGCAACTTTCAAAAGGACCTAAATGACTCAGGGCTTCAGTTCTGCTACTTTCTACTGGGTTTATGCTTCTGGATATGTTACCAGTCTCCCTAAGGAAGCATGAGAAGTGGTTCTGCTCCAATGGCAGTAAAGGATGTGCTTATTTTATGGTACAGGTAGCAGCTTCTGAAACTGCAAAGGCAATGTGTACTTTTCATCAGTGGAAACAGTAGATGAACCCTTACCAACGCAGGTCACAATAGAACTAGAAAGATTCCAGAAATACAAGATGTAGAAACTTCAATTCTTCCCCAAACTTCTGTGACATGCAGACTGTGAAATAGGATGCTGGAGAGCATGGTGCTTTCCCATGTTTCAGCAGAGACCTGACAATTAAAATGTATCAAATGGCTTAAAATGTGCACCTAGCCCATGTATCTGATGACTGTCAGAACTCTCTTTTGTTCGAACCTAAAAATTATTAGTATTTCTTGGATAGGTATGATTGTTTGGTCATTTATTTCAGCACTCTTTGGCTTACCTTTTATACTGCTGCCATGACAGCAATATACTTGCCACATAGTAATAAAGCTGACTTCTTTAAAGAGAAAGAAAAAGAAAAAAAGAAAAAAAGAAAAAAGAAAAAAAGAAAAAAAGAAAAAAGTGGCATTGATATTTTCATGGTAGTGTTTGCACATATTATCTGTGAATCACGAGGGAAATCCTAGGTGAAATAATTCACATGCTGGAATTTAGAAAGGAGTAAAGCTACTGTGGAGAGGAAAGCGAAAAAACAGGGCTATAAGAATGTGGCAAATAAAAATACCTAATGAAAAATAAATGCATCTTAGTAGATGCAGAAGTGTTTTTTGGAGTCATATTCAAACTTTGCAAATTATTGATTTTCCAGTTATGATTCAAAATTCAAATTCAAGTACATTTTATTTAGTGGACGATGTGATTAAAATTTCCTTTCACAAAGGGAGGAAAAAAAAAAGTGTTTTGGAAAAAAGTTAACTGTGTTTATTAAGACTTCCAGAATGTACATTTCGGTGCACTTGCACTATTACCAAAATGAAAGACTTTATTCCACTACAGGAAGAGTTGCTTTTCCTTCTGTTTCGTAGCCCCATAATGATATCACTTCTGAAGTGATAAAGTCTGACAAAATTCCTCTAAGTAGGTGCTAGCTGTAGCTCTTGAAAGTGATGGAGACTTGGATTCTTATTTCAGGGCCAGCAAATATGTGCCTACATGATTTCCCAAAGAAAAGATTGACAGGTATTCAGGACACCTCTGTGGTATGATGACTTGGGTAGCCTGCCCCATAAGGCCTGTTTTGTTTCAGACTTGCTGCTCTGAATAGAGTGGACTACTTAATTGTCTTTCCCCACTTTTAAAGGGAGGATTTGGTTGTGAAGGGGAAAAGGTTTGGAGGGAGGGGTATGAATATGAAGAATCTGTTCTGGCTTTTCTGATGAAGCTGTACCCTTTTTCTAAAGCACACATTGAAGTTGACCTAGAAGCTATGTTACCCCCATTTCAAATAATTGATTCATGACCTCAAGCATCCTACAACCTGTTTCTTAACAATTTATATGACAGCAGGGAAAAAAGCCCCTTTCCATGTCTGCTGATTTTCAGTCTAGGTCCTAATTTCCTTAGTTCAAATACTTGAAGCAAAATAGTGAAACAGACCACCTCAACTTCTTTTCTCACTTTTATCCTGGTTGGAGCTATCAATGAGTCATTTGGAGGTTTGTCTCACTGCAGTGAAACAGTGTACTGCCGCAGCGTAACTAACTGGTGCTCTGATTTCAGCATAATCGCAGTGGTGCACAGCATTAAAGAAAAAAAAGTTCCCTGTACAGTCTATCCAGCTGAATTTTAGTGGGTGCTAGGTCAGGCCTGTGGACATAATGGGTGCCCTACAGAGACTGAAGTCCAGTGAGTTTCAGCTCTTTCCCTGGGAGAGTAGCTGAAGCCTCAAAGCTCTGACAGCAATCATTGCAGAGAGCCTCCGAGTAGTTTAATTGCAAGTTGCTGGGGAGTATCTTTGGGTTGCTTTTGAATAGGAGGTCATACTAAATGTAGTGCATTTTTTTTTTAAACACCTATAAATGAAAGATTTCTTCAGTCTGGCAACTTGAAAATTTAAAAAAGACTTCTGGTTTGAAACAGAATAAACTTTTAAACTTTGGCTTATCATTTTCAGAATACCTTGCCTGGAGTTGTTCTTAAAAATGGATCATTTTTAAAAATCACATTCAAAGAAACAAATTTTTCAAAAGGCATTTTGATGTTTTGGGGAGGGAAGTGACTCTGGCAAGCAAGTATTTTTCAATATCTGTATCTGAAACACTGATACGAACATTCATGGAAAACATCTACTTCAATGATTTTTTTTCAGAAAATACATTTTTGGAAAAAAAATCAACAGAGTATTTCCTGGCACCATTATATATAAAAAGCCAGATCATGTGTGCTCATTATGCTAATATAGATTTTCTTTTTTGGTTCTATTTTTATTCTGATGTGTCATATTTGGGAAAAATATTTGGCTAATTAAGAGTACCTTGTAGGGTAACTTTATTTCAGGTGGATACTTTATGTATTATAGTTTTAATTTATTGTGTAGGATGTGTTTGTTGTTCTAAAGCCAGGTATCTGCCAATGTATATATTACTTACACATATTTCTTTTTAAAAAAAGGACATGATTGTAATTTGGTGTAGGCATAAATGCTTTATATGCAGTAACACTTGTAAATACTTCCACTATTTCAGAATGTTTTCTCTTCTCCTAGAAATTGCAGCAACATGTCAATTGCTTGCAAAAACCATGCTGAAGGTCACTTGTAATTAAATTTTCTACTATAATTCTCTAAAATAGTGATGTGTCAACTTATATTTGCATTCTCATCTCAGTTTTTATTTGCTTGTTTAAAGGAGAAATTACTCTTGTCTATGAAAAAATTTACTCCAAGTAGCCACTTATATGTGTAAACTTAATTGTTTTGTACATAGAAAACAGTGAAGAATGCCAGCCTTCATACTTGAACGGAAGTACTAAAATTGTTTGACATTGAAGTAGTCACTTAAACTGAGCATAAAAAGCTGGTATAGAGGTGTCAATTTAGTCAAACAATTAACCACTTGCTTAACTTCCAGCAAGTGTTAGTAATTTTTTCTGTTCAGCAAATATGAGCTTACTGGATGAATTTAATAGGATTTAAGATTAGTTATGCTCTAAATAGTCTACAAGGAGAAACAGGTCAGAAACTGAGTTACTTGCACGATGAGTTGGCCTATGTGAAGATTCTCTTATCAGTGGATGATAGTTTTGTAAATGTTATGGAAACACAAGTATTGCATGAAATTACAAATGAATATCATGTCGAAACAAGTTTGAATAATGGAATGATGACATGGGGAGCAAATGTAAGATTGACAGTCTTGTAAGAGATCCCAGTGAATATCCTTCAAAGAGCTTCATTTCATCCAGGCTGGAAATACTTCCATGCCGCATCACATGCATCCCTAAAACTCCCGAACCACGACTCAGTTCTTTGGTTTACAAATGAAAGCAGAGTGCCGCAGTGGTTTCCCAAAGCAATGGGCAGTCTCTGTCCCCATTCCTCTCAGCTGCATAAGCCTGCTGCTTTCCTGAGGCTGGATTCAGCAGTGGGGCAGAGGAGGGACGTTACAGTGTCGGCCTCTTTCAGTGAGCAGAAAGAGCTAAAAACAAACCTACGGACATAAACCAGCTAACAAAAGCACCGGAAGATGCCTAAACCAAGGCTTTTAGGATTTGGGGAAACAATGTCCCGTTGACTACCTGAGGTTTAAAGGCTTTGTGCTTTGTGCTGTCTGCCACGGAGCTCAGTCCGCAAACGGCAGGGTGTTGTGCGGCTGTATGAGGATCAGTACTTTGGGCTCTGGAAGCCTGAAGATGTATTCTAAGTAAGAAATCCCTGCTTTTCCAGAGGAGTTGGGAAATATTAAGGCTGACAGTTTAAAATGAGGCAATGAGGATTTTTGCCCTGTGCCTGCAAAGTTAAGGAGCTGAGAAAGCAAACTTTTCTTTTACAGAAGAACCAATCACAAACATTTTCATTTCTCTTAAATGGAAAGTATTAAGAATTTTCATTCTACAGGAAATTCCAAAATGTTTTGTTTTCTGATTTGTAATGAAAAAATGTTAAGAATTTCTCAGCAACAGTGACCCTAGGTTGGGGTCTTTTCTATAACTGTATCCTAACTCCAAAACTGGTCAAGAAACAGGCTTGAATACACATTTCTGAGTTCCACCATCCTTTGTTTCTCGATATTCTGGTTTGCAAGTAAGGGAACATCCAGGCTTGGGAGCCAGCTTTAAGACCAGTCTCTCTTACTATTTACTGATAAGGAAAGAAGAGACTTGACGGGACAAATCTGAAGACAGCATGGTATCAGAATTTTCTAATGTTTCAACTA